>CM059194.1:10666566-11266566 GCA_030323885.1 Branchipolynoe longqiensis | reverse complement strand
GGATAATCCGGGAGTCCGGCCATCTTCCACGACAGGCCCCTCCCCTCACCCCTACCGACCTCCGCGCCATCACCACCTTCCTCCTCCGGGCTGGCACCAATGCAAGGGTACTCACAGCGGCACTCCTCATCGGGTACTTCTCACTACTCCGACAAGGGAACCTCGTCGTCACCGGGCGCCCCGACGACCCGGGACACACCATCAGGTACCACGAGATCACCCCCCACCGGACCCACCTCACCATCCTAGTCCGCTCCACTAAGACCTCCAGAGGACGCCTCGACCACTACGCCATAACGATCCCCCGCATCACGACCTCCATCTGCTGCCCTGTGCGAGCCTGGAGGCACTACTCGGCCGCCACATCTCTCGACCCACTCGACCCTGCCTTCATGACCCCGGACGGGTCCCCATTGACGGTAAAGACCCTCACGACGGCCATACGTGCCGCCCTACACCACGCGGGGTCCCCAAACCCCGCCACGTATACCCTCCACAGCCTCCGTCGGGGTGCCGCACAGGCGTGTGCCGCCGCCGGAGCGCCTCTCAAGGACGTCGCTGACCTCGGGCACTGGCGGTCGTCCGCCCTCCACTCATACGTTCCCCGAGAGGCCTTCACGGTCGCGACCCAGGCACTCTCAACACTATTTGGTTGAGGCCCGGGTCACTTAAGACTCTAACTGACGATGATATTGACTTACCGCGATATGACATTTAATTTTGAACATTACTTACTTACATTATATTGTCTTATTGACCTTCACCTTAAACATTGATCCACATATGATTACATCACTTAACTACTACATTCTTGTTCTTGAATAAATTTCCATACTATACAGTCCGCCTCCTGTCCTGAATTGTCCATATTGCTGTGGCAATATGGGTAATTCGGGGGAGGCGGACGGCCACCCTCCCCCGGCCCTACCCCTCCAACCCCTCACCCTTCCACACCCCCTCCCCCCAACCTACCCCCACCCCTACTCACTCACCCTTCCCACACCCCTCCCCCTCCTAGACGGCGCCACTTCCCCTCTCCTCCTTCACCCTACTCCCTCCAGATGCCGCCACCACAGCCTCCCTCCCCCCTCCTCCCCCGCTGGTCCCGCCGCTGGTCCCGCTGCTGCTACTTCCCCCCCCCCCCCTCCTTACTTCCGCCTCCCCATCACCTCGGCCACTTCTCCTCCTCCAACTACACCGACAAGACCTACTCTCACCGTCCCACCCACCCAACTCTCCGTTAAGGTTGAGCCCCGGGTCACTTAAGACTCTAACTGACGATATTGACTTACCGCGATATGACATTTAATTTTGAACATTACTTACTTACATTATATTGTCTTATTGACCTTCACCTTAAACATTGATCCACATATGATTACATCACTTAACTACTACATTCTTGGTCTTGAATAAATGTCCATACTATACAGTCCGCCTCCTGTCCTGAATTATATAGTACATATATATGAGGAGTTCAGGCACACAACCCTGTAAGTCCACATAGCTTTTGGTGGTGGGGGGGGGGGGTTAAAATAAAGATATTTACCTGATGGTAATTTTAATTCTCACAAATTTCACCTTTCTTGTTATGATATGGTCATGGAGCAATGAATAAAAAATGTATGAATGTACAAAAATAAACTTTTGAAAGCTTAACTGCAATAGTTAGCTAATATTTTGGATGCAGCATTTACAAGGTTTGGCGCCTGAACTCTTCACACCTTTTTTTTAGTAATAAAACAACATCTTACAGTTGTCAATTTTAACACAATTCTATCAGTGATATAGGGATTCGTTTCATGATGTTTGCTTGTTGTTGTTTTACGTCCTAAAACATTTAAAGTCATATCAGGATAGGTACCAACTTGCGACAGTTTCGCACTCATGGCGACTTTATAGTGCTGCCCCAATGGGAGACGAGGCTGCGGCGCCATGATCCAATTTCCAACAGAGTCACATTATCCTGATACTGTGCAAAGCAGTCCTTGTCCTATCCTAGTAATGCTGAGTGCCAGGCTATGAAGCGACAAGTATAAATTTGATAAGTCATTGTTTTGACTCGGCCTTGATTTTTGTGTAAATATTACCGACTTTAAAAATGGCTGGAAGACCAGCGCTTTGGCGCTGAGCAAAGAACTTATTCAGCAGAATAACACATATTTACAATTAAAAAAAAAAGAAACTGCTGCCGACCTTTTATGACGCTGGCGCTGGTCAGACTGCACACTAGATGAGCTGGATGGTCTGGAGGAGAGGCGACTAGAGGACAGTGCCGGGTACCCTCCTCCATTCTCACGTCCTCCTGCACCCTCGTAGGGACGCCATGCCTTCTCCTGGAAGACCTGGAAGTTGGGGGCGAGCTGGGAGCGTTGCACGCCGGGAGCCGACTGCTGGCCGTGCTCGGCTGTGGCGAACTTCTGTAGTGGGCGGAAGTGGAGAGTTAGTTAGTTAATTAGTTATTTAGTGGTGATTGATTAATGCCGCATCGGCAGCAATGTCCATAATCACGATGAGAAGTGTTCAAATTTTATTCTGTCGGATTATTATTGGGCCATCACATTTACACAGGATGTAAAGGCACACAATCAACTATGTGTCGAGAGACACTTTTGAAGTTAAAACGTAATAATTGCAAAATAATTAAGGCCAGGAAGGGGTACAATTCTAGATAAAAGTTGAAGATATTATTCTTCCTGAATTGGTTAACATTTTATATCAAGCGCAGAGGTGCTGGACTTCCCGCCATTCTGTACAACTCGTTTGTTTGGGGCTTTCCATCCTAACAACATAACAAATATTGACCAGGACAAAAGAAAGATGGTGGAACAGTCAGGAATGACTAAGACATCCACGAAAACAGTAAAATAAAAATGTTTTATTTGGAATTAGAAACCATATTTTGCAACACCAAAATATTGACATAATCAATAATTATTATATATCAATTGCAAATATGTGTATATAGTTATTATACTTTTATTTCTTGTAGATCTCTCAGATCTCCCTCTCTTACATAACTACAGCATAGCTATAAATAAGCATGCACTGTAAATAGCTATCAGAAGTGAGTGTGGACAATTCCTTTTAGAGCATGCACAGTGACCGCTATTTCCTCATTTAAATATGCATTACGTATGTTGCGGAGGCAACATGTTTCATTCGCGAACGAGGCAAGGCGATCCCGTGCAGCATGTGAACCCCACCCTCCCCGCTCCTCACTTCTCACCCGACACTGGCTCTGGCCACTTCTAGCTCTCCTACCCACCCACCCTTTTCTCTAAGGGGTTAAGCGCTGATGCTCTGTTATTATCTTTATCGCTCTTGTTACCTAGTTGTACCCATTCTTGTTATCTACTTATTCAGAACTTGGCATGATCATGACACCTTTCTCACCAACACTGGCTATGATGCACAGAAGCCAGCCTTCCTCGTTTACACTCGCGCCAGTCGCACCATTTGCTGAGCCAGCCTCATGCGAGGTTATGATTACATATTCATGATATTTATACTAATATTTATATCATTTATATATTCTTCTGAATAAATATATCGTCTTTAAACCGTTGTCTGTCTCCTTGTCCGAGTGATGCAAATTACTCATTTAGATCAAGACTTTGTAGTCTTGATCTAAGCCACATTTCTGCATTGGCAACTTTCGTGGACAACAGTTGCAAACTAATTAGTTAGTGCCTTTTGCCTTGTTGTAAGCTAAAGCAGTCTCCTTTCATTCAATGGAACCCTGATGGTGCATCAATATTATGTTAACTACTTATTAGCGCTGCCACTTGGCCCAACTCACGAGCAGGAAGGCTTGGTGGGAAAATGAGCCTAGATAAGATAAGATCAGATATTGATTTATTTCCACATTGTACATCCAAGCTGATATTTATATCAGTACTGTATCAGATGAAAAAGGAGAAAGCAGAAGTATGATACTCATGAGGCGCTTTCCCCACTTAAAAATAACACATATACATTACTAATACCCAAACAAATATAAGTAAAAGTATAATACTATAAATGACATCTCTTTGTGTATATATACTAGACTGCTATTTATTTTTACTCTGGTAAAGCTTCAAGATTTTCTTTTCATACATTAGTTGAAACATGTTGATGTTTTTTGAACATTTAATATTATTATCAAGTGAATTCTATATTTTTATAACATGTATAGATATACATTGAGACTTTAAGGTCATTCTTGCAAATACTTATCTTAGGTTGTTACTCTGGCATGTATCATGGCTACTATCATAACTTATTTTGAATAATGACTGCTAGAGCCTACATTTGAATAATTAATTAGTCAGAGTCTAGTTTGTGCAAGAGAACCACAGTGTCTTTTGGGTGATGGTCTCAATATTTAAAGGTGTGATTGCAAATCATTTTAAAGCACTTATATATTCACATTGGGTGTTTACGTTTACTTTACATCATATAATTCCACACAAGTACATTGCCTGGTTGGCAGAAGAAACCAATAAACATGGCCGGCAGTAGTAGAAGCTGAGTTAGGGTTAGGGTTCTGTGGTTTGTATATAAGCCTAATATTATACATATATATATACAGGTATGTATTCAACTAATCTATATGTATATTCACTGGTCTACAGAACAACCTTAAACTGGGTTTCCGGTCCCTCCTCCCTCACCCCCCTCACCCCCTCCTCCTCCCCACCAGTAATGTGTGGGTGGGTATATGAGAGGGAGGGGGGGGGGGTCATTAGGTGCAGCCATCCAGTCAGCCTCTACACTCTCACAGCACTCCCCCATACACACTGGATATATGCTTTGAGTTATCTCGTGCTGAATTACATCAATGGAAATGATGCTTGGATTTACCCCAAACTGAATTACGTTATGTATAAACTCTTATGCGTATATTATTCATGCAATGTAATTATCCTATTATCCTTCTCTACTTGTCTTCTCCCCAACTCCTGGACAACTTGTATAAGTTTACTGTGTTGGGTAGGTGGAGCTGGTGGTTGGTGTGCGGCCTGGAGGGCAGGTTAGCTGCTCCAAGCAGCCCTACTCCCCGCCTTCCCTCCAGGTGGCCTCCTGCTCCCCCTCCTTCTGCCCACTCCACCTCCAATTTTGCTCAGTAAAGACGTGTCAGCTGCTCCGCTGCTCAGTTCCGCTATCTGACACACTGGTACACGTGGCTTCTACACATGACCATGAGCAAGGAATTATGCTCGGCCTGCGGCGAGGAACATGAGGCACCAAGGGGGGCCAAATGTAAGAGGGCCAAACTTCCTGCAGGAAAGAAAGTTGTGAAGAGCGAAATGGAGGAGGATGATCGCACGGAGATGTCGGAGCAGACAGGAGCGAGCGGCGTGGACGGGACGCGGGCTCGCAGGGAAAAGAAAGCTACTAAATACGACCGGGAAGTGGCAGTCATCGAGGACGAGGAGGAGCGAATGTTGAGGGAACGACTCGAGCAAAAGGCATGCGAGCGGCGTAAGATGGCGCTGAGAGCAGCATTGGAGGAGACCGATGAGGAGGACACGGTCGTGAAACCACGTGGCCGGGACAAAGAACGTAAAGCACGGAAGCCTCGGGCTAGGGCGGCGCTACCTGCTGGGCACGGTGACCCGAGCTCCAGCTCTTCCTCCTCAAGTTCTTCATCAAGTTCAAGCAGCAGCAGGAGCAGATCGAGGAGCCGGTCACGCCGCCACAGGAAGCGCCGCAGTAAGTTTGCCATTGACCGTTATGTAAAAGGGGAAAAGAGTATCAAGAAGGTCAGTTTTATAGAACTTATGTACGCGGCGCTCCTGTGGGGCATGAAAAAGGCGGAGAAAGTCGGGATGGAGATGCACCACGTCCGTGGCTACATGGGACATTTAGCGTATCTTTGTATGCATGCCACCACGGCAAACTATACGGACGATGCTTACAGGGGCTATGATAAAGCAGTACGCGAGAAGGTTAAGGAAAGAGGCCTCAAACATTTTAAGCTAGGTGATCAGGAGCTGTCACTCCTACACTTTAATCTGGACAATGCTAAGGCGCTAAAAGATACTAAGAAGGTGGCAGCCGCACGCACGGGCACGGGGGCTAAGAGGAGCTCGGAGCGTAGTAGTAAGGTCAAAGGTGCGTGTTACGCCTTTAACTACAACAAAGACGGTTGCACAGCCAAGGACTGTAAGTGGGAACACCGCTGTCTCGCGTGCAAAAGCAAAGATCATTCGATCGAATCGTGTGTGAATAAACGCTACTGACTCCGCCTTGGTGGGGCCGGGGCGCATGCGTGTAGGCGGGAGTTATGCATGTGCGAGCAAGTAGAGGCAAACACGTGTGGGCTAGGGCCACATGAGCCTAGCGGGGGGCCAGGCGGTGCTTCTGCCAGGCCGGGTGACATTAACGGCTTGCCCGGCGGGGAGCGGGTTGTGGGCTATGAAGGGGCGCCGCCCGCTGCCCACGGTTGCGTAAGTGATATCGTGTGTCCAAATGTTCAACAATGTAAGTGTAGTAGTGGGTCGGGAAGCGACTCACCGTGTGGCTATAATGTCACACGACCTGCCAAAGACACTAATCAAATCGCCGTTGGGAACTGTTGTAATGCACGCTCGGTTGTTGTTACCAAAAATGTTGACTCGCTTAATACTACCGACACGTATGTTAAAAACTTGGATGTAGCGGTAGATGCTCCCCAAGTTGCTGTTGGTTGCATGCTAGACGATGCCACCTATAACCCTAATTGCTTGATTGAATGTTCTGTGCAACCCCATACCGATATTGTTGGTGGGGGTTTCGAAACTGTTATCCATAATGGGTCGTTTGATAAAAATGTTAGCACCAATGCGACCCAGGGCGAGCCGAGCTGCAGCAGGTCGAGCGGCCGCAGGCCGCAGCCCAGGGAGGTTGCGTCAGCGACCACGTGGAGTGGGGTAGGGGCACGTGTTCGCCTAGGTAACGCCGCGGGAAAGCCAGTGGCGGGCAGGGACCACGTGGGTGCCCCAGTCGCAGGGGCACCCACGTGTGGTTGGGCCGGCTGAGGCTCGGGAGGCTATGGAGGGCCTCTTCTGTACCTTGTGGGTGATAGACGTGCAAGATGAGGGTATTGTCGAACTGGTTATTGATATATTTACATCTTGTTTACAGGGCAATTGTAACTGTATATTTGAGGTACAGGGTGTCCCAGCCCAGCTCCGCCCTTGCCGTATGTTCGCGGAATGTCTGTGTAGGGGCGATGCAGACCCAGACTGGGAGTATTTGTTACGGGGTGCATGTTTTGGCTTCAGGGTGGTTGATGACGACTGTGACAGCAATTATTATTGTGCCAATTACAACTCGATTACGAACACCCGAGTGTGTGATATTATGTCGGCCCGCATTACAGACGAAATAGAAAAAGGCTTGTTAACAGTGGTGGAGAAGCGGTGTGTGTGTACGCATGCCTTGGGTAGCGTGCCGAAAGGGCACAACGATTTTAGGGCCATAGTAGATTGCTCCAGCCCGGCGGACAGCTGCGTGAACGAACACACATGGTCGTGTAGAACTAAGTTCAGCTACAACTCGGTAGATGACGTGACAGAATTATTGCAGGCGGGGGACGTCCTCGCGACGGTTGACATCAGCAATGCCTACCGTGCGGTGAACACACACCCAGACTCACGTAAGAAACAGGGGCTAACGTGGGATTTTGGCGAAGGTATTGTTTTCTTAAGGGATAACAGGCTATGTATGGGCCTGAGCAGTAGCCCGTTCGTCTTCTCGAAGATAAGTGACCTGATAGTGCGCTGCCTATGCAGGGAAGGTTATGACCAGTGCGTAAATTACTTAGATGATTTTTGTGTGCTTGGACGGACAGTGGGCGACTGCTGTGCAGCCCAGGGGACTCTAATGTCGACACTAAGAAGGTTAGGTTTCTCAATCAGCTTTAAGAAGTTGACCCCAGCTGAACAGATCACAAAATTTCTGGGGATAGAAATAGACTCAGTCAAGCTGGAACTACGTCTCCCAAAGGAAAAACTCGAGAGACTGCAGGGGCAACTGGCGGGCTTCCTTGGTAGACGAAAAGCCACAAAGGGGGAGCTGGAGGTCCTGGGCGGAATATTGGCTCATTGTTGCAAAGTGGTGCATGGCGGTCGGACCTTTTCTAGGCGAGTTTATGACTTAATAGCGTCAGTCAGGAAAAGCCATCATAAAGTGAGACTGAACGAAGATTTTCGTCGGGACATCGAATGGTGGCTTGAGTTTGCGGCCATCTTTAATGGGAAAGCGGGTATAATACCTCCCAGTTCTAACTGTGTGTCGGTGTACAGTGATGCTTCGCTCACAGGTTTCGGCGCGCTCCACGGCGATGACTGGCTGGCGGGAGTCTTCGATGGCAAACAGGTAGTAGGGTTGGAACTGGGCCATCACTTATGCGGGGCGAGGGACGAGGGCTGTCAAAGTGATAATATAAATGTGTTAGAAATGTGGCCGGTCCTTGTGGGGGTGAGACGATGGGCGGAAGGTTGGAAGGGGTCTAACGTTATGTTTGTCTCAGATAACACCCAGGTGGTCGCGGCCTTACGCACGGGTAGGAGTAAAAATAAAACAACCATGAAATGGCTTAGGCTGATTTTCTGGGAATCGGTGAGGTTGAATTTTAATGTGATGTCAGTTTATATTAACACAAAAGATAACATCATCTGTGATGGCCTCAGCCGGCTGTCTGCCTTCAAAAATATAGCGAGGATGAGGGATGCAGACGTAGCCAAAAGAATGTGTTGCCACCACTTGTTTGATTGTTGAATTGGTTCTTGCAGACTGGGAGGCCCTCGGTAGGGAACGGCGGGTTTTTGAGAGGGCTCATTACGCAGCATCCACACAGAAAACAAGGTCGGTCCAGGTTCGTGCTTACTTGGAGTTCTGTGAAATGTTCGAGGACAGGCTAGAACCCTACCCTTGTGGTGATGACCAAGTTTGCCTGTATATGACGTTCTTGGCTAGGCGTCTCTGTGCATCTTCAGTCAGAAACTACCTGAGCGCCTTATCAAATCACCTAAAGGACTTAGAGTGTCCGCCCATTGACTATCGCAGCCACAAGGTGAAGAAGTGTCTAACAGGTATTAGGCGCTTGAAAGGTGACGGCGTGAGGCAGGCCGCCCCTATGTTGCCCCCGGGGCTGCTAAAAGTATTTGACTTGCTACGACCTTCCCTGGGGCACACCGCAGTGCGGGCCGCGATGTTACTGTCATTCAGAGCCTTGTTAAGGAAAGGCCACGTGACGGATTCAGATTGTGCATTTGCTAGGAAGGATGTAACCTTCCACCCATGGGGTCTCATGTTGCACGTGAGGAGATCTAAAACCATTCAATACAATGAAAAGGTACACCGTATCCCTGTGGCTAATGTGGGGAATAGGGCATTGTGTGCGGTGTACTGGGTAAGGAAGCACTTTGCAGATTGCCCGGCCCCCCCTGGAGCCTTGGCTTTCAGAATGCCTAGAAGAGGGCATTCCGTCCCCTTGACTTATAACTACTATCTGAGCGTGTTAAAGATGATCTGTGCAGGTGCAGGTCTGGATCCGGATAATTTCTCTACACACAGTCTCAGGAGGGGGGGTGCTACCTTCCTTCGCTTGTGTGGCGCACCCATTGAGGTGATAAAAGAGAGGGGGGACTGGAAGTCAGACGCTGTCTTCCTGTATCTCCAGGCCTCTTTGGCCGAGAGACTGACCACCGACATGCGGGTGGCTTTGATCCTGGATCAATTGTTGTGAACTCTTGCTTGGGGGGTTTGGTCTCTTTAGGGGGCCAGCCAGAGTTATTGGCTCGATCCAACTTCCTGTCTTGTGTTCCTTATGTAATGTAATAATAATGTTATGTATAAACTCTTATGCGTATATTATTCATGCAATGTAATTATCCTATTATCCTTCTCTACTTGTCTTCTCCCCAACTCCTGGACAACTTGTATAAGTTTACTGTGTTGGGTAGGTGGAGCTGGTGGTTGGTGTGCGGCCTGGAGGGCAGGTTAGCTGCTCCAAGCATCCCTACTCCCCGCCTTCCCTCCAGGTGGCCTCCTGCTCCCCCTCCTTCTGCCCACTCCACCTCCAATTTTGCTCAAATAAACTATGCGGTAGGTCTCTTTAGGGGGCCAGCCAGAGTTATTGGCTCGATCCAACTTCCTGTCTTGTGTTCCTTATGTAATGTAATAATAATATCAACGGATATGATTGTATCAACAGACTGTCATTTCAGGTGTTTCCCCAACCTGGTATATAAGCCTAATATATACATATATACATATATATACAGGTATGTATTAAATGAATCTATATGTATATTAAACATTCTTCATCTATTCATCATTCACAATTCTTTGGAAGCATTGGACAGGCACACTCGGTGACAAAAACACACTGAACTGAGATTCACTACATTGAGTGAGTTTCCCACTTTGCCAACCTATCAAAAACAAGTTCTTTCCTGATCAGGTGTTTTCCTGGATATACCACTAGTAAAATTAGATGCACAAATATAGAGAAATGTTATTTAGAATTCAAAAGTAAACATAGGTAAAGTTGCATAGTCCGATGGTTTTGAGTTTCTGTCACTTTCTGAGATATATATATTAGATTGATCGGTATGATCTACCTTATTTTAGTTTAAAGTAACTTTTATTTTTAAATGTCTAAGTTTTGAGATATTTATAGTGCAAACAGGCAAAATTAGTTTTGGCATGCACGTCAAAACTCTGACACCATAGCCTTCTGCAGTATCAGATTCTATTAAATTGCCTCAATATATCGATCTATGCGGTGACAAATCTGTATTAAGCACACCAATATCTAAGTTAGATATGTAGAATAAAATGTCGATAATTGTTTTGGTTTTGAAAATTTAATGTTTTCTTTGGACCATGCAGCTTTCACAATGTTTACATTTCTGTCTTGTATTATTACAGGACCACTTGGAGGTGGGTTACATCTGCTACAATTTGGGTTTCACTATAAGGTCGCCATGAGTGTGCACTGTCACAAGTCATGATATGACCTTAGATGTTAGCACGACATACAATTCCAACAAACAAGCAAACAAATGCCACTGTACAGTATAAGGGTCCAGGTAAATGTAGACTGTCAGTACTCTGTCAGTAATGGGTGCAGCAATTCAGTCAGTGTTTGGGTGATACTGTTAGTAGGGTGCAGTGTACATAAAATATTCACCTCTGACTCTGTTCATAGGTGAATTACAACCCTATGTAAAAGTCGGGGAAAATGTGTCTCAGTGTTGCTGGTCTTAGTTTGGCATTCACACCATATGTTGATTAAAACACAATAGCCACAATCCGATTGTAGGCCTATATGTTTTCCGTCAACATATACACTGTTCAAATCACCTAATATCAATGCATAATGACACAAGCTCAGTTTGAAGTGATAGAGTCCATGACGTAAATCCTCCATGTTTTAATGAACTGGTTCACCGCCTGATTACCTCAGCCAATGAAAATAACGGCTTCTTGACCTAGATTGGATCATTACCGAAGAAGCTCTCAACTTCCTGCTAATGGCAGCCATGTTGGCATGTGAGCTCTGTCAATTCAAACTTTAAAGTTAATTGATCTACTGGACTAATCTACTAATCAGTTCAAAAGTTTACGGTAAATACATCAAGGTATGGGAAGAATATATTTTGATTTCTAGGTTAAGAATGTATGTGCTCATTTCATTTACCCCCATTTTCTCCACTTTGTATATAAGGTTGTTCTTCACTTATATAAAAGACAATGTACGGACAAGATGCGCCACTCAACGCTTTCACATAGGAATTTCTGAACTAATGATGCAGTGGGGCCATCCCATGGCAAACAAGGTGTGCATTAAATAGCACTTAGCATGTTATATTTACACAGTGTCTATTTCCTGCTATAATTGTCTCTATTATTGAATAATAGAATAATAATAATTATATAATAGTATATATTATAATCGAATAATAATATACTACAATTGATATAATTGACTATAATTGTTATAATTGATATAATTGACTATAATCAGGGTGTCTACGGAACCTGTCCCCTTGTTTCAATGGTACAACAGTCAGCCTGGGCTAGGGGGACCAGTCCAATTGCCTTGTTTGCCATTGGGTAGCAGCATTGCATGATTATTCCAGAAATTCCTATATGAAAGCGCTAAGTGGTCTGTCTTGTCGTACATCATCTTTGGTGTTACTGTTAGTAAGGTGCAGTGCAGGGAGTATGCGCAGTGAAGCTACCTGGGGTGGAAAAGGGTTGCTTGTGGCTGTGCATGGGGCACAGTGGGTGGTGCCCCCGGCACCGGGCGAGGGCCGGACGACATAGACACCTTGACGTGACGGCAGGCTGGGCACGGCCCGGCCGTCATAAGTCATCAGTACGTCGGCCTTTGACGCGCCTGACGGGAACGACGGGCCATGCCGCAAGGTGTCGTCCTGTAGTGAAGGCAGTGCATTGTGGGTGAACGCCGAGCAGCGAGCGATAATATGATGTATAAAGTAGGCCAACTTATGCAAATATTATTCATATATGTAATTTCTCCTGCTTTGTTATTAACTTGTTCTATTCGACGCCAATCCTCCTCTAACCTTCTTCAATATGTTCTTTGGTAGTTTGGGCTACTGGAGGCTGGGGTGCAACCTGGAGTGCGGGAGGACTGCCATCAAGGATCTCCACTAATTCCCCTCCTGCCCTCCAGGTGGTGCTTCACCCCGCTACCATCTGCCCACCTCACCTTCAATTTTGCTAAATAAAATGTAATGGTAGGTCTTTAGGGCCAGCCATAGTATTAGGCTCGATCTTAGGCTCGATCCATCACCTCTGTCTTGTCTTCTACTTTGTTATGGAAGAAATTAATTTTTTTAAAGGGGACTTGTCAGGCTTCACGATACACAAGTTTCCAGGAAGTAGGACAGTGCCCACTAGTTCTTGCTGATTTTATTTTGCTGATTACGTGTATGGGCGTAGCTTGGGATTTTCAGATGGTACGCAGATGGAATAAAACAGTTGCATGGTCCGATGAAGCATACACTTTTCAAAATCAAAACACTTCTCTAGATTTGAACCTACATATGCAACTTAGATACTGTTGCAGTTATTAAGCATTTGATGTTACTTAAGGCCCGGTCACATTACAATGTTTCGCCCGGCGCGCCGCCAACATGCAAGATATTTGCTAGGGCTCGAGACACGTCCAACTTTTCGGCGTTGTGGGAGAAAGTTCGACGGGTTGCAGCATGCTACTGGCGTGTTGATAACGCGTCCGTAATGCCCCCTCCAACCCGTCGGGGCGCGTCGGGGCGCGCTGAAAGTTTTGTGCAAGCACAAAACCATCGGCGCGACCCGACGGGCGCCGACGTGTCCATTCACACGTTGCTATTACTCAACGTGTACCGATGTGTACCGATGTGCCGTTAACACGCCGGCAACGTGTCCCGACGTTTCGACCAAAAAGGCAACACGTCGACGCGCGTTGGGGAGAAACGTCATAGGGTGACAGGGCCATTAGAATGGAGTACTAAACCAATTTAAGTGAACCTGTTACTGCTGAAGCCTATGGGATCACAGTTTTGGTGTGCTCGCCAAAAGTAAATAGTTATGTTTTAACTTCAAATATCTCCTAAGTTAGGAATTTTACCTGGCCTATATATATATATATATATATATATAGGCCAGGTAAAATTGATCCACTTATTAAGCATTTTGTGCCACATAGAAGGGAACACGGAGTCAATTTAATAGAACCTGTTAGTGCTGAAGCCTATGGTGTCAGACTTTTGACAAGCTTGCCCAAACTAATTTGACATAATTGTACTTCAAATATCTCAAAATGTAGCCATTTAACATTAAAGTTATTTCAAACGAAAGTAAAGGCCCTGTCATACTATGCGGTATTGTGTCAGCATATGTGACATACACTGTCATATGGGGGAATATGGGGGAATAGCCACCCACATAAAATCCAAATGGCAACATGAGCGGGATGAAAACATTAATAAACTTAAAGAAATTGAACCATCTGTGGGAAAGCCACCACAGACTCATGCGGGAGGTCGGCGGGACCAAGTGGTCCTTAGCCGCTGCCGTATTGGCCACCGGTGGCTTACACATGCTTTCCTGCTCAAGGGGAACCTCCCCCTGAATGTATTGGGTGTCAGTCCCCGGTGACACTCAAACACATTTTACTAAGTTGCGTTGATTTTTTGGCCCTGTGCCAACAGTTCTACACTGCAGACAGGTAAACCAGGAAAACATTTTAGCCTTTTTGAGCGCAGTTGGACTGTACCACCTCATATAGTTTACTAAATAGATTCTATCAATTATTACTAAAACTTTTCTTTTTCTATGGGAATTTGTTTCCCTTGACCACAAATATATGATTGTGAGCTTTCTAATTTAATGAGTGTCTATTGGCACATACTTGATTGTCTGCTTTTACATGTAAAAGCGATGGTTTGAACAAAAAACAAACATTTCTCGGCGTGAATATGGCCTATGCTGCCGACACGGTGTAAAGCAACCACCAATCAATCAATCAATCAATCAATCAAGCATACACAGTGTACACCAATGTGTTGGCGCAAAATCACATGTATGGGCATACACTGATGCAATACAGCATAGTGTGACAAGGGCTTAAGGTAGGCTATGACAATCAATTTAATAGTTTTATCTCAGAAGAATGGGAGAAACTCAAAAGCATCGGACTATACGACTTTAGTATAAGTGTCAAACACAATAAAAATGAAAATCGATCCTCCATGAATACACTACCTAACATGGGTCCCATAAATACAAACCTGCGGAATGAGCCGTGACCACACACTATGCCATGTTATTTAAGTCATGTAAAGAGTTCAGGCGCAAAACTCTGTAAGCGCCAATCCAAAAATCTAGTTTAAATAAAAGATGTTCACCGGAAAATAATCTAAATGCTCACTAATTCCACTTTTCATATGATCACATGCTTATGGAGCAATGAACAAAAAAGAAGGAAAAGAAAAAAAGAAAGAAAAGAAAAAAGAAACTTGTTGAAGGTTTGATTCCAATGTTTATATAAATTTTTGGATTGGCGCTTATGGGGTTTTGCGCCTGAACTCTTCATATATCCCAAATCGTGAAATTCCTGGGATTTTTGGTGTCGATCCGCAACTCGCGAGGTGACTGATCAGAACCTTCAATTTCCCTGACTCTCACGGGAATTTCATGAGAGTTGGCAACAATGAAAATGCGGCTATGTCTCCCACCTCCCGACCAGATGGGCTGGTCGAATGAATTGAGAGTCCGTCTCCCGTTTTGGTGCACCGTGGGATTCGAAACCATGGGTTCGAACCCTGATCGAGTCAAACCAATGACTTAAACAATTAATACTTGTCGCTTCCTAGCTAGGCGCTCTGCATTATTTGGATAGTGCAAGGACTGGTTGGCTCAGTGTCAGGATATGACTGAGTGGGATATCAGGTCATGGTGCTGGTGGCCTGGTCTCCCAGTGGTGAAGCACTATAGAATCACCATGAGTGTGCCCTGTCACAAGTTGGTACCCGGCCTGATATGTTTTTTGTTGTTGTAAATATAGTTTATTCATTGAATAAAGTATTTTGTCAGTGCTGTGGCACTGGCATTCCAGCCATGTGACAATACAGTTATTTACAATATATGTATATCTAGTCTGATATTGTCATCAGCAGCTAGCTCAAATCAGCTGAAATAACAATATTAATCATTCAAAGATTTACATATGGTTTGACAATTGACATAAGCATAGTATTTATATGTTGTATTCATACACACTTAGACACATACAAGTGTATTGATTAGACCTTTACATTATGGAGTGGTTAGGTGCATAGTTTCCCTTCATAGGTTTGTATGCCTACTGTGTTGTGAATTGCATAATTATCATGTTGTTGGAGATAACATTTTGAGATGGAAATTAGATGTTGCCAGGACGTAAAACTCCAACAACCAACCAACCAACCTGTCCCCCCCACACATCCTCTCCGTGAGGGACTCACCTTGAAGCCGGGTCCCCGCTGGAGACGTCCGGCCGGGACGGGCCCCGAGGCGCCCTCCCGAACCTGGTCGTTGAGGCGCTTGAACTCCGCCTGTAAGAAGAAATCAGAGGGTTCACGTTATCACCACCAGATGTCATGCCATGCAGGAAGAATACCCCATGTACAGGTGCACAAACCTGCATCAGAAATCCTTGGTGCCAGTTGTGTTTGCGGTATGTTGTAGTAGGGCCTACACTACGCAGCACGGACTACTTCCCCTACCTGTTTTTAATTTTTGTAATTTTAATTTTTATATTGGCAGGCCTACATTAGTTGTTTAAGCAGGGAAATTTCAATCGCGGACGATTGGTCTTCCTCATTCCACTGCTCTTTGCATATCCTAATAATGGCAAGCACCTGGCTAGGAAGCGACATGTACCAATTTTTAAGTCATTAGTTTGACTCGACCAGGGTTCGAACCCATGATCCTACGATCTACCAACACGGGATACGGATGCTGTAAGTCTAACTCATTCCGGCATTCCGTTTTCTTATACTGAAGTGAAGTGAGATGCGCACAATGCAACACAGTCCACTCCCTCATCTGTGTATAACCAAGATTCGATTGTTTTGACGGCTGGAAGACCAATGCTTCGGCACTGACAAAATGGACGTTCAGATGAATAAACATATTTACCAAAATAAAACTAAAGAAATGCAGAATTTTGTTTACGAATTTCAGAATAAAGGGAGTGTGATAGGCCCGATGTCAGCTGTTCCACGGTCTCGCACTCGCTGTCACGCACACACGATAGAACGCCAAGATCCAAATACAGTACTCTTCACCTGGTAAACCTATCCGCTCTCTGCGGCATCAACAGTCAAGTGACCCAACCCTAACTCGCTAGGACCCACATCGCCTGCATAGATGGGTGGGGGGGTGTGCTAGCCACATGCAGTAGAGGACAGCCCAGTCGGGGCCCTGCCCAGTGGCTAGCGTACCGCCCTAGTGCAGTTCAATGAAACTGCGTAGGTGTACGGCGTAGTGTCTCCCGCCAACGTGTTGTAAAAATATACGGATTTTCGGTTCGGAATTATATATTGGCAGAGAGCATTATTATTCTCGGGCGATGGAGTGGGGACCAAAGTTGTGTAATAGAAAGGCAATGGGTGCCCCACTCGCTGTGTGACATATTAGGCTATGTGAAAAATATGTTAATCCATAGTGCCCGAGATTATGACGAGAAGTTCCTATATAAGAGACAGTTAATGTTTGGTGAAATGTTCCCTCTATGCACCAGTAAGGGTGCAAGTGGAGGAGAAGGACATTTTTAATATATATATTTATTGTAACTGTCTGCAACTACATGTTACCACAGGGCCGATGGGCAAGTACACCCAGCCTGTCTGCATACATTATGGACACCACCTGCAGCTGGGTTGAGTTACAGCTGCCCATATTAGGGCGTCACCCCCCAGGCTGTAGAGGGTGACTGATTGGCTGTGGGAGGGCCAGTCACCTACACCCATTTGCCCCACCTGACCACACAAGCCTCATTTTGATATTAATTATTCTACACACTCTGATCTAAGACTCTGTGTGGACAGAAGGTAAGGAGTCAGGGTGATAGGTCGCTAGTAGGTGAACAGGAGTTGATGCCAATAAAGCACAACTTCTTCACTGTCAATCTTGCGCGACTTGTCTTCCATTTCTTGCTTATGAGTTTGTTGGAGAGGGTCATCAGGTGTGAACTGACAGACAGTTGTCAGAACGCACCTGGGAAGAGTAAGTGGTATTTCTGGGGCTCAGAGGGCTGGGCATTCCAGTAAGTATTACAGTGTGGTAGTGGACCTCATGTACAGACTACTACAGTAGTAAAGTTGCAGTCTGAAGGTCTTGAGTTTCCGTAATGTTTTTAGCTAAATATAATGGGTGATTATTATTCCCTACCTTACTTTAGTTTGATCATAATTAAGCATAATTAAACACCAATAACGTCATATAATCGTAATTAAGCATAATGGTTAACCACACATGATCATAATTAGTCATATTCAATCATACTTAGCCATACTTAGCCATACATAGTCATACCTAGTTATCCTTATTCATCCTTATTCATATGTATTCATCCATATTCATATGTATTCATCCATATTCATATGTATTCACACGTATTCATATGTATTCATCCATATTCATATGTATTCACACGTATTCACACGTATTCACGCTTACTCACGCCCATTCACACCCAATCACACCCAATCACACCCAATCAAACCCATTCGCACCCAGTCGCACCCATTCGCACCCATTCGCACCCACTCGCACCCACTCGCACCCACTCGCACCCACTCGCCCACACTCGCCCACACTAGCCCGCGCTCGCCCGCGCTCGCCCGCGCTCGCCCGCGCTCGCGCTCGCTCGCTCGCGCTCGCTCGCGCTCAGTCGCGCTCAGTCGCGCTCATTCGCGCTCATTCGCGCTCAGTCGCGCTCATTCGCGCTCAGTCGCACTCAGTCGCACTCAGTCGCACTCAGTCGCACTCAGTCGCACTCAGTCGCACTCAGTCGCACTCAGTCGCACTCAGTCGCACTCAGTCGCACTCAGTCGCACTCAGTCGCACTCAGTCGCACTCAGTCGCACTCAGTCGCACTCAGTCGCACTCAGTCGCACTCAGTCGCACTCAGTCGCACTCAGTCGCACTCAGTCGCACTCAGTCGCACTCATTCACACTCATTCACACTCATTCACACTCAGTCACACTCATTCACACTCATTCACACTCATTCACACTCATTCACACTCATTCACACTCATTCACACTCATTCACACTCATTCACACTCATTCACACTCATGCACACTCATGCACACTCATGCACACTCATGCACACTCATGCACACTCATGCACACTCATTCACACTCATTCACACTCATTCACACTCATTCACACTCATTCACACTCATGCACACTCATGCACACTCATTCACACTCATGCACACTCATGCACACTCATGCACACTCATGCACACTCATGCACACTCATGCACACTCATGCACACTCATGCACACTCATGCACACTCATGCACACTCATGCACACTCATGCACACTCATGCACACTCATTCACACTCATGCACACTCATGCACACTCATGCACACTCATTCACACTCATTCACACTCATTCACACTCATTCACACTCATGCACACTCATGCACACTCATTCACACTCATTCACACTCATTCACACTCATTCACACTCATTCACACTCATTCACACTCATTCACACTCATTCACACTCATTCACACTCATTCACACTCATTCACACTCATTCACACTCATTCACACTCATTCACACTCATTCACACTCATTCACACTCATTCACACTCATTCACACTCATTCACACTCATTCACACTCATTCACACTCATTCACACTCATTCACACTCATTCACACTCATTCACACTCATTCACACTCATTCACACTCATTCACACTCATTCACACTCATTCACACTCATTCACACTCATTCACACTCATTCACACTCATTCACACTCATTCACACTCATTCACACTCATTCACACTCATTCACACTCATTCACACTCATTCACACTCATTCACACTCATTCACACTCATTCACACTCATTCACACTCATTCACACTCATTCACACTCATTCACACTCATTCACACTCATTCACACTCATTCACACTCATTCACACTCATTCACACTCATTCACACTCATTCACACTCAATCACACTCAATCACACTCAATCACACTCAATCACACTCAATCACACTCAATCACACTCAATCACACTCAATCACACTCATTCACACTCATTCACACTTATTCACACTTATTCACACTTATTCACACTTATTCACACTTATTCACACTTATTCACACTTATTCACACTTATTCACACTTAATCACACTTAATCACACTTATTCACACTTATTCACACTTATTCACACTTATTCACACTTATTCACACTTATTCACACTTAATCACACTTATTCACACTTATTCACACTTACTCACACTTACTCACACTTAGTCACACTTAGTCACACTTAGTCACACTTAATCACACTTAATCATACTTGATCATACATTATCATACCTTATCAAAAAAGAGACCCAACCCTGGAGCAACGAGGAAAAGGGGCCAAACAGCAAATTAACATTTAAAAGAAATTCCACCAGTCCTAAATTACCAATATAGAGTTGCATACACAAATCATAATGTCATAGAGGTGATGAAAATCAGATCATTTGCATCAAGAGCTAGATTCAAAACCATGATTCTTGCAATTGCCGGGCAAGCATGCTAGCCATTACACCACCTAGGCTCCCTTATGCAATAACCCTACCCATGCCTACCTGTGTATGTGGTTATTTGCCTGTGCGGTCAGTGTAGACTACAATTTACCAACCCATCGCATACACTTATAAACTACCCACACTGCACACGTGACCTCAAGCATACACCCCACACTTACTGTCAATACGATCTAAGCACGAACACTACCTAGCAAAATAGTCATCTCTTGTTTTCGCTGGTTTTTATGTCTTCTAGTTAGTTTGTAGTTCTCTGATTGATTGATTGGTGGTTGATTTACGCTAGCTTTGTCGGCAGCATAGTCCATATTCAGTTATCTAACTATTATTTACTAGATATGTATAATTCAATTATTAGCTACCTACCCACTGTATTCAAAGAATCCTTATTTCTAACCTAACCCATCAACATTCAAATACGAAACAAACTGCGTGTTGTTTTTTGTTGTTGGTCCATTAGTTGTTTAAGCAGGGGAAATTTCAGTCATAGACGACTGGTCTTCCTCATTCCACTGCTGGTCGATGGAAAGCCTGAGCCTACACTTTTACCGACCCAAGGGATTTTTAACCTCCCACACCACATAGACATATGGTATGAGAGCAACTGGCCTTTGATGACACTGTAAGTTATACACAGCGGTGGAAATCCAAATTGGCAGAGCTGGGGGCATGGGGAATCGAACCGCCGACCCTCAGATTAGGAGTCTGACCTAGAAAAAAGTCAGACACTCTAACCACTCCGCCACAGAGAAGGCCCGGTGTCGCAGTTTCAGCTGACTGCCATTTTCAGCTGACTGCATAGACTCAAACTCAAGGCATTGTCAATGGTCGTGAGCAATCTTCATACAGAAAATACAGAAAAAGTGAAATATCTCTAAAACCACACCACCTCTTAACAAATCGCTTGGTACACATATAGAAAACATCTTTACCAAAAAGATTATATTAAATTCATAAGGTTAGTGACGATGCTGTTAGATTTTGACGCATGCAAATGAAACTGACAGTCAGCTGAAAATGGCAGTCAGCTGAAACTGCGACACCGGCAAAACCAATGTTCTGGCACTAATTAAAACAAGCAAAAATCGATGACTAAAATCACATTTACTTAAAAGAAAAGAAAAAAATCAATACAAAAAAATCATTTACATTGAAATTCACCAACAAGTCTGCAAACAAACTTGAATTCATCCAAATTGCTTATATCACCAATGCTATCGATTCAACTACTTCATTGTGTTCAGGGTTGTGTGGATTCCTTGTAGCAAAAGCGGTGCCTGGCCGCAAACCGATTACATGCCGCGTGTCACTTCTTAGCACCCCGATTCAGGCCGAACACAGATCAATCAGTGCCGGTTAGTGCACCGGCATTGATTTTTCCAGTCGGACATGCAGATCGATCTGTCCACCCTGCCCTGCGTCAGATGATATCAATAGCGTGCATGAGTAGTTATCTGGCTTCCCACCAGGTGGCATGCCAGGTGTGTGTAAGGCCCTGTGCCAGCTGTAAGGCCCTGTGCCAGGTGTGTGTAAGGCCTTGTATCCATAGACTGTTCCCTTGTGGCATGTTCCGTTCCTTAATTGTTCAGTCTTCGCTTGTGACATTGTGACGCGCCACAGTGACAATGCACTTGTGTTTTGCTTAGTGGCCATTCCCATAGGTTGGACCCAGGGACCAGATGGCCTTATGCATAGCACATGTGATGAACATGTTCATTGTCTGTGTGGTGCGTCACAAGGTCACGAGCAAACACAAAACAGGGAAATATGCCACAGGGAACAGAATATGGATACACAAACTATATAAGGACTTATACTATGCATCATTGAACTTAATGTGTGTTCTGCCCATAGAAAGTTTCTTTTAATTAACGATTCCCCAGAGTACATTGATTTTTATCATCAGCAATTGGATGTTAAACATGGTCATTCTGACATATGTCCTTGGGGGAAACCCACTGCCACCACATAGGTTACTCTTTCCGATATGCACCAAGGGGTCTTTTATATACACGTTCCCATAGACAGGACAACACATACCACACCCTTTGATGAACCAGTTGTGGACCACTGGTTGGAACAGAAAATATCCCAAACAACAAATGGGTCCACTGAGCAGGATTGATTGGATGACCCACACCTTCACAGGTGGACACTGTACCGCCTGAGCTACGTCCCTGGGTCTGCCCATAGGCACCCCACACAGGTCCCTTGGTTCAGCTACCTCCCCCCCCCCCCCCCCCCGAAACCCCCCGGTACCCGACATCCGGACCATCCCGACTGCCCCCTGGATCCCTGTCTCCAACCGGACGCGGTGGCCGAATCGGTAGACCGCCGGCTTCCCGTGCGGATGGTCGTGAGTTCGAATCCCAGCCCAGTAATGACTTATAAAATTGATACTTTTCGCTACATAGACTGGCGCTTGGCATTAATAGCATAGGACAAGGACTGGTTGGCTCAGCATCAGGATAATGTGACTAAGTGGGGGATATCAGGTCATGGTGCTGATTGCCTAGTCTCCCAGTGGGGCACCACTGTAAAGTCACCATGAGTGCGCACTCTCACAAGTTGATACCCATGCTGCTATGACCTTAGATGTTGCCAGGACGTAAAACCCCAATCAGCATTCCCTCAACGTGGTTATACTGCACACAACGT
This sequence comes from Branchipolynoe longqiensis, assembly GCA_030323885.1. NCBI lineage: Eukaryota > Metazoa > Annelida > Polychaeta > Phyllodocida > Polynoidae > Branchipolynoe > Branchipolynoe longqiensis. The sequence continues at coordinate 11,243,564 of CM059194.1, read as the reverse complement.
CAGTCAGCATTACTTCAACCACTGTGGTATCACAGCTCTGTGTTAGCCCTAAGGGCAAACGTCACGGATCAGTGACTATCGGAGTCATTGAAGCTTGACGTTGCACACCTCAGCCGTAATCGATGAACACGACCTGGGTGACTCCCTTCACCCGAGTCGTCAGAATTTCAAATAGAACACCACCAGTAGAGTCAACAAATACACGTGCCATGTGCAAAACGATCCGACCCCAGTAACCCACCTCTTGGCTGGGGTTGGCTACAAGCGATGACATCACATTTGCGCTTGATAACTGCAGGATAACAGCTACCAGTACCAGTCATACATGTTTTTTTTGTTTAAGAACCTAGATTAATGAAATGGAAATATAACTAAACTATGCCATCATAAAGTACTTTAAATCATATGTTGCTGTAGTTTTATCAGTTATTAAAAAAAAAAGAAAAGGGTATTGGATTAAGCCACCATGTTTTCCACCCCAAGCGTGGAGAAGCGTATTTGATTATTCGACCCGAGTCTGTAGGATGTGCGCATGCGCCCTAAAGTGCCTCGGGTGACCTAAGTTGATTAATCGATTACGCCCCTCGTTTTCACTCAGTTCACCACCAGAAGAGGAGCGCACTATAACGACTGTATATAGCCTATTAAAGTGCGCCCGACACTAAGAGCTGTTGCATTGTGGGTGGATAGTTGGTTGTTGGATATATTATATACACCATACATATAGAACATATGCGATGAATAAAAGTATACGCTATATAGAGCATATATGCTATATCAACCATGATATACATACATATATAGCATGTGTTGTGACGTGAAATATTAATATGTTACACATGAGATAATCCATATATATATTCTCCCGTCCTCAATCCTACTTCTCGAAGGAAGGCATTTCTATTGACTAAACATTAATTGACTGGACGAATTACCTCAGATTGCTGGTGACAATGACAATGGCACTAAGTGACGATACACAACTCACTCGGCATAATCTGGCAGAACTATTGATCACCAATCACCAGCATCCCACGTGGATATGGCACGTGACAAGGGTGACACATAGGGGGTGTAAGGCCATGTATCCATAGACTGTTCCCTTGTGGCATGTTCCCTAGTTATGTGTTTGCTTGTGACCTTGTGACGTGCCACACAGACAATGAATCTGTGTGTTGTTTAGTGGCCATTCTCATTGGTTGGACCGACGGACTGTATGTCTTTGTGCAGGGAACATAGAGAATGAACATGTTCATTGTCTGTGTGACACATCACAAGGTCAACAGGTCACAAGGTCACAAGCGGGCTCGCTGTCAATATGGCCTATGCTGCTGACACGGTGTAAAGCAACCACCAATCAATCAATCAGGTCACAAGCGAACACGGAACAAGGGAACATGCCACAAGTGAACAGTCTATGGATACACTGCCTAATGTGTCTGACATCTGTAAGCACGAGATACAAATGGACTAAAAAACTACAAAATAAATAATGTAACCTAGTAAAACAACTCACGAGTTGGTGTTCTCTGTGGGAGAGTGGTTAGAGTGTCTGACTTTTTTCTAGGTCGGACTCCCAATCTGAAGGTCGGTGGTTCGATTCCCCATGCCCCCCTACCTCTGCCAATTTGGATTTCCACCGCTGTGTATAACCTTCAGCATCATCAAAGGCCAGTTGCTCTCATACCATGTCTATGTGGTGTGGGAGGTTAAAAATCCCTTGGGTCGGTAAAAGTGTAGGCTACTTTCTATCGACAAACTGTCTAATGGTGAAAACAAGCCTATTCAGACTTATCCATGATAGGCAGCATAAATCTTCAAGAAAAAAAAGAGGTTAACGACAAAATCATGACCGGCATGATCCTATAGCAGTAAGTGCACGACATGACTCTAATGTTCACAGACACAAAGAAGTAACTACATAAACTTATCAAAATCTATTTGATTAACTGCATGATTAGATATTAAGGCCTTACTAGCAATTAATGAAATTGACAAGTTACAATAGAATTGTACTAACAATTATATTTAGATAATAGGTAAATGGATTAACTCAAAGTATAGTAAAAACTAGATTTTGGACTGTTTGAAATCTACAAACAGTTACAAGGCATCAACAAGAAGCAAGAAACCCAACATTATTGCAAAAACTATATTCAAAAGATTTGAATCAAATTGGTCCAGTGCAGCCGAGAGGTGAAAACAAGACAATCCTAACACACTTATCCGCTATGACCGGGGTCAATAAATTCATCACAAACAAAAAAAGACAAAGAAAGGAAGAAAACTATGCAGGGGAGATGGGCAGGGGATGCCTGTTTTCTAGACCCTGCAAGCTCACTCACTATTGAACACAGCAGTTCGATATTGGCACATACTTCTATTTTAGGCCACAATTCAACTAGTCGGCAAACAATCCTGGTTATGAATCAGTACGCTTCGAGGCAGTGCCATTAACATGGTGTAAAAGTTTCCGATCTAATGGCATGAGGATATATGTGAACTCTACTATAACAAATTGCAACTTATCTATATAATAGTAAATGGTGATATATAAAATCCAAAGGCATATGAGGGATATGTGGAGTTGGTAAACTATTACTCATTAGGTATAGAAATTGTATAGTAAAATAGTATAGAGGAGGAGTGTCACTTCTTAGATACAGTCTTTGGAGGAGTCACCTCACATCCCCCCCCCCCCCCCCCCCCCCCCCATGGTGTTATTTATGGATCACTGGCCACCACAAGGCACTGTAGCCAACATGACAAGGCCTTGGATACAACAGATTGAACCCTGATTGGTGGATCAACCCATGTGACCACCACCATCTTGGATTCTAGAAACGTATATAAGATAATAGCTCTCCTACTTTTCACTCTTTCTCTACCTTCCTTCATTACCTGTATTGATTTCTCATTAGCTTGTCCAACCACTCACAGCACCAGCCGGCGACTTTACAATGGTCCATACATTGTGCATTTTTCAATTGATCAATGATTTTAAGACAACTATATAAATATATATTGTCTTAACCTAGTAAAACACTGATCAATGTCTCTCTCTATATATATATTCATATATGTATATGTATTATTCATGTTCATATGAGTTTAATCACTGGCAGAGGGGTTAATAGAGCTAGCTAGGAACAAAAGAAATATTCCTCCAGTGTGTGTGGCGCGAGGGGTGCCACCCATATACAACTCCCGACAGCTTGGGGGAGGGGGGGGGCACTCCACCAATGCACCGATGGAGGAAGTAGCAACGTATATATATATATATTCCCCTGGCATGTATACTTGTATAATACGTTATACATCACACATATATAATACAAATACATATATGTATATGCATTATATATATACATATACAGTAAAACCTCCATAACCGACCACCTCCACAGATCGACCACTGCCCTATATCGATTGCTTTATTAGGGTCCCAACAATACCTTTGTAACCATATTCTACCTCCCTAAACCGACCACTTCCCTAAATGGACCACTTATGGTCGGGCCCAAGGTCGGTCGATTTAGAGATGTTTTACTCTATGTAGTAAATCAGTTGGTTTGTTGTTGGAGTGCTACGTCCTGGCAACATCCAAGGTAATATCAGGATTTGTACCGACTTCTGACAGTGCGCACTCATGGTGACTTTATAGTGCAGTCACACTGGGAGACCAGACAGCCATCACCATGATCTGATATCCTACTCAGTGACATTATCCTGACACAACACTAGGCTCTGTGAAGGCACTGGTGGACAAATGCCTGCACCATAAACACCCTCCCTACCTGGCATGATTCATTTTCGTCTTATCTGACATGGCTCCAGCAATATGACGAACCCTCGCCCACCCCCTGCGACCAACAACCACCCACCATGCTCTGTCCTCCCCTGTCCCCTCCTCATCCCCCTATCCACTCTCTCCATGTATATGTGTGTGTATCTGTGTGTCTCTGTGTGTCTCTCTTTGTCTCTTTCTGTCTCTCTGTCTATGCATGTGTCTGTGTTCTCTCTGTGTGTTTCTCTGTGTCTCTATGGGTGTATCCCTGTGTACAATTTTCCGATATTTGAGATATGGGCTATGGAGAACTATACTATAATAAATTGCAACTTGTCTATGAAATGGTAAATGGTATGTAAAACCAAAGGCATATAAGGTATATGTGGTGTTGGTGATCCATTACTAATTAAAGATAAAAATTGTATATCGATATAGATAGTGAGAGAGGGTCACTTCTTGACCTGAGAGAGGGTCACTTCTTGACTTGTGAGAGAGTCTTTGGAACTCTCTTCACATACCCCCTCCCCCCCAAGTGTTATTTACGGATCACTCCACACCAGACACCACAGGGCACTGTAGCCAGACATAACCATGCCTTGGTTACAAGGATATTGAACCCTCATTGGTTAATCTAGGAATGCCTGTTGGTGATTGGAGGGATTGGTCAGGTGTGTACAGCCATCTTGGATTCTAAAAGCTATATTTATAATAAACTAAGCAAGCTCCTTCTGGTTCCTTCTGCACACTCTATATCTTGCCTTCCTTCTCTATACTTGCCTGTAGTGATTTCATATTTAACCTGCCCACACAACCACAGCTGCTGGCCGTCGACTTTACACCTGTATGTCACTCTGTATGTCTTTATGTGTGTCTCTGGGTGTGTGTCTCTCTATGTGTCTCTCTCTGTGTCTCTCTCTGTGTTTCTATGTGTCTCTCTGTATGTGTACATGTATGCCGCTCTGTATGTATATATGTGTCTCTATGTGTGTCTCTCTGTGTGTATATCTGTGTGTATCCCTGTATGTCGCTATGTATGTATATATGTGTGTCTCTCTATTTGTCTCTCCTTGTCTCTTTCTGTCTGTGTGTGTCTCTATGTGAGTCTGGATTCTCTTTCTGTGTTTCTCTGTGTCTCTCTGAATGTGTCCCTGTATGTCGCTCTGTGTGTCTATATGCGTGTCTTTCTGTGTATCTCTGTGTTTTTCTCTGTCGTTGTATGTGTGTATCCGTGTCTCTCTGTATGTGTCTGTTCTCTCTCTCTTTTTCTCTGTATCTCTCTGTGTGTTTCTCTGCATGTATCCCTTTGTGTCGCTCTGTATATATATATGTGTGTGTCTGTGTGTGTGTCTCTGTCTCTGTGACTCTGTATCTCTCTCTGTTTCTCTGTGCCTCTCTGTGTCTCGACCTGTGTGTTTGTGTATCTGCGTGCCGATCTGCGTGTCTCTCTGTCAAGCTGGGTGTTTGGCTGTATGTTTAGCTCTGTGTCTCTATATCTCTCCTTATATCTCTCTATCAGTCTATGTGTCTCGGTCATCATAATTACTGGTGTTACTCACCCAGCATGTCTCGTTCTGTTACTCTCCCTGCACACTCAATGCTGACATCCTCACTCAGGACGAAGTGGATGAAACGATAGAGCGATGACTTCCCGTGCGGAAGGTCAGGAGTTCGAATCCCAGCCGAGTCAAACTAATGACTTACACAATTGATATTTGTAACTACCTAGCATGTCACTCGGCATTAATAGGATAGGACAAGGACTGGTTAGCACAGTGTCAGGATAATGTGACTGTGTGCGATATCAGGTCATGTGGCTGGCAGGCTTGTCTCCCAGTGGGGCAGAACGATAAAGCTGCCATGAGTGTGCACTGTCACAAGTCGGTACCCATCCTGATATGACCTTAGATGTTGCTATGAAGTAAACCAACAACACGCAAACACATTCTCACTCAGTGATTAGCTGAGAATAACAACTCATCCACATCCTAGGCACATTCCAAGGTCACTCACCCGGCTACCCAGCCCGCCCTGTCCAACCCCGGCCCCTCTAAACACCGGGAGGGACACTACAGTCTCGGCGGGAGGCAGGGCGGCACAGCCCGGTAGGTCTCCCCGCTGACACCCGGAAGCAAACAACGAGAGGTTGTGACAGCATTCACAACCACTCTTCAAATACCCAACTCCAACCCGCGGACACGGGCACATACATTGGCCCTGTCCTCACCCACACACATCTCACACCAGGGGCCGTATGCAGGAGTCAGTGTTAGCGGGTTTTGGTGTTAGAGCCTGTTACCGTTTAGCTATCACCGAAGTCGGGAACTGTGTCAAGTCGTATGCAGGAGCGCGTAACACTTTCATTATAGGTAAACGTGAATTTATTTATAGATTTGGGAAATCCCTCTGCGTCTTTAGCGATATATTAGGCTTAAATATATTAAATGCGATCATATTTAACAGAATTAAATACGTAATAAGTGAAATTTGAGGAAATTAACCCTAAATTCGAAGCAATATTAACGCTGCCGCCGTAAAAGCGGCGATATTAATATTTATATGTTCGAATCGACGAACGTAAAGTAAACAAATCGCCGCAGCCGCCGCATCGACGTCGCTTTCCATACTGGGGGCGGCGGCGGTTTGTTTACTTTACGTTCGTCGATTCGAACATATAAATATTAATATCGCCGCCAATACGGCGGTAACCTTAATAATGCTTTGAATTTAGGGTTAATTTCCTCAAATTTCACTTATTACGTATTTAATTCTGTTAAATATGATCGCATTGAATAGATTTGGGCCTAATAATCTCGCTAAACCTGATATTTTTTAGGGGTAAGGTAACACCGGTTAAGCCTTTGGTGTTAGGCCTAACACTGACTCGTGCATACCATTTTTTCGCCGCTAAACCGGAATTCCCACCAAACACCGTTTTGCTTCGCTAACACTGACTCCTGCATACGGCCCCAGATACTCACACACAACACAGGTTATAAGTATAACACTACACAATATGACACTGCAATGCTATAGCACTACCTGTATGATGATATAATATTATACAGACCCTAACACTACACAGGCTATATATAACACTACACACTATAACACTGCAATGCTATACAATTATACAGGTTATAATACTACAATAATATAACATTATACAGACTATAATACTCTACACACTATATCTACACATTATATCACTACAAGGCTATACCATTACACAGGCTATAATACTACCATACGATAAGACTATAAGGATATATTTATCCAACAAGTTCACAGGCTATACAATTAACAGTACAAGCACTGTAACACTACAAACACTATATTATTAAATACACTATTACAATAAACAGGCTATAACACTAGAAGGCTACAACACTACACACAGTATAACACTAAACACACGATGACACTACACACACTATAGCACCCCACCCACTCAAACACTACATGCACACCAACATTATAACACTACAACACTACAGACTCCAATGCTACGCACTCTATGCCACTACACACACTACAACCCTGCACACACTTCAACACTACACCCACTCCAACACTACATACACTACACACACTACAACAATACACACACTACAACACAACACACACTCCTACACTACACATACTGCAGCACTACATATGTTATAATATTACACTCACTATACCACTACACACAATATAACACTACACACACTCCAACACTACACACACTATAACACTACACACTGCACCACTACACATACTACCACCCTACGCGCATTCCAGCACTACATCCACTCCAAAACCAAATACACTACACACACTACAACAATACACACACTATAACACAACAGACACTCCAACACCACACACGTTGCAGCACTAAATATGTTATAATACTACACACTATACCACTACACACATTATAACACCACACACACTCAAACACTACACACACTGTAACACGACTCACACACTGTAACACCACACACACTACAACACTACACACACTATAAAACTACTCACCCACCGTAACACCACACACACTACAACACTACACACATTAGACAGCCTACAACACCACACACAATAAAACAGTACACACACTGTAACACCACACCCACTACAACACTACACGCACTATAACACTACTCACACACTGTAACACCACACACACTACAACACTACACGCACTATAACACTACTCACACACTGTAACACCACACACACTACACCACTACACACATTAGACATCCTACAACACCAGACACAATAAAACAGTACACACACTGTAACACCACACACACTACAACACTACACGCACTATAACACTACTCACACACTGTAACACCACACCCACTACCACACTACATGCACTATAGCACTACTCACACACTGTAACACCACACCCACTACAACACTACACACGCTATAACACTACTCACACACTGTAACACCACACCCACTACCACACTACATGCACTATAGCACTACTCACACACTGTAACACCACACACACTACAACACTACACACGCTATAACACTACTCACACACTGTAACACCACACACACTACAACACTACACACACTATAACACTACTCACCCACCGTAACCCCACACACACTACACCACTACACACATTAGACATCCTACAACACCAGACACAATAAAACAGTACACACACTGTAACACCACACCCACTACAACACTACACACGCTATAACACTACTCACACACTGTAACACCACACACACTACCACACTACACGCACTATAACACTACTCACCCACCGTAACCCCACACACACTACACCACTACACACATTAGACATCCTACAACACCAGACACAATAAAACAGTACACACACTGTAACACCACACACACTACAACACTACACGCACTATAACACTACTCACACACTGTAACACCACACACACTACAACACTACACGCACTATAACACTACTCACACACCGTAACCCCACACACACTACACCACTACACACATTATACATCCTACAACACCAGACACAATAAACACAGTACACACCACTGTAACACCACACCCACTACAACACTACACACGCTATAACACTACTCACACACTGTAACACCACACACACTACCACACTACACGCACTATAACACTACTCACCCACCGTAACCCCACACACACTACACCACTACACACATTAGACATCCTACAACACCAGACACAATAAAACAGTACACACACTGTAACACCACACACACTACAACACTACACGCACTATAACACTACTCACACACTGTAACACCACACACACTACAACACTACACGCACTATAACACTACTCACACACTGTAACACCACACACACTACAACACTACACGCACTATAACACTACTCACACACTGTAACACCACACACACTACAACACTACACGCACTATAACACTACTCACACCACTGTAACACCACACACCACTACAACACTGACACTCAACACCAGACACTAACGTACACACACTGTAACACCACACACACTACACACTACATGCACTATAACACTACTCACACACTGTAACACCACACACACTACAACACTACACGCACTATAACACTACTCACCCACCGTAACCCCACACACACTACACACACTACATGCACTATAGCACTACTCACACACTGTAACACCACACACACTACAACACTACATGCACTATAACACTACTCACACACTGTAACACCACACACACTACAACACTACACGCACTATAACACTACTCACACACTGTAACACCACACACACTACAACACTACACGCACTATAACACTACTCACCCACCGTAACCCCACACCCACTACACCACTACACACATTAGACATCCTACAACACCAGACACAATAAAACAGTACACACACTGTAACACCACACACACTACAACACTACACGCACTATAACACTACTCACACCCTGTAACACCACACACACTACAACACTACACTCACTATAACACTACTCACCCACCGTAACCACCACACACACTACACACACTACACAGCACTATAACACTACTACACACCCTGTAACACCACACACACTACACCACTACACACACTATAACACTACTCACACACTGTAACACCACTCACACTACAACACTACATGCACTATAACACTACTCACCCACCGTAACCCCCCCACACACTACACCACTACACACATTAGACAGCCTACAACACCAGACACAATAAAACAGTACACACACTGTAACACCACACACACTACAACACTACACGCACTATAACACTACTCACACACTGTAACACCTCACACACTACAACACTACATACACTATAACACTACTCACACGCTGCAACACCACGCACACTACAACACTACACACACTATAACACTACTCACACACTGTAACATCACACACACTACAACACTACACACACTATACGTATAACACTCCTCACACACTGAAACATCACACACACTACAACACTACACACACTACACCACCAGACACAATACAACACTACACACACTGTAACATCACACACTACAACACTACACACTGTAACATCACACCCTCTACAACACTATAACACCACACACACACTGTCGCTCCAACACGCCTGCTGCTGGTGCCGGTGCTGATGGTCGTGGCTTACCTGTGTGAGCCGACACGATGCTCCAGGGTCTGTAAGGAGAATAATGACACCGGTTATGATGCTGCCCAGACGGCTGGAACTGGACGTAAGGCAGCGGTTAGCTACTAGAAGAGCCTGGGTGCCCTCCCTGTCCCGCCTGTCTACACCCGGCCTGTGACTCACCTCCTCCCGGTGATGGTGAGCGCCCGGCGGCCAGCTCTCCTCCGGGGCGAGGCGGGGATGGGGGGGGGGAGGGAGGAGGGAGAGCAGAGCTGGCGATGGAGGGGAGGAGGGGGTGGGAGCGTGGGAAGAACAGAGTGGGTGGTGGGTGAGGGAGAGGAGGAGGGAGGGGTGAGAGGGTGGGAGGGTGGGAGGGGTGAGAGAGCAGAGCCAGCGGTGGGTGAGGGAGAGGAGGGGGCTGGGGAGGGAGGGTAGGAGGGTGGGGAGAGCGGAGTGGGTGGTGGGTGAGGGAGAGGACGAAGGAGGGGTGAGGGGGTGGGAGGGTGGGGAGGGGGGGTGGGAGGGGTGAGAGAGCCGAGCGAGCGGTGGGTGAGGGAGAGGAGGGGGCTAGCGAGGGAGGTGGGGAGGGTGGGGAGAGCGGGGAGAGCGGAATGGGCGGTGGGTGTGGAAGACGCGGAGGTGGGAGAGGAGCGGGCGGTGGGTGAGGGAGAGGAGGAAGGTGGGAGGGTGGGAGGGAGGGTGGGGATAGAGGAGTGAGGGGGGAGGAGGGGGAGGTGGGAGGGGGAAGGGGGTAGAGCAGAGCGGGAGGTGGTTGAGCGAGAGAAGCAGGGGGTAGGGAGAGGGTGGGGGAGAGAGAGAGGAGGAGGGTGGAGTGGGAGGGCGGGTGGGTGAGGGAGAGGAGGGGGTGATGGTGGTGCTAGTAGTAGACCCACTCGGCGCTCTGTCGCTGGTAACACGATGGCGCGCACTGCACCAACTCGACCAGCCCGGCAGCAGCCAGTGCGTATTGGACAAGCGGTGGATGGGGGGCGCGGGAGTGTCCTCCAGTAACTGGTGGTGATGTCGGCGGTGGATCAATGCTGAGGACCTGGATGCAGAGTTGTCCTCCTGCCCCTCCGGTGGTGTGCACGGGTAGGGGAGGCGAGTGTGTAGGGGTGTGTGTGTGTGTGTGATGTGTGTCTGTGATGTGTGTGTGTGTGCGGTGGGTGTGTGGAGGGGTTGAGTAGGGAATATTCGGTCCTATCATGGCATGCTCACCATCCCTTCAATATGCATAATATATATATATATATATATCCTATATATATTATTTATATAATATATATACTATGTAAGCAAGCGAATGCAGTAGTAATGAGAGTAAGGGCGATATCAGTTTATTCCACTTGCACAAGCATAATGAAGACATGATAAACAGTCATCGGGTGCGTCTGGAGTCCGAGTGAATGCACCTTGGTCGGCAACAGGCAATCTGCGCATGCAGCGCCACAAGCACCCCTGGTACCGAACCCGGGAACTACAATATTTTCAATAATGGAAAAGTAGTACAGCCGGAGTCTTCTTGCCTTACAGCCGCATACAGCTTTGTATACGAGTTATATATTATATATTATATATACAGTAAAACCTCCTTATACCGACCCCTCCACATATCGACCACTCCCCTATATCGATCGCTTTATTTGGGTCCCAACAATACCATTGTATGGATATTCTAACTCTCTAGACCGACTACCTCCCTAAATCGACCAATTAAAGTCTGTCCCATGGCCGGTCGATTTAGCGAGGTGTTACTCTATACTATATATACTATTTGAAGATTTCAGGTGCAAAACCACGTAAACACCAAGCCAAAAATGGAGATAAACATGGGAATCAAACCTTGAAAGAGTTAATATTTTTATATTCCTACTTTTTTTTATTAATTGCTCCATAACCATATGATAATATGCAAAGTGGAATTAGGGAGAATTAAAATTATTTGCAGGTGGAAATCTTAGAAATTAGTATTTCTCTAGCCACCAACAGAGATTGGCGAAGTACTGGTAGAAACGCCGTGACGTAATCATCCCTGCACAAGTTATCATGGCAACAACACACATTAACTGTTTAACAACATAATCCAATACTCACCCGGTATATCACCATCTCCATCATCAGACGATTGACCGACCCACGATTTCCACTTGAATGTGTTCTGAAAGGAGGGAGAAAAAACATCAATACCCCAGTCACACTACTGCTTGCGACCACAAAGAAGGGGTGGCTGCAAATAGGTTGCAAAATGGTTGCATGTAGTCACTAAGTGAATGCAGTGGTCCTCATTGGTCCTCAACCTTTCGGCGATTTTGGTCGATAGGAGGTTGCAGATACTGCATTTAAAACATTCTTGCAACAAAAATGGTCGCCCAAGGTCAGCTACCATTGCTTTATGTAAAGTCGCCGGCTGGTGGTGTGAACGGTGTGGACAAGCTAATGAGAAATCAATACAGGTAATGAAGGAAAGTAGGTAAAGAGTGAAAGTAGGAGAGTGAGACTCCCTGGTTTATTATCTTATATAGGTTTCTAGAATCCAAGATGACAGTGGTCACATGGGTTGATCCAGCAATCAGAGTTCAATCTGTTTTATCCAAGGCCTTGTCATGCTGGCTACAGTGCCTTGTGGTGGCCAGTGATCCATAAATAACAACATGGGGGGAGGGGGTATGTGAGCTGACTCCTCCAAAGACTATCTAAGAAGTGACACTCCTCCTCTATACTATTTTACTATACAATGTCTATACCTAATGAGTAATAGTTTACCAACTCCACATATCCCTCATATGCCTTTGGATTTTATATATCACCAGTTACCATTATATAGACAAGTTGCAATTTATTATAGTAGTTTCACATATATCCTCATGCCATTAGATCGGAAAATTTTACATTTAGTTGTGAGGAGGTTGCAAGGAAGTCAGAAGCAGGTGGCTTGTTTGGTCCAAGGTGGCCGCAAAGTGGTCGCAAAGTGGTCACAATCCGTAGTGTGACTGTGGCTTAATTAGGCATGTTCCATTCCATATCATCCACTCTCCCTTTAGTTTTAATTGCTATTCAAACCAAAGATGCGACATTGTAATTTAATCAATTTAACAGAACCTGGAACTACTGAAGTTTATGGTGTCCGAATATCGACGCGCAAATACCAATTAAATTTGCATCTTTTCACTTCAGACAAGCTCAAATTGAGCCATTTATAATAAAAGTTACTTTCAACTAGAATATGGTAGACTTTGACAATAAAGGCTGATATCAAGGGCTTAGCTTACGATTGGTATGCAGAGTTGTTCGCTGAAGGAATACAATAGTTCATAGAGCACACACACATTTACATAATACATAAATCCACTAGGAAATAAGGTTAGACAAATGCAGAGTTGGGCTGAGTTCTTTATTAGTTCTCTGGCTGGGACTATATATGCCCTACCTAAAAAAGAAAATTGTAATCGGAGTGATAGTGATTTTGGTTATTTCTGCACCATTCGTGCGCTCTGTATCAGGGTGGACGCGTGACTCCGAATACATACAATCGATAACATAATAAACAATGTATATGAATATAATTAACAATGGGTTACGCTCCGTCCCTTTTATATTATTATAATACATTATAATACACATTTTAATTCCTTGTAAATATATTTGTAATCTCAGGTGGTCCACAGGTGCGTACCCTCAAATTCATGGAAGCGACACCCCTGGATATAGTTGTCAAAAGAAATGGTAGAACCTCCAAACAATCAGACTGTGCAAGATTTATCTAGAATAGGCCCCCCTATGTTCTTAAATTTTTTTTCCATAAATACAGATCTCGCTGGAGAATAATTATTTTGTTAATAGTAATGTGTGTGTGTCCATAGACTAGAGCGTTGAGGCCCAATTTAATAATTGAATAAAATCGCAAGATATTATTTCCAAATAGTTCCCCTGTTTCCCAGGTGCCTGGCACACGCCCAGCAATGTAGGCTGTTGTAATAGGACCACAAGTTAATAGATACCATTGGCTATGCCTCTGATTTAATCAAATTTACGCCATACCGTGATCTTAGTTCAAATCGATCAATCATTCCATGTTGTGATAAGTGGTTCACAGTTAATGCCAAGGCACGCTCTATTGGATCTTGAAGCATTCTCAGATCGTTCACTCTATTTTATTTCTACCAGACGGGATGGCCGAATGACTTGAGCGTCCGACTCCCGTTTGGGTGGATCGCGGGAGGTTCCAACCCTAGTTGAATCAAACTAATGACTTAAAAATTAATAGTCGCTTCCTAGCCAGGCGCTCACCATTATTAGGATAGGGCTAGGGCTGGTTGGCTCAGTGTCAGGATAATGTGAATGGGTGAGATATCAGGTCATGGTGCTGGCAGCCTGTTTTCCCAGTGGGGCAGCACTATAAAGTCACAATGAGTGCGTTCTGTCACAAATCGGTATGGGTCATGATATGCCTTTCGATGTTGCCAGGACGTAAAACTCCAAAAACCAAGCCACCAACTCTATCTCATCTGTTAAAAAACACTTAAGAAAAGACCCCCCCCCCCCAATAAACTCAACTGCCAACACCCTAGTTGCTCGGCTCAGCAGTCACTGTAATTTTTAGCCAGGCTATTCGATCTCTAAGCATGGAATTTGCTGATTAGTTGGCCCAGGGTGATTGTATCTGTTCCCTAGAAATCCTCTTATCACAACAACAATATAAGTAGATCAATAACCTTTTTCGTTGTCATTCGTTTGAAATATTTATTCCGCGAAGTCAATAATGCCACCATTGAAACAATGAACACCTTCAATACACAAACATTGCACAGCTATTCAATAATTATTATATTTCAGTTTTTAACTTGTTATTGAACGTGGGAAAATACTATTATGTACACATATCAGTATACACAAGAATACGTTAATATGTATCTATATATAGAACAATATATTATATGAATATTATAATTATATAATATGTATAAATACATGCATATATATTTAGATATATAGAAATATTTGTGTATGTACATAAATATAAATGTATATACATACATACACAAATAGGAATATATATGGATAGTAATAAGCCCCTTATCGCGTGTAATAAAATCTGCAGTGTATAGTGCCCCCCCCCCCACTGTTGGGGAGGGGTCTCCCAGCATCCTCTGTGCTCCCCCCCTGCATGGGGTGGGCCGCACACTCAACCCGCTCGGAAGTTTTAACATATAAATATATATATATATAACATATATATATATATAACATATATATAAAGCATATATATATATAACATATATATAAAACATATATATATATATATAACATATATATAAATATATCTACATATATATCTAAATATATTTATATAAAGATGAATAAATATATATATATATATATATAGATATATATATATCCATACACCTATATGTCTGCAATGCAAAACATCTGGAAGAGAACAATTGGTATGGATGAATTACTACAATACATTGTTTCCTGTCAAATATATGGATAGTGATAAGACTGTTATCACATGTAATAATGTATGTAGTGTCCTGCTACTACCCCCTCCCCCTTCCTGGGTGAGGGTATCGGTGTTGCGGTTTCAGACCTCCATCAGTTTCAGCTCTCCGTTGTCGCTTCTGTGCATGAGTGTATTTCCTGTGCTTGCGCCAAATTCGACCGACGCCTTCAAACTGCAGAGTGTCGCGGTTTCCGACCTCCGTGCTTTTATATTATTTTAATTATTGTTTCAGATATCTAGAAACTAATCGCTTGGTACACATATAGAAAACATGTTTACCAAAAAGATTATATTAAATTGATAAGGTTAGGGTTCTGGATTTCGGGGCTTTCGCACCAACTCATATCGCCCTACTTGTCTCTATCATTCTGTATATTACCTGTTAGCATACATAAGAATTATTACATATATATAACATATGTATATATTCTTATCAAATCTTTGAATATTAACTAATTAACTAGAAGTAAAAGAAGAAATGCATAACACCCGGACATGCCCTGAAAACAAACCATCACTTTAGAATTAGTCCTTTTTTATTTTTTGTTGGTCCATTAGTTGTTTAAGCAGGGGAAATTTCAATCATGGACGATTGGTCTTCCTCATTCCACTGCTCCTTGCCCTATCCTAGTAACGCCGAGCGCCTGGCTAGGAAGCGACAAATATCAATTTTTAAGTCATAATGCCTTAATTTCCAACCTCGTTTTTCATCTTAGTTATATATAACTTAAGATGTTCATTACTTTCTGTAATGGCCCACGACCCTCCGACTCTCCCTCTCACAGTCACTCAAGGAAGAACACCAAGATTCAATCAGAGTACGCTTCAACGTGGTTTATTGAACCATCTGCTCTCCGCAGTGTCAGTAGTTGTCTGACCCGCCCCCTGACTCGCCAGATCCCACATCGACTCAATAGGTGTGTGGGGGGGGGGGTCAGCCACCCGCAGTAGAGGGCAGCCCAGTTGGGGTCTGCCCGGTGGCTAACCGTGCCGCCACCTGGCGCAGTATAGTGGTACTGCCCTGGTGTATGGCATAGTCTCCGCTGCTACTGTGTGGTAGTAGAGCTCATGTACAGACTACTACACTTTCTATCTAATCTATCGGCTTAAGTGCAACTTTTTAAGAGGCTTTCTCATTTGATTGCACAGTGCTATCATGAAATCCCCATTAAAATTAAAATGAATAAAAAACACCTTGACATGTTGCCTACGTGAACATCCAATACTGAGTGTGAGCCCCCACCGTCCGCACCCTCCACCGGTTACCGGTAGCAGTGCCAGATTTAGATGACGAGAGCCCCTTGGCTATTCCACTTCCGAGGCCCCTACCAAAGGCCTATGACAATGTCAAAATAAATATTCACCTTGGCCGGTGTGGTGAGCTCAGCCGTGTACCATGCTCAGCCGTGTGCATAGACTCAAACTCAAGGCATTGTCAATGGTCGTGAGTCACTAACCTTATAACTTATAAGTTTAATATGTTTTTGGCAAGATGTTTTCTATATGTGTACCAAGCGATTTGTTTCTAGGTGGTGTGGTTTTAGAGATATTTCACTTTTCCTGGATTTTCTGTATGAACATTGCTGAGCACCATTGACAATGCCTTGAATTTGACAGTATGCGCAGTGCAAAACATTAGTTTTAATCAAAATTAATAGAAATCAAGAACCCTAACCGTATAAATTTAATATAATCTTTTTAGTGAAGATGTTTTCTATATGTGTACCAAGGGATTTGTTAATAGGTGGTGTTGTTTTAGAGATATTTCACTTGTTCTGTATTTTCTGTATGAAGATTACTCAGGACCATTGACAATGCCTTGAGTTTGAGTCTAATCACACGGCTGAGCGCGGTACACGGCTGAGCACGCCACACTGGAGCCCCCTCTAGATGTTGATGTGCTAGGCTTCAGCGAGATAAAGCATTCACCTGGTACTCGCAGTACACGGATGAATACCAACCCTATATAAAAGCTGTCGAAAATGCGGGTCAATGAATTGAGAGCCTAATTTCACAATCTAAGAAGGAACAATTATTCTTTACATAGCCCGCTACCTTTGAGTTGAAAAATATAATATAAAATCTAGTTTAATAAAATTTAAAAGTGAAATTGACGGCGTTCTGCAGCCGCCATCTTGTCTTTTTGCATTCTCTCCCATTTCATCAACTATGTGCCTATATAAGTATCCATTTGATACTGGAGGCAGGCATTCTACTCCCTGTTCCATACTAAAGCTATTTTCACCCGTATTTAGACTACGTTGTCGTTCACCTGTGTACTACAAGTACCGGGTCAATCTTTTATGTAGGCTTCAGCCTGCCAAGCATATAGGTAAATCTGGAACACACTGGTAAGTAAACGTTTGTACACCCCCCCCCCCCCCCCCCCGCCCCCCTCCCCCCCCCCCCCACACACACACACTCACACCCTATAAGGGGTAAGGCGGGATGCCAGTTTATGAAAGTGTAGTATTTTATGCAATATGCATAATGCCTGAATAGTAACTGGATATCATTCCAGTTCAATAAAAGTATTATGCATTTTGTGAACATGCCTCACATGGTATTCCATGATCCTAGCATTTTCTTTAAACATTTCTTTCTTCCTTTTGTCTCGATTTCTTTTTCAAAAACATATAACATATCTCAAATGCACATATATATATAGCGTAAATATGCAAATCAGTGGATCCAATCATCAATACCAAATGTGAGAAACCCGCCCATTGTTGGATCCTATCACAAGTGTTTTGTATTGTGTGGCCTAATGAATAGATCAGAAGTTGGCGATTGCAGGGAGATTGCAGTGGGGACTTACATCAGATGGGTTTTATGTCAATTTCAAGGAAAATGTTAGGTAATAGGTGTTGAAAGAAAGTGTAGTAGGGGTGGAGTAGGGGTGGGAAAGGTTACCTTGAAAACCTTGAAATTAACTCAAAATAACTGCTGTTTGTTCTTTCACTTCCTAGCACCATCAAAGGTCATATCAGGACCGGTACCATCTTGTGACCGTGCACACTCATGGTGACTTCAAAGGATGGGTGTCAGTCCCCGCTGACACTCAAACACATTTTACTAAGTTGATTTTTTGGCCCTTCGCCAACAGTTCTACACTGCAGACCTTTTTTACTAAGGTAAAACAGGAAAACATTTTAGCCTTTTTGAGGGGAGCTGGACTGTACCACCTCATATAGTTTACTAAATAGATTCTATCAATTATTAATAAAACTTTTCTTTTTGTATGGGAATTTGTTTCCCTTGACCACAAATATATGATTGTGAGCTTTCTAATTTAATGAGTGTCTATTGGCACATAATTGATGGTCTGCTTTTACATGTAAAAGCGATGGTTTGAACAAAAAACAAACATTTCTCGCCGTGAATATGGCCTATGCTGCCGACACATCGTAAAGCAAGCACCAATCGATCAATCAATCAATCAATCAATCTTGAGTGAGACACACCTACTCTAGAGCAGGAACCCAGACACTCTGTCTGATCCTACCCAATTTCATATATCCAAATTGAGCTGTGTGCAACAACCAGGGGACTCCGGTTCAATGGGCTGTAGGCACTGATTCATAGACATACTGAACAGGTGGACAGAAGGTAAGGAGTCAGGGTGATAGGTCACTAGTGGGTTGACAGGAGTTGATGCCAATAAAGCACAACTTCTTCACTGTCAATCTTACATGACTTGTCTTCCTTTCGTCCTTATGAGTTTGTTTAGGAGTTTGTTTGAGAGAGGCATGAGATGTGAAATGAATCGGGAGAGTTTATGGTATTAACTGGTGCTCTGAGCGGCCGAGCGTACAGAAATACTATATAGCGATTGATGATCCAGTCACCATATCAACACGTCCTGATATGGCCTTAGATCTTGCTAGAATGTAAAACAACAACAAATCCATGCAAATTCTTAGGTGCTTAGAAACAGTCTGCTGTCGAATGGCTATAAAACATGGTTCTACAAAATGTCAATTCATCTAGTCCAACTAGTTGAACTAGTGCTTGATGAGCCAGTCACCATATCATCGCCTCCTGATATGGCCTTAGATGTTGCTACAACGTAAAACAACAACAATCAAACCATATCAACTGTTCACTCAGAGTTTAGAAACAGCCGCTATGTTGGTCAGACACCACATGGTCCCACACAGTAAGTGTCCTGATTGGTGGGCACAGTAAAGGATCATCAAAATCAACACGGGAGGGAGCACCTAGCGACTTCTAGGACGCCTGCCCCAAATAAGGGGGTTGGATGGCCACTGCCTTAATTGGCAACCAACTGTTTTGTCCTGCCGCTGATACTGCAGCCTTTAAGCACATTAATTTGCTTTTTTGTTGTTGTTTTACGTCCTAGCAACATCTAACGTCATATCAGGACGGGTACCGACTTGTGACAGTGCGCACTCATGGCGACTTTATAGTGCTGCCCCACTGGGAGACCAGGCCATGAGCACCATGACCTGATATCTCACTTAGTCACATTATCCTGACACTGAGCCAACCAGTCCTTGCCCTATCGTAATAATGTCGAGCGCCTGGCTAGGAAGCGACAAGTATCAATTTTTAAATCATTGGTTTGACTCCACCAGGGTTCGAACCCACGATCCCATGATCTACCAACACGGGAGACGGACGCTCTAACTCATTCGGTCATCCCGTCTGGTTTTTAAGTGCATTAAGAAAAGTCTGACACACGTAAGTAAGCTGCACATGACCTGATGAGTTAGGTTGGTTGGTTGTTGGAGTTTTACATCCTGGCAACATCTGAGGTCACTGGCGGCAGTGGGCATTTAAGGCAATTTTATAGTTCTGCCCCACTGGGAGACCACACCGCCATCACATTGACCTGATATCCCACTCAGTCACATTATCCTGACACTGAGTCAACCAATGTCTGGGGATCCTCAGAGCTGCCTAGGAACACCAAGATCAGGATATTTTGCTCCATCGTAAAGCCTGTTCTTCTCTATCGCGCAGAGACTTGGAGAACAACGGTCACCACCATGAAGAAAATCCAGTCCTTTATCAACACCTGTCTCAGACGAATCCTAAGAGTATGCTGGCCAAACACCATCAGTAACCTGGAGCTATGGCAGCGAAGAGGACCGCAGCCGGTTGAGGAGGAGCTCCTTCGGAGACGCTGGAGATGGGTTGGCCATACCCTTCGCAAGCCTGCATCCAACACCGCAAGACATGCACTCTCCTGGAATCCACAGGGGAAAAGGAAGAGAGGCAGGCCAAGAAACAGTTGGCGTCGTGACCTGGAGGCAGATGTGAAGAGGTCTGGCCATACATGGAGACAGCTGGAGAAGATGGCCCAGGACCGGTCTAACTGGAGAGCCCTTGTTTGTGGCCTATGCCCAAAGTTGGGCAGTAGGCGTAAGTAAGTAAGAGTCAACCAATCCTTGTCCTATCCTAATAATGCTAAGTGCCACAATAGGTAGTGACAAGTGTCAATGTCTAAGTCATTGGTTTGACTCGCAAATGGGAAAACTCATACCTAGAACAGGATAAGAACCCACCCTTATTGCCATGTTAGCATGCTAAACATTACACTGTCTAGGCAACCTGATGCTATCACTCTATCCATACCTACCTGTTTAAGTGGCTCTTTGGCTGGGAGCTAAGAGCAGACTATTACAATATTTATTCAACAATTAAAACCCAATTGATTATGAAGTGAGGGGGACCGAAATGGGTGCATTATTTCAAATTGTGGTTTATTCGGTGCGGGGAGCCGCCACACACCCTAGTGGATGCATCTGGTACTAAAACGTCATGTCACAGGCATCCCCAACATATCCAGCATTCGGCGGAGTAGCCCCTAGTATGTCATCATCATCATCATCATGCTGTCGGTTGCGATGCGACAAAGACTGCTTTAATTACTTGACTGCCACTCTCCATTTAGCTCTCTGCTGTGAGAGTGATGTCCATGAGTCGGTCTTAATGTCTCTCAGCTTCAGGTTTCTCTTGATGGTATCCTTGAACCGAGACTAGGGCACCCTCTCTTTCTGTAACCAGAACATTTCATGAAAGCAGCCTGCAAAAGTGTTGAAGTGCTGCAGGCTTTTGCAAGTTACCAGCAGCACTGTCTTCGGGAGCAAATAGAGGTTTCACACCGGCAAGAACATGTCAAGACAGGCGCAAAATTATTTGTCCCTGCAGTGGCTGGTCGGGAGATGTTGGGAGTTTCATACATCAACCGCCCTTGATGCTGCCACAGTGACATGGTTTTCTGTTCAGGGTTTGCTCCCTTATCCTTCAGTTATGTCAAGAACCTGTGCCACAAGGCAGTGGTTTAGAACGCTAGCACATAGCAGGACTATTTTACCACACCCACTCACCCTTTATATTAAACTACTTTGTAGGGGTGGGCTCGGGGGGTCCTTCTCGATGGACTCAGTGGTCACTAGAGAGGCGGCTTCCTTGAACTTAGAAGAGATCGTCTGACTTTTTCTTTCCCTTGAAGATTTATTCTGCCTATCATGGATAACTCTGAAGAGACTTGTTTTCAATGTTAGACAGTTTGTCGAAAGAAAGCCCAAGCTTACACTTTTACCGACCCAAGGGATTTTTAACCTCTCACACCACATAGGGATGGTATGAGAGCAACTGGCCTTTGATGACACTGTAAGTTATACACAATGGTGGAAATCCAAATGGGCAGAGGTGGGGGCATGGGGAATCGAACCACTGACCTTCAGATTAAGAGTCTGACCTAGAAGAAAGTCCAACACTCTAACCACTCCGCCAGCGAGAACACCACAACTTAACTTGCACACCCTACATTAAATAAAATAATATAATAGTCACCTTCCCAACCAATACAGTGTCTGGCTCCCTGTCTGAAATGGTGCATGATTTTTCAAATTGTGGTTGATTGGGTGGGGTGGGGTGGGGGTGGGGGACACGCCGCCTGGTGGAGGCGTCTGGTACTGCTCACGTCACGCTGCCCATAGAAAGACACTCGGTGGAGCAGCTCAGGACTTACCGGCTTCACCAGATTACCCACGTCCACCCATACTCTATTATGACTATCTTAGGCTCGGGTCGAACATACTCCTTAGCGGACTCCTCCATCCCTCAATAGTCTGCTTCATTAAGAAATGTCCTTTTACCACGGGAAAATATAAATAAAATAGAAGAACATTTTTTTTAAAACCTATGGTTGGTCTCTCGCTCCCTCTGTCTGAATTTGTTCTTCATGCATAATGGTGCTCAATGAGTGACGGACATAAATAAGTATTTGTACTGAATTCTAAGTCTAAGCCTACCTAGCTACCTACACCAGATCCTATTAGCTCTGCAGCCAGGTAAAGCCGACTAAAGAAGTTCCCCATACTTATACTTATACTTATGCGCTTCTGTGTATATATTTAGGCATAATAAACCTGTTAACAGATCAAACCCATCTATATATATGACCTGTCATAATTATCCTTGTCATGCGGTGAGGACAGACTATGCCGATACTGACTCCAAATTTATCAAGTCTGTTTTTCAATGCATTTAGTGATGGAGCTTCAACTATTTCAAGGGGAAGTCTTTTCCATGTGGTTGCCACTCTATCAAGGAGAACATGTAGTTGCTATTTATTGTCTAATTCCATTGCATGGCTATGCGTTCGAACAGGTAGCCAATGGCCCTGTCACACTATGATGTATAGCCTCAATGCGAGCCAATGTATGTGATTTTGCACCAACACATCAGTGTACGCCGATGTACGTCACGTATATGTTAGGCATACTTTGTCTTACGGCGATCCATGTCGAGGCTCCAACATTTCTTTTAAAGTGTTTATAATTTTTAATGTATGGCAATGTGTGTCTTATACATTAGGCATACGCTATGTGTGCATTATACATATGTCAACATACATTAGGTGTATGTTAGACATATGTCAACATACATTAGGTGTACATTAGACTACGACGAGGTATGTTGATGTACGTTAGTCAACGTATGTGTAACATACTTTTAACATACTTCTAACGTTTGCCTGCCGTATTTCCAACGTGTCTTGACGTTTTTAACATATACTCCATACTTCTGGCGATGGAGTAACATATATATAAAAGCCCTGTCACACTACGACGTATGGCATCAGCACGTGCTCAACGTTCGAAAATTTGGCAGTATGTCGGCATTCGTTGAACTTTTCAGAGGCATGGGAGAGGGGGGTAAAAATGGACGTATACACAATGTACACACAACGTATGCAGAACGTATATCTCTGGTGTATTGCTAGCTTATTAGAGTGTTCATGTGCCTCACAAAACATTTGCAAAATGTTCGCACAATGCTCACGGAACGCTGACCAATGTTACATACATTACTCCATCGCAAGAACTATGGCATACACGTTAAATATACTGGAGATACAGCAGGCATACATTCGAAGTACGCTAGGAGTATGTAATGCATCCATTGGCAGTTCATGGACTGCACATTCCCACCTGCTGAACATACGGCTAACGTGCAGCAACATATACCAATGTATCCCTAACTTACTCCCAACGTATGCCGATGTATCCCGAATGTACACACAGGGTATGTTCAATGTACGAGCCACACGTTGAACATTTTGAGCACGCACACAATTTTTTCAGAGCCTCGAATCGCATCGATGTATACTGACGTATCGAGAACGTATACACTATATGCCCAACATACATGTAACGTATGACGATGTATGCCGACGTGTTGATCGAAACTCACATACGTCAGCATACGCTAAGGCCATACATCATAGTGTGACAGCCCCTTAATTTTAAAGCCAATTAAATAAAACTGCTGCTATTAAAAATAATAGCGGCACATGGACATGTGGATGTGAAGTCAGGAGATCTACACTGGAGTAGTCTTCCAATGAATTAAATGAAACTGCCACTATTTAAATAATACTGAAATGCGAGGATTACATCCCACACAGCTACTACACAAGCAATGGAAACCTCATATCTAAGTAGCATATCCTTGCATTATTAAGGGATATATCCCATTGTCCAGACCCCTGAAAATAGTCATCTTGCTAGCAAATTTTACCACCGAGTATTGATTAGGTATATATACAGTAAAACATCTCTACCCGACCACTTCCACAGATCGACCACTCCCCTATATCGATCGCTTTATTTCGGTCACAACAATACTATTGCAACCATATTCTAACTCCCTAAACCGACCACCTCCCGAATTGGACCACGTAAATTCGGTCCCATCGCCGGTCGATTTAGAGAGATTTTATTGTATTTCTAGTTAATATTTCTGTATGATAACCATTTGCATCGAGTAGATGAATAAGATATTGTTGAGCTTTTGTGTTAAGACCACTTCGCATTTGTTTAAGTTTGTGCTATACATACTTGTGAGTACACATCAGATTACAACTTTACTTTGAGAGATAATCTAAATATAGGCTCAATAGAGAGCGACGGCCCCGTGCTTTAAAATAAATATCCATATGTGACCACCAAGAACAAGTATGTGCTAATACTTACCCATACCCCTTCATTATTTAGGAAATCTTCGATCTTTTTCACAATCAATTTGTGTCATATGACTTTGTGAGGCCTGTTTGTTTGTTTATTGGAGTTTTACATCTTAGCAACCACCATGTGTCCATGCGGGTCAAAGGCAAGCTCTACTGCGCAATCGTGCTATTCACCCTACTAATAGTACTATACGGAGCCGAGGCCTGGACAGTGTACAGCCGACAGGTGAAAAAGCTGCATGCCTTCATGATGCGACATCTGCGTTCAATCATGAGGCTAACCTGGAAGGACAAAGTGACAAATAAGGAAATACTCGAACGGACGGGGCTGCCCTCTATGGAAGATCTTCTGATCAAAAAGAAACTCTGGTGGACTGGACACCTCATGAGGATGTCATCAGACAGGCTACCAAAGCAGATCCTCTATTCTCAACTGTCTTCTGGTTACAGAAAGAGAGGGTGCCCTCGTCTACAGTTCAAGGATACCATCAAGAGAAACTTGAAACTGAGAGACATTAAGACCGACTCATGGACATCACTCTCACAGCAGAGAGCTAAATGGAGAGCGGCAGTCAAGTAATGAAAGCAGTCTTTGTCGCATCGCAACCGACAGTATGATGATGTTTGTTTGTTTGTTTGTTGTTTTACGTCCTAGCAACATCTAAGGTCATATCAGGACGGGGAGTGATGATGATGATATCTTAGCAACATCTAACGTCATATCAGGATGGTTACCAACTTATGATAGTGCACAGTACTAGTACAACGCTATGCTCTCTGTCATACCAATTCAAACACAATTTTCACCATTCATTTTACCCTTCCCATTGCGAGTGTCCCTTCAACTCCAAGCCTGTTTTACCCGTCAGTTATACCCATATGGTTACCATGGCAACCGGTGGTATCATCATCATCTCACCTTGGGTACCTTAGCAACCAGCTGCAGTCTCAGCATCTGATGGATCCTGTCCGGAGGCACAGGCGTGGCACGGGGGATGATGATGGGTGTAAGGTCCAACACAGTGCACCGGAGGGCGGCTCCCGGCTCGGCCTGGAACCTCCAGTGTCTCACCGGCCCCTGCCCGCCCCTCTCCGGTGACCTTGGAGATAACATTTGAGATGACCTCTGCAGGTGACACAGATAAGGGCGGTCTCCAGTGGGCCACAGACTCCTCCTGATAGGAACGATGGCCATGCCTGACAGCGGACAGGCTTCAGGGACGGGTCTGCTCTCGTGTTTTGTTGGTTTGTTTCTTGGAGTTTTACATCCTGGCAACATATAAGGTCATATCAGGACGGGTCTGCTATCTTGTTTTGTGGGTTTGTTTCTTGGAGTTTTACATCCTGGCAACATATAAGGTCATATCAGGACGGGTCTGCTATCTTGTTTGCTTGTTTCTTTCTTGGAGTTTTATGTCCTGGCAACATCTAAGGTCATATGAGAATGGGTCTGCTCTCGTGTTTGTTTGTTTCTTGGAGTTTTACATCCGGGCAACATCTGAGGTCATATCAGGATGGGTTTGCTCTCTTGTTTGTTTGTTTCTT
Source organism: Branchipolynoe longqiensis (assembly GCA_030323885.1). NCBI lineage: Eukaryota > Metazoa > Annelida > Polychaeta > Phyllodocida > Polynoidae > Branchipolynoe > Branchipolynoe longqiensis. The sequence continues at coordinate 11,216,585 of CM059194.1, read as the reverse complement.
GGGAGGTTTACATCCTTGCAACATCTAAGGTCATATCAGGATGAGTCTATTCTCTTGTTTGTTTGGTTGTTTCTTGGAGTTTTACATCCTTGCAACATCTAAGGTCATATCAGGATGAGTCTACTCTCTTGTTTGTTTGGTTGTTTCTTGGAGTTTTACATCCTTGCAACATCTAAGGTCATATCAGGATGAGTCTATTTCTCTTGTTTGTTTGGTTGTTTCTTGGAGTTTTACATCCTTGCAACATCTAAGGTCATATCAGGATGAGTCTATTCTCTTGTTTGTTTGGTTGTTTCTTGGAGTTTTACATCCTTGCAACATCTAAGGTCATATCAGGATGAGTCTATTCTCTTGTTTGTTTGGTTGTTTCTTGGAGTTTTACATCCTTGCAACATCTAAGGTCATATCAGGATGAGTCTACTCTCTTGCTCTCTGGTTTGTTTCTTGGAATATTTCGTCCTGGCAACATCTGAGGTCATATCGTGATGGGTCTGCTCTCGCTTTTTTCTTGGAATGTTACGCCCTGGCAACATCTGAGGTTATATCAGGATGGGTACCGAGTAGTGACATTGTCCACTTATGGCAACTTTATCATGCTGCCCCACTGGGAGACTAGGCAGCTTGCTGGCACCATGACCTGATATCCCACTCAGTAACATTATCCTGACACTGAGCTAACCAATCCTTGCCTTATCCTATTAATGCTGAGCGCCTGGCTAGGAAGCGACAAGTATTAGTTTTGTAAGTCATTGGTTTGACTCGACCGGGAATCAAACTCCCGACCTTCCGCACGGAAGCCTGCACTCTACCGATTCGACCACCGTGCCCGGTAGGATCTGCTCTGAAGCACTGATGTCATAAAAGGTGCGTAGTCCGATGGCTTTGAGTTTCTGTAATTTTTCTAGGATAAATATATTTGTTCATAGATAAATACTTTAGCTTGATTGTTATAATCTACCTTACCTTAGTTTGAAGTAACTTATATCTTACATGACTAACCTTTCTTATATTTGAAGTGCAAACATGCACAATTAATCCTGGCAAGTATGTAAATAATCTAACACCAGCTATTTTGACAGTAACAGGTTCGATTAATTTACCTTCTATGTCCTTCTATATGGCAACAAATGCTTAATACGCGTAACAGTATATAAAGCCTGGTACACACCTCCCGTATACGCTTCACGCGCTAAAACTGACTGCCTGACGGTACCCGTTACAACCCGACCCATCCCATTTCCTGACTAAAACTGCCCGATTCATTTTTCGAATCTTATAAAACCCGGTACACACCTCCCGTTTCGTGACAAAGTTTGAGTTTTAATCGGTTTCAGTCTCTAGGTGTGTGACCCCCTGTCACACCAGAGCCTTCCGATTCGTGACTTAAAACTCAGTTTTAGGTTTTATATGGGAGCTGTGTACCGGGCTTTAGTTGGCTATAGCAGAATCAAATCTAGATGATTGCTTTGTTTTGAAATTAGTATCCATTCATCGGACTATGCAGCTTTAAGACGAATCAGCCTCCTGAGACCTGTCAGTTTGTCACCGAACTAGTGACTGTGTCATCGCATTGTTACATCCAGGAATAGTTATCACTGTAGATTTTCTCCTTTGTATACGTGGTATATATATATATATATATATACATTATACCCATATATATCCTGTATAAGTCATTATGGGCTTTATAAGCATTATACACATATAATTATCCATGAACTGATTATCCTTTAATGGTGCCTCTGGTTGCACCTTATCTGGACACCTCACAACTATTGACACTTAGACAAATAAGTGTTCACCCTTCCTGTCTACCATTTCGCTATTTTGCTATTAGCAACTCAGGCGAATGGACAGGCTCTCTGCCTTGCCTGGTGCTGCCACCTGGCCTATTCAGCTGTCACGACTCAGCCTCTTGCCTGTACCACTCGCATAATAAGTCAGAGAAGATCCCAGTTACTCCCCAGCCACTAAGTCATCGGTTGGTGACCTCTATTCATTAGCTCCTGATATGACCTCAGCTCCCCACGTGGCGCCACCTACTCACCCACGCCTCAGCAGCCATTATGCTCACTCACTGTACCGCTTATAATTTCACAGGTCTCCTTCCAACTTCCGACTCCCTAAACGCTTCAGTTACTTAGGCCCTTACGCCTCTCTGTTCGACAGTGCACACTCTGCTCACAACTTACTCATTGAACAACCTCTCCAGGTGTGGATACCAAGTAAAGCCTTACACACAGGTCCCCACACACAGCGCTACTCTGATACTGCCCTAAGCTGATTAATACTGCTAACACCGTGACCAGTGTAGCTCAGTACTTAGGGGGGTGGGGGGGGGGGGGGCTCTACACGCGCGCAGCTGATCAGGCTATTCCTGGTTGGTTGGTTGTTGGAGTTTTACGTCCTGGCAACATCTAATCTGTTCCTAGGGTTCTCTAGTTGGGACAAGTGAGTTGACTGCCAATAAGTCAGTGGTGGTGTATGTGGCAACCATTTAATCCCATCTGCAGATCCGCCAGAAAGGCTCAGACCCGAGAAAGTGGTCAGCAGTGGTCGCAAGCCTTAGGCCAAAACTACTAAATTGGTGATCGTCCCCGCCCGTGCCTGAAAAATCATCCGCCTCTGAATTTTGATATTTTTGTTATTAAAGGAAATACCTGTTAAAAAAAGCTTCGGGCTAGCAGCAATTCAACTTTTGTATAAATTTCTATGTCATTGGTTCGACTCGGCCAGGATTAGAATGCAGGAGTTTGAATCGCACGACTTACCAGAATGGGTGGCGGAGACCATTCACTCGGATATCGCGTCTGGTTTCATATTACATCTATGTCAAAAATCAAAAGTAAAAATCAAAACTGCCTGCCTTAACCGGATTTTTATTTCAAAAGGACGATCACCAATTTTTGTTTCTATTTGCCCTTAGTGTGACTGGGGTTTTGTGCGGTTTGTTTGTTTGTTGTTGTTTTACAACCTAGCAACATTTAAGGCCATACCAGGACAGGTACCGACTTGTGACAGTGCGCAGTCATAGCGACTTTATAGTGCTGCCCCACTGGGAAACCAGACCACCAGCACCATGACCTGATGTCCCACTCAGTCACAATATCCTGACACTGAACCAACCAGTCTTTGCTCTATCCTAATAATGTGACTGTAGCATCAGGCTAGGAAGTGACAAGTATGAACTTTTAAGGCATCGGTTTGACTCGACCAGGGTTCGAACCCACGAACCCACGATCTATGAACACGCGAGACGGATGCTCTCACTCATTCGGCCATCTCGTCTAGTTTTGTGCGATGTGATGTGCGTGAGGCACATGGTATGTAGTTCTACGCCCAACACTAAGCATGTACTGGTTGCTAACCATGTACTAAGTTTAATATTATCATTGTAGTGCTGTCTTTACCCTGTGTTATGTGTATTGTAAATTCCCTAACACAAACCGTGATAATGATATGGCATGTCAATTATCCCCATGAGAATATAAACTCAACTACCAGAGGTCACCAATATAAGCTACAGACATCTAGATGTAAGACGAAACTCGGACAACACTTCTTCCCACAGAGAATAACCGAGATGTGGAACAACCTGCCAAGTGCCGTTGTCCAAACACCAAGTGTTAATAAGGCATTTGAACGGAGACTCGACAAACTGTGGACAAATTATGAGGTGGGGTATAACTATCAGGGGCCTCTGAGAAATACCAATAACTCCTCTACGTATTTATCACATACAGACTAAAATCTTCACATACAGGTGTAAGCCCTCGTCCAGTAGCTACACAACATAACTTAATGTTAAACTTACTGTAGGGTTGTTCCTGTAGGGTTGATTGGTTGTTGGAGATTTACGTCCTGGCAACATCTAAGGTCATATCAGGACGACCACCGACTTGTGACAATGCACTCTGAGAGTGACTATATTTTATAGTGCTGCCCCCCTGGGAGACCAGAATGCCGGCACCGCGACCTGATATCCCATTCAGTTACATCATCCTAAAGCTGTATTCACACGGGCAAAATGTAAAGCGATCTAGACAAGGCGAATCATATGAATCGATTTAGACGCGCATTCACACGGGCAGTACTAGGGCCGGAAATCGATATCAGCGCATGAGCAAGTCCATACTAACCAGCGCCAGTTTGGGTTCGTCGACGTCGGCCGAGAGAGTGTGGGTTTGACCTAGATATGTAAGCACTGAATCATATTGGTTTGGTACAGTCAAAACTTCTGCTGGGCAGTTAAACCCTAAAAATAAGTGCGCAGCTAGTGGTTTCATAGACTAAATTATATAATATGCGCTTTTGATCGACCAGAAAGTCAACAAACCAAGGTCTCGACTGCGCATGCGTGTGACGTCATAAATCGCTTCATATGCGTTCACACGGGCAAGATAAAACGTTTCAACATAGATCGGTTCCTGTAGACCACCTCGCGAAGCGTTTTACAATAAACAATTTATATGAATCGATTCAGCCCTAAAATGCCTCAGCCGTGCATTGACACGGCAAATCTGAGTCGAACTACGCAAGTGGTTTTGCGTGAGGCGATTTAACTCGCCCGTGTGAATACAGCTTAACACTGAACCAATCAGTTCTTGTCCTATGCTATTAATGCTGAGTTTCTGGCTAGAAATCGACAAATATCAATTTTGTAAGTCATTAGTTTGACTCAACCGGGAATCGAACTCCCATCCTTCCGCACGGGAAGCCTGCGCTCTACCGATTCGGCCACCACCTCCAGTATACTCAGGATTAAATTGTCTAGACTCTTCACATAGTCATACATGTATGTGGTTAATAACACTTGCCACAATACTACCACACTTTACCATTGCGTTGACAAGGCAAAGAAGGACTATAGCGGGAGAATATTGTTTTCCTGACTGATTTACACTAATATAATATTGTAATGGTCTGCACTGACCTCTCAGGCAAGGAAGGAGCTGCATAGACAGATAGGCATGGGTAGTGTGTTGATATCAGGGAGCCTAGGTGGTGTAATGGTTAGCACACTGGCCCGGAATGCAAAGAGATGTGTATTCGAGTCCCGCTCTAGGTACAATATTTCCCATTTTCATCACCCCCACGACACTGGTGGCCGTGACCATGATCCTGTACAAGCTACGCGCTGTATAGTTGTTGAACCTACCCTGTGCATGTGTAAGTGCATTGCCTGTATATATGTAATTGTAAGCATTAAAAGACTTACAATTCCAGGGGGATGAGTGTAGTGGTCTGCACTGACCTCTCATGCAAGGAGCCGCATAGACAGGTAGTCATGGGTAGTGTGTTGATATCAGGAAGCATAGGTGGTGTAATGTTTAGCATACTGGCCTGGAATGCAAAGAGTTGTGGTTTCGAGTCCCGCTCTAGGCGCAATTTTTCCCGTGTCAGTCGACACAACGTCAGATTGGGGGCAATAGCATCCCTGTACCAAATTGCTGACAAGCTTTGACCCAAGAGATTCAGAATAAGCAATTTAATGGGAGAGGCAAGAACTTCAAACCTATAGATAACATTCCATATCAGCTCACCCATTACACATCACCACAACTAACCAGACGGGATGGCTGAATGAGTTAGAGCGTCCGTCTCCCGTGTTGGTAGACCATGGGATCGTGGGTTCGAACCCTGGTCGACTCAAACCAATGACTTAAAAATTGATACTTGTCGCTTCCTAGCCAGGCGCTCGGCATTATTAGGATAGGGCAATGACTGGTTGGCTCAGTGCCAGGATAATGTGACTGAGTGGGATATCAGGTCATAGTGCTGGTGGCCTGGTATCTCAGTGGGGTAGCACTATAAAGTCAACATGAGTGCACACTGTCACATGTCGGTACCCGTCCTGATATGACCTTAGATGTTGCTGGGAAGTAAAACACCAACACACAAAGAAACATCACCGCAACTGCTCTCTTGGTCAGAAACCAGGTCAAGTTACTCTTAGTGTACTTCTTATATATATATAGCGTGATGTAACACACGATGTAACACACGATGGCAAATTAAAGGGAGAGGCTAGAACTTTCAAGCATACCTATTATCCTGTAGATAACATTAGGGACATGGCACAGGTGAAAGGAAGATGGACAAACAAAAAGTCAGGTACAATGCCGTTAGAACAATGGTTAACACGTTAACACCACAGCCAACCACCATGGTTGCATTCGCGAAGAGTACGGCACATATAGGCACTAACTAGGGACAGGGCAGAAGTGCAAGGAAAGCTACAGACAAATTCTGGGAACACGTCCTCATCCACAAGCCTAGTACCATCTCATTAGATGTACATACTAGGTTAAGATATTAGTTATATGATAGGAAGTTATACCAACAACACAAAACAAAAAATAACATAGCTACTAACTACTTAAATAAATGCTGGTGGACATCCCTGATAGCAACCTGGAATTGGAATCCAGGCATAGACCATAACAATCCTCACAGCTGTCCAGCATTGAAAACAGGTAATCCTCGTGGGAGCTTACATGCTATGGGCAGAATAAATACTGTATTAATAAAAAATAAATTTAAAAAAACATTCCATCTCAGTTCAACTAGTACACCTCCCTACAACTGTTCTATTGGGCAGGAATCGTGTTTATTGAGCCTTAGTGTACTGTTATATAGTGCTATGTAATTCTATGCTGTTACACACTATCACCTTGGTTATCTCATCAATGTCCAATTATATTATTTTAATTTAATTTTGTAAATAGTTTATTCATTGAATAAAGTCTTTTGTCAGCACCATGGTACTGGTCTTCCAGCTATGTAATATTACAGTTATCTACAATATATGTACATACAGTATAGTATATAAACTGATATTGTGATCTGCAGCTAGCTACTAATGTCAGCCGAAATGACAATATTAATCATTCCAATACATTGCATCCAATAGCAAATCTGAATGTATACCAAGTATTTTTCTAAGTTGTGGTTTATCTTGATGCTATTTGTTTAGCTGTTTAGATAATTATACCGACCCCCCCCCCCCCCCCCCCACTGAGCGAGGCTAATGTCTAACACATGTACATATTTACATAAACAATACTCATACTAGGTGGAAAATGAAATCACTAAAATCCAGCAAACGGAAACGGATAATAGGCCTATATGGGTGTGACCATTTGTATTGTCATGTTGAATAACCAAAATCCAGCAAACGGAAATGGAAATAGCTCATCAAACTTCGCTAGGCAGCACACATGGTGGACAACAACGATTGGTTAATAATTGCTTATGGGCTTATCGCCTTGACGCTGCCCCACCACAGAGTAGCGCATGCTGAACCGGAACAACTACACTGGTCCCTCCCTACAAATCTTCCAGATATGGTCAGATGACATCACGGGGACCAGTGTACATGTTCCTCCATGCTACTCTGCTTAATCCACCTCAGCCAACACGTGGGTTACTGAGGTCGGGTCGTTTCGCACACGACCTGTGTATTTTTCGACTCCACTCGCGGTGTTCGATTTGAAATTCTTGCAACTCGGATGACCGGAGTTGTGTTAATCAAATACAGCCTGGGGGTGGGTCCTGAGGATTGCTTACTCATATTATTTATTAGTCAGCTATTGTCAACCTGTTGTGATGCATATGGGTGTACAGGCATGCAAACCACTTCCACTCCCAGGCGCGATGCTGAACAAATCCACCTTACCATATCCAATGGTTAAGTGAACATAAAACCAACTCAACTCAGATCAAAGCCCCCTCCACCTTAGATTACTCAGTGACATCTGATGGTATGCTGGCACCCCCTAGTGAAAGCCGCCACAACTAGGCATGCGCATTCTAGGCTTTAGATACATACGTGGGTGGCGCCCCCTGGGTGGAAAATGTCGAAGGTAACGTGTTGTAACATTATATAGCGAGTGGCTAAAACAATTCTGGGTACGTCTTTTTCAGTTAGGAAGTGCAAAATAATAATCTTAGCCACAAAAGGAAAGTTTGCTTTATTTAACGACGACACTAGAGCACACTGATTTTGATCATCGGGCTATTGGACGTCAACTAATTATAGCCACAGTCACACTACGGCTTGCAACCGCTTGTGACGATTTTCCAACCACTTTGGACCAAATAACCCACAGTCACCTGGGACCTCCTTGCAACCAAAGCAATGGTCATCATTGTCTCGGTGACCATTTTGGTCACTAGGATATTTTTAGTGCAGAGGCTGCAACCTCGTTCTGAGAAAAATAGTCGAAAGGAGGTTGCCAACCATTGAGGACAACCTTGCGACCACTTGTGACCACATTGCGACCACTTGCAACCTCTTTGTGACCAACCTTTTTCTGTGGTTGAAAAGTGGTCACAAGAGGTTGCAAGCAGGAGTGTGACTGGGGTGTAAATTACCCAGCCAAGATGCCATTGGGACACTAGAATGACATTAGTTATGTCGAGTGTCGATCATTAACACAATGATACAAATATTCCAGGAAAATTAAACTGCAAAAATCTACACAGATCCATAAGGGACAAAACAAAAAAAAAACAAGATATAAAAACACGGATGCTCTGCCGCTGTGAGCACCCTATGTAATTACGAAACTCTCCCCCTTCATTTCACCTGTGATGCAATCAGCCTAATCAATTTAACCATGTCTGGAATGAGGAAGGAAAACTAGTCACAAAGATGAACAGTCAATAAGTTGTGCTTTATTGGCAGCAACTCCTGTCATCCCCCTTACACGTGACCTAGCACCTGCACTCCTCATATACTGCCCACACTATGTCTCATTGTCACTTTAGCCTGTATACTGAAACAATGCCCACAACCCATGGGACAGGAGTCCTATGGCTGTGGCTACACACAATTTGAATAGGTGAATTTGGATAGCATCAGACAGAGTGTCTGGGGTCCTGCTCTAGAGTAGGTGTGTCTCACTCAAGAGCCAGGATGAGAGTGATTTTCCTTCAGTGTGTCTGAAGCAAACTTCTTGAATAATTCATTAGCTGAGACTAGTGTGTGGTCAGGATAGGCCAAGGGAGTCAGGTGACCGGACATGCCCCAGCCAGCCAATGAGACACTCCCCACAGACTGGGTGGGTGACCACCCCATTAGGGGCTGTCACTCAAACCAGCTGCAGGTGGTGTACTCTATACATATGCAAATTAGGCAGGTGGGTCAGTCGGTGGTCTTGGGTGGACAGGATGTTGCAACAGTTACAGATTTGTATATAGTAAAATCATTCTTTTCCTCCTTTGTATTCTTTATGAACACATAGAGAACATTTCAACAATCATGTACTGTTTCTTGCAAAGGAGCTCGTTTCATTAACTCCAAACATCATATATAACAGATAGCTTACATCATTCAGCCTCCTGTACATTTCCATCCACTCCACTCATAATATATAACATATAGTTTACCTCACTCAGCATCATGTACCATGGGAGTGGGATTCTATTGATTTTAGTTACTTTTAGTTTACATAACTTAAGTCCCACTCCGACATCCAAGAATAATAATGCTCTCTGCCAATATATAATTCTTAACCGAAAATCCGTATATTTTTACAAAGAGGACAAAGCAATCAACAACAAATTATAGAAATCAGAAATCAATGTGAAATGAATAGACCATTCCCAGAATCCAGAATCTAGAGTGAAACCAAGTCGTGAGCTGTGTTATATAGGTACTGGAGTGAGGTCATAAGCTCTGGCGTACCTGGTAGTGTGTGGCGGCCTTTATTGCTGAGGGCATTGGCGTCTTGCTGGCAAAGGGCACTGGGCCCTTGGTGGCGAAGGGCATCGAAATGACTCGGAGCTCTGGAGGCATTTCAAAGCGAGGCGTGAGGCTTAGGCAAGGGTCTCCGCTGTGAGAGTGAGAGGAGCAGGGCCTGCTCACCAAGCGGGTCGACATAATCTGTTGCAGAGCCGCCATCTTGGTTAGGTGGGCTATAAATAGCCACCGGAGATGTGCTTGGAATAGATTTTATCCACAGAGCATGCGCAGTTAGTTATTGCATGACGTTTAGTTTACATCCATATTGTGGCGCTTGCTACAAATAGCTATGCGCTTAGAATATACCTTTTCCACAGAGAATGTGCAGTTAGCGCACAATGTTTAGTTTGTGTCCATAGTGTGGAGGTTATACATAAATATGTGCTTAAAATATACATTTTCCACAGAGCATGCCCAGTTAGATCATGCGTCAGTTCACATGTTGAGTGTTCCCAGCAAGCTATACATAGCTATGTGCTTACAATAGACCTTTTCCGTACAGCATGCCCATGTATCCCACGTTTCTCCTTCCACTGATGTCAGACGACAGCTTGGTGGTGGAAATCGTCTACTGCAAATTGTGCTTAGAAACACACCTCTCTTGGACTCCTTGATACAACTTCCATTAAGGTTGTGTCACTGTGGCTCAAATCGATTTGAACATTGCAAGTTCAGGTGGTTTATACTGTCACGTCTCATATGGACATACAGTCAAAGCGGTAGCACATTTTGACAAATTCAGAATCTATGAGTGTGTGGCTTAACACACTTGTGTCAATGATCACATGCTTGGTACACACGGTGGAAATCCTGCATCATACCCTTTCCTCGGAACAGGTTGCACAATGAGGTGCTGCCCACGACATTAGTTCTTCCAATGCCCGTCAGGAGGCGGCTAGTGTTACCAATAATGACCCGAGTTGAGCAGCATTGTTGCATATTACTTATCCACTATTAATTTGATAGGATATACACCTGTACCAGGATGTTCTTTTTGAGCGAGTGGGACAGGCATGAGGCAGAGCTAGGACAGCTGACTAGGACAGGTGGCAGCACCAGGCGAGGCAGAGGGCCTGAGCAGTCGCTTGAGTAGTTATTGTTGTTGTTGTTAAAGATTTACACTGCCTATCATGGATAAGCCTGAATAGGCTTGTTTTCACCATTAGAGAGTTTGTCGATAGAAAGCCCGAGCCTACACTTTTACCGACCCAAGGGATTTTTAACCTCCCACACCACATAGACATGGTATGAGAGCAACTGGCCTTTGATGATGCTGTAAGTTATACACAGTGGTGGAAATCCAAACTGGCAGAGATGGTGGCACGGGGAATCGAACCACCAACATTCAGATTAGGAGTCCGACCTAGAAAAAAGTCAGACTCTCTAACCACTCTAACCACAGTAGTTGAGTGTCATTAGTTGTGCAGTGTCATTCACGTGCCAAGTAGAGACACAGTTATAGGTTAATCAGTTTACAGATAATTATACTCGTATAATTGCCTACACACCACATAGTATTTGCAGGTTGTGATCCAGTCAAGTACTGACGAGGATAAATGATTACTTAACTTACTGATTCGGTAGGCTATAAGATAAGCATCTGTCAGGAAGTCAATGGCATGTCATATTTCCACGTGGTCACCCATCCAAGACTGAACTACTACTTATCTACTACTGATCGGGTAGGTTACAAGCCTATCAGATAGTCTATGGCATGTCATATTGCCAGATAGTCACACATCCAAGTATTGATGAGACTGAACTATTACTTATCTACTACTACTACTACTGATTCGGTAGGTTGTCACCCTCTACCAGAAAGTGTATGACATGTCATATTTCCAGATAGTCACTCATCCAAGTACGGATGAGACTGAACTATTACTTATCTACTACTACTACTGATTCGGTAGGTTGTAAGCTTCTACCAGAAAATCGATGACATGTCATATTTCCAGATAGTCACACATCCAAGTATTAACGAGACTCAACTATTACCTATCTACTGCTTCTACTACTGATTCGGTAGGTTGTAAGCCTCTCCCAGAAAGTATATGACATGTCATATTTCCAGATAGTCACACATCCAAGGAGACTCAACTATTACTTATCTACTGCTGATTTAGTAGGTCATATGTTTCTCTCAGAAAGTCGATGGCATGTAGCATCTCCAGAAATTCACACATTCAAGTATTAATGAGAAGTCAACTTTTACTTATCTACTACTGATTCTGGTACTGTAGCCAGAAAGTCTATGACATGTCGTATTTTCAGAGAGTCAGACATTCACCCATTGACGAGAGTAAACTATTACTTATCCAATACTGATTCAATAAGCTATCCTTGTTGTGCCTAACTTGTTCTTTGTTGGGTTTAATGTTCTAGCAACAGCTAAGGTCAGATAAGAAAGGGATTCGAACCACCCAATTGCTGCCATATACGTCCTGAATCATTGCCATTTTGTTTAACGCTAATCGCTAAATATAAAAAATCGCGGAAATCCGTGAAATCGCGGAGATCTTTCATCCCTGCACTATGAGCCACATCCGTTAAGGCCCAGTCACACATTACCGGACTGGGGAACCGGACATGAACCGGACACTGTCAGGTGGTATACGGCAATGTCCGGTACATGTATGGTACCCATCCGGCGGTGTCCAGTACAAATTTTGAACATGCACAAAACTTCTAGCGGGCACCGCCAGACTGACGTGTCTGGTTGGTGTCCGGTTTCTCCGGTTCATGTCCGGTACCCATCCGTACGTGTTTGGTACCCATCCGTTGGTGTCTGGTTTGTCCGTTTTGTCCGGTTCATGTCTGGTACCCATCCGGTCCGTGTCCGGTTTGCTTCCAGAATTGTCCGGTGGTGAGAACATCAATAAAATATATATATATATATATATATATACTGTAGTAGTCAGCACTGACCTCTCAGGCAAGTAACCACATAGACAGGTAGGCATGGGTAGTGTGTTGATATCAGGGAGCCTAGGAGGTGTAATGGTTAGCACCCTCGCCCGGAATGCAAAGAGATGTGGGTTTGAGTCCCGCTCTAAGCGGAATATTTCCCATTTTCATTACCCCCATGACAATACCAAGAAAATCCAAACAAATTAATATAGACTACTAACTATTTACAGTCCAGTACGTGTCCGGTTGATGGTCGGTCCATCCGGTTCTTGTCTGGTTCTCGTCCGGTTCTCATCCGGTTCTCGTCCGGTACATGTACGGTACATGTATTGTACATGTACGGTACTTGTCTGGTTGCCCGGCGGCAATTGACCCAATTACGCTCCATTTCGATAGATTTCATCACCGGAGACCACCGGACTAGAAAATTCTTTGTCCGGTGGTGTCCGGTACTCAATCCGGTGAGGTGTGACTGCAGCTTTAGGTCCGAGTATAGACCTGACACAGCGTGCAGGTAGCAAACAACCAATTGATCACTTCCCGGTTTGGTATGATCCGTGTACACAAAATAATGCATGCTATTTTCTTCGTGTATAATATCGCATCTGAAGTGTTGTGGGGAGCGATGAAAATAGGAAATATTGCGCCTAGAGCAGGAATCGAACCCACATCTCTAGTATTCCAGGCCAGTATGCTAACCATTAAACCACTTACGCTATTTATTTGTTTGTTGTTGTATTATGTCCTAGCAACAACCAAGATCATATCAGGATGGGTAGGGGCCTACCAACTTGTGACAGTGCGCACTCATGGTGACATTACAGTGCTGCCCCACTGGGAGACCAGGTCACCATCACCTGATGTCTCACTCAGTCACATTATCCTGACACTGAGTCAACCAGTCCTTGCCCTATCCTAATAATGACAAGCACCTGGGTGAGAAACGAGAAGTATCAATTTTTAAGTCATTAGTTTAACCCAACCAGAGTTTGAACCCGCAAACCCATAGGTTCGGATCCCGCGATCTCCCAAAACAGGAGACGGACGCTCACTCATTTGGCTATCCATTCTGGTCACACCACCTAGGCTCCCTGATGTCACCATCCTACCCGCACCTATCTGTCTATGTGGCTCCTTGCCTGAGAGGTCAGTGCAGACTAGAGCATTTATAGCTTAATCCAGACAGGGCTGTGTGCTAACCATTACACCACCTAGGCTCCCTGATGTCACCATCCTACCCACGCCTACCTGTCTATGTGGCTTCTTGCCTGAGGGGTCAGTGCAGACCATTGCATTTATAGCTTAATCCAGACAGGGCAGTGTGCTAACCATTACACCACCTAGGCTCCCTGATGTCACCATCCTACGCTCGCCTACCTGTCGTCTATGTGGCTCCTTGCCTGAGAGGTCAGGGCAGACTAGTGCATTTATAGCTTCAACCACATATCAGCCAGAAGATGTTCTTTTCAAGGTATCCTCATGTAGGAAGTCCCGATGTCCATTGTTAGTAAGTGGATCCATTGTCTATGTTAGATCTAGTATCAACAATTTCAAAATGAATCACTTATACTGCACTTATTCTCCTCCGTCAGGTGTTCTCTGGGTGACGGCTGGCCTTGAGATGCTGCTGTGTTTATTCTAGTTGGCAGGTATATGGACTCAACCACAAAAGAGTACATAAAGGTGACCACGTACAGCAAGCAGGGAGAGTGCGCGCAGACATGTGAAAGCCTCAGCCTGCCTATCCCCGCCCCTCCCCATCATGCAATGCGCTCATTATTGACCAGGCTGGTGCAGCCCTATCTGAAATAGACAGGTAGCTAGCCACCACCAACTGAATGGTTGTCACTACCCCATTCAGTTAGCAATACTGTAGTTTGGTTCATTAGGGGGCATAACTTTAAAATAAACAGATAGGTAGCTAGGTACCAACAATTAAATAACCGTCATTACCCCATAGAGGTATCAATACTGTATTTTGGTTCATTAGGGGGGCAATGCCATAATATATAGATATGTAGCTAACAAGAGCTGAACATTTTTCACTACTCCATAGAGGTAGCAATACTGTATTTTGATTCAATATACAGACAGGTAGCTAACTACCAGCAATGGGATAACCTTCACCGCAGCATTCAGGTTGCAATAGGATCTTGTGGATTGCTAGGGTGAAGTGCCATAACATATACAGGCAGTTAGCCAGCATATCACACTAAGCTTCCCTGCCCAATTAAATGAGTTGTAAAGTCTTTTAGATCATTACAGGGAAGTCGCATGACATATGCAGACAGGTCGCTGTCTAGAATGACACATTAACATTCAGTGCCCCATTAAAGTCGTTGTAAAGTCTCTTAGATCATTGGTGTTCTCTGTGGCGAGTGGTTAGAGTGTCTGACTTTTTTCTAGGTCGGATGCCTGATCTGAGGGTCAGTGGTTCGAGTCCCCATGCCCCCCTCCCACCTCTGCCAATTTGGATTTCCACCGCTGTGTATAAGTTACAGCATCATCAAAGGCTGGTTGCTCTCATACCATGTCTATGTGGTGTGGGAGGTTAAAAATCCCTTGGGTCGGTAAAAGTGTAGGCCCGGGGTTTCTATCGACAAACTGGCCACAGTAGGAGCATCCACATCGTGGCCCTGGGAATCAGCTATCTGATTGCAAATCCTGCTACCACCATCCACCACCGACACCAAGTCCTCACACCTCTGCTCGAAAATCCCTTGAGATAACTGGTGGAAGGATACGATGAAGAAGAAGGGTGGATTACAATAATATATATACAAGCAGTTAGAATGGTACACTAACCTTCCCTGATCAATTACAGTAGTTGTGAAGTCTTTTAGATCATTAGGGTGAAGGATAATGATATGTACAGACATGCACCTGCCCACACCGGTACACTAACATTCAGTCTCCCATTACAATAGTTGTATAGTCTTTTAAATAATTAGGCTGAAGGACCATACAATGTACAGACAGTTAGCTAGCTACCAACAATGAAATAATCTCCATTGCCCCATTACAATAGTTGTTATGTATTTTGGTTCATTAAGGGGGGGGGGGGGAGTACCATAATATATACAGACAGGTACCTGCCCAGAATGCCACACCAACCTTCACTGCCACCCGTTAAAGTAGTTGTAATGTCTTGTTGATCATTTGGGGGGATGTGCCATAAAATATACAGCCAGGTATCTACCAACAGCTGAACAGCTTTCATTGCCCAGTTAAAGTAGGACTAGAGTTATTTAGACCACTAGGAACCAGTAACACCAAACATACAGACAGGTAGCTACCATACACATAACAACATTCACTACCCAGTCAAAATAGGACTACAGTCATTTAGACTACTCCGAGCCAGTAGCATCAAATATTCAGCCAGGTACCTAGCAAACGAGTGGTCCACAACTGATTCATCAAAAGCTGTGATATGTGCTGTCATGTCTGTGGGAAAGTGCATATACAAGACCCCTTGCTGCTTATCGGAAAGAGTAGCCTATAGACCGATTTCATATGATGTCAGCATAGGTATTTAGGTCAGTACGCATGCAGCTTGGTTGCAGGACTTGGTTGCAGGACGACATATGGTCACACTGCAAACTCAATTGCTATGAGCAATATTCATAGAGAAAAGGTGAAATATCTCTAAAACCACACAACCTAGAAACAAACCGCTTGGCACACATACATAAAACATAGCCACCGAAAAGATTATATTAAATTTATAAGGTTAGGGTTCTGCATTTCTATTAATTTTGAATAAAATCGACATGTATCGGCAAACTCAATGGCAGTGTGCCTTCGTTCTGCAGCCAAGGTACGTGTGCATACGCAATGTTTATAAACATTGAAAGGGGTCTATATGGTGGCAGCGATTTCCTCCAAAGAAATGTGTCAGATTGACCATATGTCTGATGTCAAATAGCCAATGATAAAAAGCAATGTGCTCTAGAGGCGTCGCTAAATAAAACAAACTTTCCAGGTAGCTATGAACAACAGAACACTATTCACTACTTCACAGAAGGTGGCGTTCTCGGTGGCGGAGTGGTTAGAGTGTCTGACTTTTTTCTAGGTCAGACTCCTAATCTGAGGGTGGGCGGTTCGATTCCCCGTGCCCCCAGCTCTGCCAATTTGGATTTCCACCGCTGTGTATAACTTACAGCGTCATTAAAGGCCAGTTGCTCTCATATCATGTCTATGTGGTATGGGAGGTTAAAAATCCCTTGGGTCGGTAAAAGTGTAGGCTCGGGCTTTCTATCGACCAGCAGTGGAGTGGGGAAGACCAGTCGTCGGTGACTGGGATTTCCCCTGCTTGGGACAACTAATGTAACAACAAAAAAAAAAAAGAGAGACAAATAAGTCTTCACACTTCCTGTGTACCATTTGCTATATTCGCTATATCGAAGGCAAGCATTCACGCATCTGATTGGTTCCTTGAATGTTGTATTAGAAGACAACTTTTGTTTGTCACATTTTACTTAACAAATGTATATTTAACTCTGTACGGGTAGTAGGGTCTATATCTCCAACAAAGCAGATCATTCGCTCCCCATTTATCAGGAGAATAAAATGTGAATATAAAGCTCTTGCTATGATGTTGCATTCTGGATAAATAAATATGTGCGATAAGATCTGGTGCCCTTATATGGATTTTGGATGAGTGGACAGTTGAAACAAACACAAATTGGGTCAAGATATTTGAGGCAGTGATATTTGTAATCAAGGTTGTATTTTGTCAGAGAAATTTTGGACAGTGATATACCTCGGCTTGATCATATATGAGCCTGTCTCGAAAGGTGATAACTCTTTTTTTGTTTTTGTCAATTGCAACGATTGACACAAAACAGCACAGAAATGGTTACACTGAAAACACAAGGACATTTGCTTCAAATCAATATGTATTCTATTGGGATTATGAAACACCATGTAACAAACAAATCAGTTTATCCTGAGCAAATGCATAAGTAGATAGTGTGTTGATCGTTACTATGGACAAAGTTTTGTCCCATATTGCTTAGTACCTTTTGAGACAGTCTCATTATATAATAAATGTTGATGCAGGTGCGCTCGTTAAAGATTTAGCCTGGTGAGACCTGAAAAGACCACCTACTCGACAACACAATGTGCCTGCTGGGGCAGCTATTAAAAGTGCATGCCGTGTGTTGTTCAACTTTTTTGTATTGGCCTATTACTTCAAAGTTACTGGGCAGGACTCAAAATTGATGGCGCGATGCCTGAGAAACAAATATGCTTCTTTTTCGGACTTTCTTTTGGCCTTAGCGATGCGACTTCAGGGAACCAGACTAAGTAGTAACAGCGCCCTCTGTGGCAACAATGGGAATCGCATCTCGATGGGTGTGCACATCCATGCAATGCAATCACAATGGTACAGTGTGGGAAGTTAATTACTGTGGTGGGAGAGCAGTGTGGGTGGTGAGTGCCTGTGGTGGGAGAGCAGTGTGGGTGGTGAGCGACTGTGGTGGAAGAGTGGTGTGGGTGGTTAACGACCATATGGTGGAAGAGCGTTGTGGGTGGTCAGCGACTGTGATGGAAGAGCGGTGTGGGTGGGCAGTGACTGTGGTGGAAGAGCGGTGTGGGTGGTCCGCGACTGTGATGGAAGAGCGGTGTGGGTGGTTAGTGACTGTGATGGAAGAGCGGTGTGGGTGGGCAGCGACTGTGGTGGAAGAGTGGTGTGGGTGGTCAGCGACTGTGATGGAAGAGCTTTGTGGGTGGTCAGCGACTGTGATGGAAGAGCGGTGTGGGTGGGCAGCGACTGTGATGGAAGAGCTTTGTGGGTGGTCAGCGACTGTGATGGAAGAGCGGTGTGGGTGGTCAGCGACTGTGATGGAAGAGCGGTGTGGGTGGGCAGCGACTGTGCTGGGAGAGTGGTGTGGGTGGTGAGCGAATGTGGTGGGAGAGTGGTGTGGGTGGTGAGCGACTGTGGTGGGAGAGTGGTGTGGGTGGTGAGCGACTGTGGTGGGAGAGCGGTATGGATTGTGAGCGACTGTGGTGGGAGAGTGGTGTGCGTGGGCAGTGACTGTTGTGGGAGAGCGGTGTGGGTGATCACCTATTGTGATAGGAGAGCGGTGTGGATTGTTATAAACTGTTCTGGGAGAGTCGCGTGGGCAGTCAGAGACTGTGGGGGGAGAGCAGCGTGGCTGGTTATCGATCCGGTAGTGTTCCCATTGAATAGACCAGCGAGTGGAGGAGGCACAAAGCGACACCGGAAGGGAACCGAGGGGCAGGGAAACTAACTGAGAGTGTGTGTATATAATATATCCACACACACTGCACAAACAGTAATCAAAGCCCAGTCAGTTGGTTGTTGGAATTGTACATCCTGGCAACATCTAAGGTCATACCAGGATGGGTACCGACTATTGAAAGTGCACAATCATGGTGTCTTTATAGTACTGCCCCACTGGGGAATCAGGCAACCAGCACCATGAATCAATATCCCACCACTTAGTTACATTATCCTGATACTGAGCTAAGCAGTCCTTGCCCTATCCTCATAATCCCGGGTGTCAGGCTTGGAAGCGACAAGACCACTATCAATTTTGTAAGTCAGTGCTTTGTCGCGACAGAGAATTTAACTCCCGACCTTCAACATGGGGGGTGTGCGCTCCACCGATTTGGCCACCACGTTCGGTTGTATGTATATATATATATATATATATATATATATATATATGTATATATATATATATGTATATATATATATATGTACAGTACAACCCCGTTAAACCAAGCTCGGTTAAACCAAACGATCCGTTAATCCAAACTTTTTTCGGCTGCCCGGCAAAATACTACCATTTATCATATAAAACAAGTTGGTTAAACCAAAGTCGGTTAATCCAAACTATCGCTAATCCAAACAAAATTGTCGGGCCCCAGGCCACTGCCACGTGGTTCTAAGGTCATCGGAGACTCCGCCAACTTTTTTATATGATAAATCGGAGTATTTCGCCAGGCCGCCGAAAAAAGTTTGGATTGGTCGTAATGCGAAGCATTGCGTTTGATGCGTGGGAAGGGAGAGACCCTCCCCCGCCGTTGTGGCGCTGCTTCCTCACCTCGGCCGAGCCCCGGCTCGCCCCCCCCTTTCATGCCACTTTGCTTTGTTCTGGCGCTCACGCCTCACCCGACGGCCGCTGCTCGCCACCCCTCACCCTCCCCCGGGCCGTCAGCATTCGCACCTCACCGCCTGTCGCCCCTCCTTCCCCCCTTATAAGGCCGCCCGCCTCTCTCCTCAGGCACTCACCTTCCTGCCGTCTTCCGCTGCTCTCCAATTTCCTCCGCCCACCCACCCGTCTCTAACTTAACTCTCTCACTCCCAAGGGTGGAGGGCTCCTCGGCACCCCCTCAGGCCATTAACAACTGACTGAGCCGACTCCTTGCTCCATATGAGCCTCCACGCTGACACTTAACTTACCACTGCATTGCTCCCTCTGAGCCTCCACATTGACACTTTTGATCACTGCATTTACCTGTTGATATACCTTATATCTTTGCTTATCTCACATTGTATCTACCTTACTGTTTCTGCATGTTCTTACTCTTATGTACTTATCATGTCCCGCTGAGGCGTGCAAATAAAACACGCCTTTTCTTCCACCCCGGCCTTGTTTTCTTCCTTCTCGCGCATCAACCAATCGTTTGGTTTAACGGGGTTATGCTGTAGATACATAAAAACAATAATCAAACTGTCCACATCCATTGTATATTACATTCATAATGCACCCACGGTTTTTCCAAAGTTGAAGCCAAACCTTGGTTAAACCAATGATCGGTTAATCCAAACAAATTTCTAGGGTCCCGTCAAGTTTGGTTTAACGGGGTTATACTGTATATAGATACTGCACAACAGTAATCAGACCTCGCTCTCAGTGAACCGGTGAGAGAACCCCCCCCCCCCCCAGCACTACAGCATCAGGTGTCAGCAATGAAGTCGTTTGTTTCTTCATATGTTGTTTTACGTCCTAGCAAAATCTAAGGTCATATAAGGACGGGTATCGACTTGTGACAGTACACACTCATGGTGACTTTATAGTATTGCCCAACTGGGAAATCAGGCCACTGACACCATGAACTGACATCCCACTCAGTCACATTATCCTGACACTGAGCTACCCAGTCATTCTCCTATCCTATTAATGGCAAGTGCCAGGCCACGAAGCGACAAGTGCCAATTTTATAATTCATTGGTTTGACTCGACCGAGAACCAAACTCCTGATTTCCCGGACGCGAGGCCTCCGCTATACCGATTCAGCCACCGTGCCCAGTGTGTCAGCAATAAAGTTCACAATTGATGATACCCCAATCATACAATGCTTGCAACCACTTTGCAACCACAAAAAAGGGGTAGTCTCAAAATAATCGCAAGTGGTCGGTAAGTGGTCCTCAGTATTTACCGACCTCCTTGGGTCCATTTGGGTCGCAAGGAGGTCGCAGCTCCTGCATCATAAACCTCGTTGCGACCAAAGTCATAGGTTGGCGACCAGTCGGCGAACAGTCACCAACCAGTCGCTGACCACTGGGTTTTTGGGTCGCAAACCTTAGTGTGACTGGAGTATTAGACAATCTGCTTCGATCCCATTGCTCAGATCATTGCTGTACGGGAACACAAAATAAACCACCAATCATCTTAAGGTATATATTTGCTGTCTAAGAATTATACGAGTATAATAACCAGGAATTCCCTCCACACTCATCAGCTCAATCCACCAGTCATCGGGTGATGGAGCCTGGGGCTAGTCATTTACTGCTCCAACCTACTCAACCTCAGCTCCGATGGTGGTGCCACCTTCCGCTGCTCGTTATTGGCTCCTAACCTCATTCACTGTACCGCTGAATATATATTTGGGGAGAGGTATATCTTAACAAATGGAATAGACTAGAATAGAATAGAATAGAACAGAATAGAACAGAATAAACCAGAATAGAACAGAATAGAACAGAATAGAACAGAATAGAACAGAATAGAACAGAACAGAACAGAATAGAACAGAATAGAACAGAATAAAACAGAATACAACAGAATACAACAGAATAAAACAGAATAGAACAGAATAGAACAGAATATAACATAATAAAACAGAATAGAACAGAATGAAACAGAATAAAACAGAACAGAATAGAATAGAATAGAATATCAGGACGGGTACCGATTGGTGACAGGGCGCACTCGCAGCAAATTTACCCATGCTGCAACACTGGGAGACTGGGCCAGCTGCACCATGGCCGGATATCCCACTCAGTCTCAGTAAGCTGACGGGAGTTGGAGAGACGGGGGGGGGGGGGGGGGCGTGGGCTGACGAGGCTTAGACGTATACCGAGCCAGTCCGCCAGGAAATCTCCAGGTGGCAGCACTAGTAATATTTCAAATATAACATTGGGCCAAATTGAGGCCAGTGAGAAGAAATCATGGGGGCATTCGACTGGGCCTCTCTATGCGAATATCAAAATATTTCCTAACAAATTCCTATTCGACTGGGATCGGAAGTAGGTTCATATACCAATGATTCGGATGTGTGTTGTGGCTCCATCCGTTCCATCCGTACATCTTGCGGATAGAAAGGGCCCAGTCGAATGCCTCCAATGTTAGTACTGTAATCTTTGGTTGTTTGTTGGGATTTTATATCCGGGCAACACCTAAGGTAAAGTCATATGAGGACGGGTACTGACTTGTGACTGCACACTCAGGGCGACTTTATAGTACTGTCCCACTGGGAGACCAGAGTGTTGGCACCATGACCTGATATTTCATTCAGTCACATTATCCTGATAGTGAGGTAACAGTGGATCGGATGCTTGCATCAAAGACCCTAAATATCGTGACCGTACTATAAAAAGGTCCTATCTGACAAAGTGACCGAATTGGTCTTATGGATGCAACAATATTCTATCTACAAAAGGCTATCATGCACTTACACAACTGTTTCTCAACTATTATTTTTCACTGAGATATATTAAAAATAATATTGTTCTATCTGCTTTGCTATCACAGCTTCAGTACTCATTATCTCAAAAGCACCATTTTGTCAGATAGAACCTTTTTATAGTAAGGTCGCGATATTATATTAATCGTTTGGGATATTCACTTCAGAATGGCAGAATAGAAAGTTTTAGTCTTTATCTAGGCATGTAGCCAGATAACACACCACACAGCTACATACAAGCCTATGATATGTAAATAGGAGTATGTTAGTCTAATAATAAGAGTAGAACAAAATAAAATACATATATGCCAAGAAAATTATTTAAAAAACTAACATAGGCTAGTAACCATACAAACCAAAATCTATCCGCTACTAAAATGCAGGCAATCAAATACTTTATCAGCAGCTACTGTGTGGCAAGATAACACCGACACTACAGCTGGCCAGCATTGAAAACAAGCCTGAATACCCAGGCTTATATGCTATGGACAGTATAAATACAGCCTCAATAAAAACAAATAAATAAAACAATGATGTTGCCCTTTGTTTGAAACACTCTGACACATTGGAACCATGACGTAGATGCTGTACATGCTGAATATTGTATGTGTGCTAAACCTTCCCTGTGTATGTACTCAATACAAGACATTGGAATAGTTGTAATCATGCATTTGAGACTTCGGATTCATAATCAGTGAGAGTGCAACGATGCACATTGGTTGCTCGGCGTGACGATCACCCCCTTGTGAACCCCATACAATCACCTCATTGTGGTTAAATAGAACTTAACTCGATTCAATAATGTGCAATTATCAGTTGAAACTAAGTGCAAAGTGCTAACATGTCATTGCTATGTTAACGAGGTCATGTGGAAGCCAATAAATTGTCATGTTTTTAAGGAAGAACACCTGGAATGGAATGAAAATTCAGTACACTGGCATCAAAGTTGGTTATACACAAAATACAATATAAGTACAGTAAGACCTCCCTAACCGACCACCTCCACATATCAACCACTCCCCTATATCGATCGCTGTATCTGGGTCCCAATACATGTAATACCATTGTAACCATATTCTAACTCCCTAAACCGACCACCTCCCTAAATGGACCAAGGGCAGTCGATTTAGAGAGTTTGACTGTAGATGTTTTACGCCTCAGTCACACTACAGCTTGTGACCACTTGCAACCACTTTGCAACCACCTTGTGACTTCCTTGCGATCAAAGCAAAAATAAGGCGGGAAAACCAATGGTGGGCTAACGGCTGCTGATCAGTCACCGACCACTCGGCGACCTCCGGGCGAACATTTTAGTCACAAGGAGTTTGCAATTTCTGCACCAAAATCCTTCTTGTGACCAAAATGGTCGCAAGGAGGTTGCCGACCACTTTCCGTGCTTTGGGACCAGTTACTGACCAGTTGGTGACCAGTTGGCAACCAAACAGTCAGCCTTTTGTTTGCACAGTGGTAACTAAGTGGTCGCAAAGTAGTCACCAGTGGTCACAAGCCATAGTGTGACTGGATTTAGGCCTACTATGATTTCATCGGATTGTGCACAACTTTAAGGTAAACATTTAAGGAAAATACACTTGACAACTGACCGTATCGACGGACACCCCGGCAGCCTCGTGCATTGTCCCGGCAGCAGCTCCCCTGGCGGGCGGCGTCGGAATCGCGGTCATGCGCATCAGCTGGGATCGAACCCACTCCCTGCTCATCTGCGCGCTGCAGTCCGAGTCGGGGGACCTGCGTTTGGGGAGACGGTACAGCGACATTAGCCAGTGTTGAAGGCGTGCTGGGGCGGCGGCCGGCGTGTTGACAGCACCGGTGTCACTGCTACCGCGGCGGCTGTCACCGTCACTCAAGCCGGTGTGGCGTGCTCAGCCGTGTCCCGTGCTCAGCCATGTACCTATACTCAAACTCAAGGCATTTTCAATGGTCGTAAGTCACTAACCTTATAAATTTAATATAATGTATTTGGTAAAGATGTTTTCTAAATGTGTATCAAGCGATTTGTTTCTAGGTGGTGTGGTTTTAGGGATATTTCACTTTTCCTGGATTTTCTGTATGAAGATTGCTCACCACCATTGACAATGCCTTGAGTTTGATGGTAGGCGCAGTGCAAAACATTAGTTTTAATCAAAATGAATAGAAATCAAGAACCCTAACCTTATACATTTAATATAATCTTTTTGGTGAAGATGTTTTCTATATGTGTACCAAGCTAGTTGTGGTTTTAGAGATATTTCACTTGTTCTGTATTTTCTGTATGAAAATTACTCATGACCATTGACAATGCCTTGAGTTTGAGTATAGGTACACGGCTGAGCACGGGACTCGGCTGAGCACGCCACACCGGGCCCGCCCCCGTCGACGGGCGGAGACCGGCGGTGAACGGGGACGGGGACTTCGGGGGATGGGGCGGGACAAGGGGAGTCCCGGGCGGGACGAGGGGAGTCCGGGGAGGGACGAGGGGAGTCCGGGGAGGGACGAGGGGAGTCCCGGGCGGGACGAGGGGTGCCCGGCCCAGAGCATGGCGAATGGGATGGTCACAAGTCGTTGTTTCAGGCCCACATTGCTTCGGAGCACTTTCTGTCTACGTCCACATATACGTCTATGTGTGTGTGTCTACGGCTACGGTTACGTGTGTGTCTACGTCTACACTTACTCTATGTCTAGCCTTTTTTTTTCCACTTTTTTTTCCCCTTGAAGATTTATACTGCCTATCATGAATAAGTCTGAATAGACTTGTTTTCACCATTAGACAGTTTGTCGATAGAAAGCCAGAGTCTACACTTTTACTGACCCAAGGGATTTTTAACCTCCCACACCACATAGACATGGTATGAGAGCAACTATCCTTTGATGACACTGTAAGTTATACACAGCAGTGGAATCGAACCACCAACCTTCAGATTAGGAGTCCGACCTAGAAAAAAGTCAGACACTCTAACCACTCCACCACAGAGAACAGCAGCCTAGGAGTGGCTGTATTGCTACGTGCTCCGAAGCGGTATAATCCTGCGGCACCTTCGATCAAATTATGGACAACATGAATCCTTAGTTGATTCATATATATATATATATATATATATATATATGTACATATATATATATATGTATATATATATATATATATATATATATATATATATATTACACATACATACATATATGAGGTTAATGTAAATACATTCATATATGTATGTATTCTTTTAGGATCCAATATAGTTATTCAAGCTTGGCAAGGGCCATCTACGTATGGTCTTCTGTGATATATTTTCACTTCAAATATCTTCAAAGCTATATATACACATATATAATTATATATATTATGCACATATGATATATATATATAATATATATATATATAGTATAGTTATACGAGTCTTACCTTGGTACAGATGATGGATAACTGTTGTTTTACCGAGGTATAAGCCTCGGATAGATGTGGGCTAGGGAGAGGTAAGCACGTCCGGTACCAGCAATCTTAACCTACTTATTGAGGATAAAAATGACTTTCAAACAATGGATACTATTACTTTACCGAAAAGGTACACCAACGGAATAGATGTGGCAGGGTGTGGCGGGAGGGCCCTAGCCCACATCTATCCGAGGCTTATACCTCGGTAAAACAACAGTTATCCATCATCTGTACCAAGGTAAGACTCGTATAACTATACTATTTTACCTCGGTAAACAGCCTCAGGCTAGCCTCAGGCTAGGGAGACCTTTACATAATTCATTTTTATCCTTAATATCATTCTTTCTTATTATTATAACATTCTAAATTTTTGTTCTCACCTATTCTTGTTAGTTGGCGAGAAGACGCTTTGCAACGCCGGTAGGCTTTTCTAGTCGTTTATTATAATGTTTTGCAAACGACTTAGCCGTCTTCCAGCCTGCATGCGCTAGTATTCTTTTCACAGAAATACCAAGCACCCGTGCCTTGGAGACCATGGCTCCTCTAGTTGAGTGGGAAGAGTATTTACTCGTATCCACTCCAGCCAATTTCAACACCGTAATTGTCCATCTGGCAAGTGTGTCTCGTGAAATCGCCTTATGTGGCTTTATAAAGCTCACTAATAGTTGTTGTGATGCACGTAAATCCTTTGTCTTGTATATATAAGCCCGTATGGCCGACACAACACATAATTTCCGATCATTCGGAAAACAGTCTAAGTGAACCGTTGATAAAGGGTCACCTAACGTGTTCGATTTGAGCAATTTTTCTAAATCAAACGTAGCTTGTTGCTTGTCTATTTCTAATCCAGTTAAGGATAAAGCAACAATCGTCTGTCCTCTGTGTCCGGTTACTAACAATAACAGGACCGCGACCTTAAAACCTAACTGTTTTATATCTAACCACGAGTTGTGAGGCCAAGCCTGAAACAACTTAAATACTATAGAAACATCCCAAAACCGACTATACTTTGGTTTTGGAGGATTCCTTTGATAAATTGAACGAAGTAAATAACAAATAACATAATGTTTTCCAACTGTTTCGCCATCAATTCTAGGTAATATAATTGATAACGCACACCTCGCCGCATTAATCGATCCAAAGGAAAGTCCTTCATCCTCTAGAGAACGAAGAAAACCGAGCTACTTGTGAAATCTTTGGATTTGTTGGCTTAACTTTCATTAACAAACAATGTACACCCCATTTCTTTAAATAGGTTGTATACATTTTGACAGTTCCTGGCCTCCAGGCATCCGATACTATCCTATCCTCAGTAATTCTGTCCAATCCAAATTGCTGTAGCTGCTTCCTTAGAAAAGGAATGCCAATAGGGGCGTCGTTGACACGTCGCCGTGAACCACTAGCGGTCCGTGGTGCGTCAGATTCCCGAGTTTTCTTGGGAATCGTATACGATCTTTTGCCAGTTGTGAAACTGCTGGCAGCCAAGGTTGCGTGTCCCAATCGGGCACCACCAGTATCGCATGTGTCCCTTCCAAGCCGATTTTTCTCACTACTCGGCTGATAATGCTAAATGGTGGGAAAATATAAAAATAATTATTTTCCCAAGTAATAGCAAACGCATCTACTTTCCAAGCATCCGGTTCAGGATGCCAAGAAACATAACAGGGTAACTTGTTATTATTTCGTGATGCAAATAAGTCAACTTCAGGTGTACCCCATTTTTCACAAACGAAGTTAAACAAATGTGTAGAGAGAGACCACTCTAAATGGTCATGGAAATTTCTACTTTTATAATCTGCAAGTGTATTTTGTGACCCTGGAATATGCGCTACAGTCAGCCAGACTTGTTGAGCCTGTGCCCAGTTCCAAATCAGTTTAGATAACTGATTGCAAGACTTTGATTTGGTTCCACCCATGTTACGAATATATGCCATGGCAGTAGTATTATCAGTTAGTATTCTAACCTGTGATTTATTTATCTTTACTAAACTACGTAAGCCCAGATAAATAGCACGCAATTCTAGTGCATTAATATAGTCTGATTTTTCATCATCAAGCCATCTACCTCCTGTTGTGACCCCATCTCGATGAGCTCCCCAACCTTCTAACGAAGCATCAGTAGTAATTACTGTATTAGGTTCCGCCATGCGGATTGGATTTGGTGAACTTGCTATATGTTGCATCCACCATCCAATATCCTGTAACCCTTCTTGCGAAATAAACATCTTTCGCTCAAAATTGCCTTTAGTTCGTGTTAACGCTAAATTTTTATCTATTTCTAGCGACTTAATATGGGCCTTCCCATATAACACAGCAGGTGCATATGAGGTCATTATGCCAATAAGAACAGCAACCTGTCTAATTTTTGGCTTTGATAACTTAATAAGCTGAGTCGCTGTAGTCATAAACTTAATTAGTTTTTGTTCTGTTATCGACACTGTAAGGGACTGTGTATCCAGAATAAACCCTAAACATTTGAGTTGTTTTGTTGGTTTAAACACTGACTTTTGTTGATGTACATAAAACCCCAATTTAGTGAGTAATGCACATAAATCCAAAACTGCATTCACACAACCAATTTGTGTTGATGCTATAATAAAAGAATCATCTATGTATGGAAACATTATATGACCCTTCCTCGCCATTACCGAGAAAACAGGTTTAAGCAATTTAGTAAATAAACGTGGCGCACAAGCTAAGCCATTCGGCATACAGGTAAACTCATAGAGTTGGTTATCCCAAATAAATCGAAGAAATTTTCGGTATTGTTCCATTATGGGAAGCGTATAATATGCATCCTGTAAATCAACACTAGCCATCCACGCATCTGGTGTAATCAGATCTCGTGCCGTATCTAGAGAGAACATTTTAAAATGTCGATATTCCACCCTTTTATTAAGGATTGTTAAATCCAGGATCATTCGAACATCACCATTAGGCTTCGGTCTCGAGAAAATGTTTGAAATAAACTGTCCTGAACAGTGTGTCACTTTTTGTATAATTCCTTTCTCAAAGAATTTATGTACCTGTTTAGTTAGTGCGTCTCGTTCAACTGGTTGAATGTTATATGGAAAAGGTATTATACTTTGTACAGGAATTTGTGTAAAGGGAATGTGAACACCCCTAACTATTTCTATAATTTCTTGGTCACTAGTAATTTTGTGCCACTCAGAAATATGATTACTAATATTACCAGCCACAAAGTTGCTTACAGTTTGTGTGTTTTTAGAGGCTGCAGGGACTTGTAAAGTTTGTGTTTGGACCTCTACTTGGACCCGCCCCTGGGGAAAGGTCTCGACGAGTTGAACCCTCGACCTATTGGCCGTGCGGTGTTGTCGGTCCAGCCTGGGCGAGCGCCCCGGCCCCGAAACCCTTGACCGAAGTTTGAACTCGGTCTGGTTCCTCTGGTGAACCGTCGTGGACGAAAATCCCCTCGTGACTTTTTGAAACGAGGAACTTCCTGTTTCTTCTTGCCATCCATGTTTTTGCCACTCTTGGCTGCAGTCTCTACCTCTTTATAGAGGTATTGTAGTTGACCGCCAAACATCTTGGTATTATCTAAAGGTTTCCCTTTAATCGGCTCTGGAGCAAGATAGAGCGTAAACTCCTTCCCCTCATTATCGGTAACCTTCTTAGAGCGAGCCACTTCTTTGCCAGCATCTGTGCAAACTGACTTGAAGACATTTTCATATCTTCGAAACGACAGGTATCGCTAGCACTGCAATGCCTTTGTCCATTGTCTTAGCCAAAGACGAGAACTTATTTTCACTCTGCATCCTATTAGCCACAGGAACAATAGCTGTTAGGGTAGCCAACACTGCCTTATGCACTGTGTGCAACACATCCTCAAACTTCTTACGGTCATCCGTCATATTGACATCCCGATCCATTTCTTTAATGATGGAGTTGGGAACACCCTTTATGCCTGTTAACTCATCTCCTAACTTGGAGATAACCTCCGCCGGTTTGAACGTGCGAAAATGACCATTCACGGTCTCGCGCATAAGCGTAGTGGTTTTAACCCGCTTAGCCTTTGGCTTCTCCACCTTCTTAGCCACTTTAGTGCCAATGTCCGCATAGACCCCTTCATATATGGTGTCTGAGTCTGATTCCGTAGAAGTAGACTCAGTGGACGACTCAGAAGAAGAATATTTCCTCTTCCTCTTCTTCTTTTTGGACTTAGTCTTCCGCTTTTTGCGCAAAACCAGACTCTGCCCGCTCCTTGGTGAATTCATCACCCGAAGAAATCACCTGTTTCTTCTTCTTCCTCCGTTTAGGAGAAGGAGGAGGAGGAGCCTTAAGCTCCACCGCCGAGTCTGTGTCCAAGAAATCCTCAAATGAATCCTCTTGGACACTCGGCCTACGCCGCTTCCGAGACACAGGCGATTTGGCAGTCAAGATGTGGCTTTCCAATCTTGCAAAGCGAGCCTCCCAATCTGGAGGCGCAGGCACATCAGGCACTGCGTCCTCGTCCGGGTCGGAGAGGATATGCGCCCGGGGCTGTGTCGACGGCCCTGGCCGACAACACAGGTGAGGAGTCGTACTCCTCGTCCACTCCACTCGGAACACGCCCCTCGGCTGCTGCTGCACCGCGCTTACTCCGCTTCGTGGCCATCGGGAACTGAAACAAACATTTTTGGTCAGTCCCGGTATATATATATGTCACAATATGGTTGTTTCAAACTCATTTGGACTATGAACCAAAAACAATTAGTTGGAGCAGCCTTCATTGACTTCAGCAAAGCATTCGATACAGTAGACCATAACATACTATTGGAAAAACTAGAATCCATGGCATAAAATCCAACACTATGGACTGGATAAAATGCTACCTGAAAGACAGGCAACAGAGAACAAAAATAAACAATACACTATCAGACAACCAACCTGTCACATGTGGTGTACCCCAAGGGTCAGTGCTAGGGCCACTGCTCTTTATAATCTACATAAACGATCTTGAAAATGGTTACAAACCGAATGCCTTCAACTATATGCAGATGACACAGTCATATATGCAAACAGCACCACAGAAGAGGAGGTAATAACTAAACTAAACAAGCTCCTACTAAAACTGGATGAGTGGTGTGAGTCCAACAAAATAACCATCAACACAAGCAAGTCAAAAACAGTTCTCTTCTCGCATAAACAAATGCCAGAAAGAAAACTACACTGTAAGCTAGGAAGCCAAACACTAGAAAATGTAGACCATTACAAATACCTAGGCCTTGAGTTGGACAGCCAACTAAACTACAACCTATGTATAAACAAAATTGTCCAAAAGGTAAACCACAAACTGTGGCTATTTGCAAAGCTAAGAGACTACATGACACAAGAAATGTCAATAAAAATCTTCAAGGGCATGGTGCTACCCTATTTTGACTATGGAGATGTAAACTACATGGGTGCAAAGAAAGAACTTCTAAAAAAACTGCAAACACTACAGAACAGAGCCCTGAAAATCTGCCTCAGAGTAGACAAGCTGCACCCCACCTATGACATACACAAAAGAACCAAAGTAAAATTGCTAGAAAATAGGAGAATAATTCATCTGAAAACATTAGCATACAGCTGTCGTGGGGGTGATGAAAATGGGAATTACTGTGCCTAGAGCGGGACTCGAACCCACATCTCTTTGCATTCCGGGCCAGTGTGCTAACCATTACACCACCTAGGCTCCCTGATATCAACACACTCCCCACGCCTACCTGTCTATGTGGTTACTTGCCTGAGAGGTCAGTGCAGACCACTACACTCGTCCCCCTGGAATTGTAAGTCTTGTAATGCTTACAATTACATACATACAGGCAATGCACTAACACATACATACACAGGGTAGGTTCAACAACCATACAGCGCAAAGCTTGTACAGGATCCTGATCACGGCAACCAGTGTTGTGGGGGTGATGAAAATGGGAATTACTGTGCCTAGAGCGGGACTCGAACCCACATCTCTTTGCATTCCGGGCCAGTGTGCTAACCATTACACCACCTAGGCTCCCTGATATCAACACACTCCCCACGCCTACCTGTCTATGTGGTTACTTGCCTGAGAGGTCAGTGCAGACCACTACACAGCTATAGTCAAGACAATAAACTCCTAACAAAACCACAAAGGGCAACTAGAGCAAATAATGCGCCACTACTAAAGCAGACCAGAAGCCAAATAAAAGCTCACGAGAGAAGCACGCTAGAAATGGCTGCCAAGGTGTGGAATGCCCAAACAGTAAAGGAACGACAAATTCCTGACCTAAAAACATACAAAAAATATCTGTGCAAAATAAGGCTAGGAACCCCCAACTAAGCTGCACCGCAAAGGGGCAGGTGATACATGTCACGGCCCACCAGCGAGACGCCCAATGGAAGGTAACCATACCAAAAGCACCCAGATAACACACAGCTGCGTACAAGCCTATGATATGTAAATAGGAGTAGGCTAGTCTAGAAATAAGAGTAGAAAAAATAAAGCACATATATGCCAAGAAAATCCAAAAAAATTAACATAGACTACTATAGTACTAACCAGACCAACCAACTATCTATCTGCTACTGAAATACAGGCAATCAAATACCTTATCAGCAGCTACTGTGTGATAAGACAACACCAACACTACAGCTGGCCAGCATTGAAAACAAGCCTGAATACCCAGGCTTATATGCTATGGACAGTATAAATACAGCCTCAATAAAAAAAATAAAAAAAAGATTTGGACATCTATTGGTGTTAAAGAACGTGTTTATACCGTTATAACACAGGCGTAATAAGCTAAATTTGTGCGTGGGTTGTGGGTCAAGCCCAAACCTTACGCGGGGTCGGGACCAGTGTATCGGCCCGCCCATCCCTCTGTTCCGCACACTTCTCCCACCTGTGACTACTACGTCAACAAGTTGGAGAAAATGCTACGAAACTCGGAGAAACGCCTGAACAAATTTTTGTCTAGGGGAGTCTATAAAAGAAACCCAGGAGCATCTCCAACATTACTCTCTATTAGAGTACGAGAGAATTTCCACATGAGATAGGGCGAAACCCACATCTCTACCCATAGTCACACGGTGACCCGGGTGTTGACATAACCGCTAATGACCGGTTTGGTTCCTTCGAGAAACCCACTCGAGTGTTCTATCCTTGGTTGTTTATAACCAAATAACTCGTCCAAATTGGACCAACAAAAGTCTAAACTTTCCATATTGATGCTCTAATGCATCATAATTAAGCTAACCACAGTTTTTATTATACTTACTGCGTATTTGCTTGTATGTAGACTAATTTTGCCGGAGCAACCCAACGACACGTTATCCAGTCGTGAGTTGTATATGCTAATTGCTGGTACCGGACGTGCTTACCTCTCCCTAGCCTGAGGCTAGCCTGAGGCTGTTTACCGAGGTAAAATATATATATATATATATATATAATTGTGCTGTAATTGACCACCTCCCATACAATGTACTGCCATAACCAGTAACACTAACACTGCCCGCACCCCACCCACCCCCATACACTCCCCCGCCCACCGGCGGTCTAATACTAACACTAATAGTAATACACTGACCTCCCACTGCGTTGAGAGTAGAGGCCGTTTTACAAAGTCGCCTAACCTCACAGGCGCCTGGAGAATGAGTAAAGCGAAACAGTGTCGCGCCTTCGAGTACCACCACTCGTATCGGTAAGAAGTTACACCTCGATACACTCCACGACGTTCAGGTGAGGTGTCTATGCATCAACACGTCTACTCCCATAGTCCTAATACTATAGAGCCACAGGACACGTCGGCTGAATCATCGGTAGAGCACCCACTTCCCGCGCGGGAGGTCGAGAGTTCGAAATCCCACCCGAGTCAAACCAATGACTTATATAATTGATAGTTGTCGCTACCTAGCCTGGTGCTCGGCATTAATAGGATAGCACAAGGACTGGTTAGCACAGTGACAGGATAATGTGACTGAGTGGGATATTAGGTCATGGTGCCAGCATCCTGGTCTCCCAGTGGGGGGAGGGCTAAAAAGTAACCAGGAGTGCGCACTGTCGCAAGTCTGTGCCGATCATGATATGAACTCAGATTGTTTGTTTGTTTGTTGTTGTTTTACGTCCTAGCAACATCTAAGGTCATATCAGGATGGGTACCGACTTGTGACAGTGCGCACTCATGGCAACTTTATAGCCTGTCCCACTGGGAAACCAGGCCGCCGGCACCATGACCTGGTATCCCACTCAGCCACATTATCCTGACACTGAGCACACCAGTCCTTGCCCTGTCCTAATAATGCCGAGCGCCTGGCTAGGAAGCGACAAGTATCAATTTTAAAGTCATTGGTTTGACTCGACCGGCACTCAAACCCACGACCTCACGATCTACCAGCACGGGAGACGGACAAAGAATTTTCTAGTCCGGTCCTCTCCAGTGCACAAAAATGGTATCGACAGATTGGAGTGGGAATTGGGTGTCAATTGCGCTGTCCAGGGCACCACCGGACAAAGTAGTCCTATACCATGTACCGGACGAGAACCGAATGAGAATCGGACATGTAACGGATGGGTACCGGACATGTACCGGACATGTACCGGACATGTACTGGACATGTACCGGACACCAACGGATGGGTACCAGACATGTACGGATGGGTACCGGACACCAACTGGACACGTCAGTCCGGCGGTGTCTGGTAGAAGTTTTGTGCATGTTCAAAACTTGTACCGGACACCGCCGGATGGGTACCGGACATGTACCAGACATCGTCATACAGTACCGGACAGTGTCCAATTCTCGTCCGGTTCCCCTGTCCGGTAAGCTGTGACTGTGCCTTGACAGTGTCAAATCACAATGTACTGAGAATTGGCACTTTGGGTTGGTTGGTTGGGAGGGGGTTGGGATTTTCTGGCCCCGCAATATCTAAGTTCATATCAGGACAGGTAACGACTTGTGACCATGTGCACTCATGCCAACTAGTCTTTATCCCACTGGGTTACCGGGCGCGGGGGCCTAATCGGTAGAGCGCGGGCCTCGCGTGCGGAAGGTCGGGAGTTTGGTTCCCGGTCGAGTCAAACCAATGACTTTAAAATCTATACTTGT
The DNA here is from genome assembly GCA_030323885.1 of Branchipolynoe longqiensis. Classification (NCBI taxonomy): domain Eukaryota; kingdom Metazoa; phylum Annelida; class Polychaeta; order Phyllodocida; family Polynoidae; genus Branchipolynoe; species Branchipolynoe longqiensis. The sequence goes on along the minus strand of CM059194.1, from coordinate 11,181,496 downwards.
TGCTTCCTAGATTGGTGCTTGGCATTATTAGGATAGGGCAAGGACTGGTTGGCTCAGTGTCAGGCTAATGTGACTGAATGGGATATTGGGTCATGGTGACGGCGGCCTGATTTCCCAGTGGGGCAGCACTATAAAGTCCCCATGAGTGCTCACTGTCACAAGTCGGTAGTTGTCCTGATATGACCTTAGATGTTGCTAGGACGTAAAACAACAACAAACAAATTATCCCACTCGGATATCAGGCCGTCGGCACCATGTCCTGATTTCCCACTCAGTCAGAGCATCCTGAAGCTGAGCTAACCAGACATTGCCCTGCCCTACGACTGCCCCGAAACCAGGCTAGATAGAGACAAGTATCAATTTTGTAAGTCATTGGTTTGACTCGGCTGGAATTCGAACTCCCGACCGTCCGCACTGGAAGCGACCACCACTCTAACCGATTCCACCACCTGGAACTTGGAAGGGTTATGTCGAAGCAACATCTAAGTTCATACCAGAGTGGGCAATGATCATCGGTGAGATTCTAAATGTGCATAACCTATATAGTACTAGCCAAAATGTATGAGTAATGGTGGGGAGAGTGCGTCTATTCCAGATGGCCCATGTCAGTATACTCAATCCCGGGCAGGGATCTTATTGATATGGTGGCACCACCTCCTGGAAACTAAGTGCAATATGGTATCACCAGAGAGCGTGTATATAAACAGATGAGAGGGACAACTCCCGCGAAAATCGGTAACACAGACTACAGTGGCGTTCCTGGCGGTTAGTGTTGAACAAGCTTTGAGTTTGACGGTACGTGCAGTGCAAAACATTTGTTTTTATTCAAAATTAATAGAAATGCAGAAGCCTAACCGTATCAATTTAATATAATCCTTTTGGTAAACATGTTTTCTATATGTGTTCCAAGCGGTTTGTGTCTGGTCGTGTGGTTTTAGAGATATTTCACTTTTTCTGTATGAAGATTGCTCACCGCCATTGACAATGCCTTGAGTTTGCCGTACGTGTAGTGCAAAACGTGTATTTTATTCAAAATTAATATAAATACAGAACCCTAGCCATATGAATTTAATATAGTCTCATCGTTAAATATGTTTTCTATATGTGTTCCAAACAGTTTGTTTCTATGTGGTGTAGTTTTAGAGATATTTCACTTTTTCTGTACGAAGATTGCTCACTGCCATTGACAATGCCTTGAGTTTGACAGCTGTGTCATATACTGTTCAACAACCACCACTTGGAGCGCCACAGTCGGCAGTTGTTACACGGTCTAGTATGGGAGTTGTCCCTCTCATCTGTTTATATACACGCTCTCTGGTATCACCATGACACACTCACTTGGAATGAGTGCAAACACCACGCCACCCTGACCCCGATCTCCAATGCAACAAACTCAGGATTTCTGACGCTACTGTTTTCTGGTATTAAAATAGTCAATAAATGTATGTTCTATGTAATCTATTATGTGAATATAAACAAGCAACTAATCTCTACTCTTCTCACTGATACTGTTCATGCATTTCTTGGAGGTCTCAATTCTTCCAGTCGGTGCCACCTGCATCAGTCTGGGCAGTCTTTTTTTTCTTTTTTCTTTTTTCTTTGTGATGGGGATATTTATATATGTTGTCTTGTCACCTGCCAGCTAATGTTTTCTTTCAGTGTAAGTATTATAATCCTCCGGTGCGACTGACACTGGTCTACATCCGGAGGAGGCTAGAAGGCTCGCAGGTGGTGCCACCGGTACAGTGTTGGGTCTTACGGAGTATAACAATAATGATAGTAATTCTCTTACATATCTTTATACTTACATAATTCGTTATACATGACATATATATAATATTTATACACACATATACATATACGTACATTAAGTAGATATTTTCGTGTTCATTCTTGGCAAACAGCTTGAGTTCATGAGAACAGCAATTTGAGGTTAGAGGAGGAGAGGGGGGCAGTGCACACATTGTATTGAATACCGGTAGGCTACCATGCCTTTAGCCTTGATATCCAGATCGCCTTTTAGTTTAACAAGCTCGCCATAGCAGAACGCAACTGCTGGGAGCTATTTGTTTTGAATCTCCATCATGCAAGAATGGCGGAGTCTCCGACTTGGCCTGAGCATACAGCTCAAACACTCTAATCTAATGTAATCTAATGTAATCTAATGCAATATAATGTGATCTAATGTAATATAATGTAATATAATGTAATCTAGTGTAATCCAGTAAATACAATGTATTATAATGTAATCTAATGTAATCTAATCTAATGCAATCTAATGTAATGTAATCTATGTAATATAATGTAATATAATCTAGTGTAATGTAATATAATCTAATATAATCTAATGTAATCTAATGTAATCTAATATAATCTAATGTAATCTAATGTAATCTAATGTAATGAAACATAGTAAAACATAGTGAAACATAGTGAAACATAGTGAAACATAGAAAGAAAAGCGGAAAACTATTCCCAAGAAAATCCCAAAGCACTAACATAGAACCTTTAGAAAACAACTAGCATAGTAATAAGAATATAACAAAAATACAATGCCAAGAGGGCCCAACAAACTAACATAGGCTACTAAACGTACCAACAGACTATCTATCTGCTACTGAAATGCAGACAATCAAATAACTTATCATCAGTTACTGTTTGGTAAGACAACACCAACACTACAGCTGGCCAGCATTGAAAACAAGCCTTGGTACCCAGGCTTACATGCTATGGACAGAATAAATACAGCATCAATAAAAAATAAAAATAAAATTTAAAAAAAGTAAAACGTGTACATTTATATACACCAATAAAACCACCCATGAAGCTGCAATGTTTAATTGTTTTAACACCACCGGATAGTTCCCCTGTGTTTACCCACGATGTATTCACAGTGTCCATTGGTGCATGTGTTTGAGTGGTAGGTAACCCAATGGCACCGGGCGTGGTGGCCGAATCGGTTCAGAGAGCAGACTTCCCCAGCATAAACATTGGGAGGTTGAAATCCCGGCTGAGTCAAACCAATGCCGTACCACATTTATACTAGTCGCTACCTAGCCTGGCGCATGACACTACTCTGATAAGGCAAGGACTGCTTAGCTCAGTATCAGTGTAATATTCATGAGTGGAATATTGGGTCATAGCGAAATAGCGAATAGTAGACAGGAAGTGTGAACACTTATTTGTCTTCATGGCGCTGGTAGCCTGGTGTCTGAGTGAGGCAACATTATAAAGTCATCATGAGTGTGCAGTACTGTGCACTGTCACAAGTCGGTACCCATCATGATATGACCTTAGCTATTGATAGGCCGTGAAACCCCAACAAGAAAGCTAACCCAATGGGCCTTAATTGTGACTAGTTTCGGCCGTGACCTTATTACAGCAGGAATCCTCCTACTTTAAAGGCGCGGTCATCAATTATTCACCAGACATGGAGAAGCTAATCAATAACCGATGTGGACATATTGATTGATCCATTATATACCTAACCCATGGGCCCCGCCCCCCCCCCCCCTCCAAAATAAAACCGAACTCACTCACATTAGCAAATGCACATTTGTTAAAGTTGGTCACACACTTACCGACACACCACCCACTGACTCTAAAAGTATTGACTCCTGACCTAAAACAACTAAGCTTTTGTTTTGTTTGTTTGTTGTTGTTTTACGTCCTAGCAACATCTAAGGTCATATCAGGACGGGTACCGACTTGTGACAGTGCACACTCATGGCGACTTTATAGTGCTGTCCCACTGGGAAACCAGGCCGCCAGCACCATGACCTGGTATCCCACTCAGTCACATTATCCTGCACACTGAGCACACCAGTCCTGCCCTATCCTAATACTGCCGAGCGCCTGGCTAGGAAGCGACAAGTATCAATTTTAAAGTCATTGGTTTGACTCGACCGGGACTCGAACCCACGACCCCACGATCTACCAGCACGGGAGACGGACGCTCTAACTCATTCGGCCATCCCGTCTGGTAACAACTAAGCATATACATACATGTATATATATATATATATATATATATATATATATATATATATATTTCGCAAACGCACACATACACATATACATATATATACATATATATATGTATATGTATACATATACATATATATATGTATATCTCTGTGTGTTTGCGAAATATTGTGTCTACCACAGGAATCGAACCCAGACTTCTTGTTATTCAAATGCTAACATACTTACCATTAAAATATATGCGCACCCTGATGCAATCACCCTATCCACGCCTACCGTACTGCATGTATCTATTCAAAGAGTTAGTATATGCAGGTATTATAATATGCAGGTATTAACAATGTAATGCAGTGGTTAGCTAATAGGGGACGTTGTGACTGGGTTACCGAGTTGATAATAACCTCATAAAGCTCCTGCTGTTTAACAACACTATATATTAAGTTCCTCATGGTCTGTTATTTATTATTGGTTATATCGCGGTAGTTTGGTTAATTACTGGTAAGCAAGTCTATACACGCCCCTCCCCATTCCCCAACATCACACAGATACGACCAGACAGGATGGCTGAATGAGTTAGAGCGTCCGTCTCTCGTGCTGGTAGATCGTGGGGTCGAACCCTGGTCGAGTCAAACCAATGACTTAAAAATTGACACTTGTCACTTCCTAGCCTAGCGCTCGACATTATTTAGGATAGGACAAGGACTGGCTGGCTCAGTGTCAGGATAATGTGACTGAGTGGGATATCAGGTCATGGTGCCAGCGGCCTGGTTTCCCAGTGGGACAGCACTATAAAGTCACCATGGGTGCACACTGTCACAAGTCAGTACCCATCCTGATATGACCTTAGATGTTGCTAGGACGTAAAACAACAAACAACAAACTAAATTACACATATACAATCACACATGCTGTCTCTCTCACACACTGTAACACACAAACAAATACAAACACACCAAGAAACATGCAACCAGAGTGCAGAGACGTTCTCGTGCACATTCTGTAACAGTCTACTTGTAACTCACACAGATGAGAACAAAACTGCAAATAACAGACGACCATAGTGCAGAACAGAGAAATGTACTCATGCACACACTGTAACAGTCTACTTGTAACTCACACAGATGAGTACAAACACTCAAAATATCACACAACCATAGTGCAGAACAGAGAAATGTCCTCACACACACTGTACCAGTCTACTTGTAACTCACACAGATGAGTACAAAACTGCAAATAACACACAACCATAGTGCAGAACAGAGACATGTCCTCATGCACACACTGTGACAGTCTACTTGTAACTCACACAGATGAGAACAAACACTCAAAATATCACACAACCATAGTGCAGAACAGAGACATGTCCTCATGCACACACTGTGACAGTCTACTTGTAACTCACACAGATGAGAACAAACACTCAAAATAACACACAACCAGAGTGCAGAACAGAGACATGTCCTCACACACACTGTACCAGTCTACTTGTAACTCACACAGATGAGTACAAAACTGCAAATAACACACAACCAGAGTGCAGAACAGAGACATGTCCTCATGCACACACTGTGACAGTCTACTTGTAACTCACACAGATGAGAACAAAACTGCAAATAACACACAACCAGAGTGCAGAACAGAGACATGTCCTCATGCACACACTGTGACAGTCTACTTGTAACTCACACAGATGAGAACAAAACTGCAAATAACACACAACCAGAGTGCAGAACAGAGACATGTCCTCATGCACACACTGTAACAGTCTACTTGTAACTCACACAGATGAGTACAAAACTGCAAATAACACACAACCAGAGGGCAGAACAGAGACATGTCCTCATGCACACACTGTAACAGTCTACTTGTAACTCACACAGATGAGTACAAAACTGCAAATAACACACAACCATAGTGCAGAACAGAGACATGTCCTCATGCACACACTGTAACATTCTACTTGTAACTCACACAGATGAGAACAAACACTCAAAATATCACACAACCAGAGTGCAGAACAGAGAAATGTTCTCATGCACACACTGTAACAGTCTACTTGTAACTCACACAGATGAGAACAAACACTCAAAATAACACACAACCAGAGTGCAGAACAGAGACATGTCCTCACACACACACTGTAACAGTCTACTTGTAGCTCACACAGATGAGTACAAAACTGCAAATAACACACAACCAGAGTGCAGAACAGAGACATGTCCTCATGCACACACTGTGACAGCCTACTTGTAACTCACACAGATGAGAACAAACACTCAAAATAACACACAACCAGAGTGCAGAACAGAGACATGTCCTCATACACACACTGTAACAGTCTACTTGTAACTCACACAGATGAGTACAAAACTGCAAATAACACACAACCAGAGTGCAGAACAGAGAAATGTCCTCATGCACACACTGTAACAGTCTACTTGTAACTCACACAGATGAGAACAAACACTCAAAATAACACACAACCAGAGTGCAGAACAGAGACATGTCCTCACACACACACTGTAACAGTCTACTTGTAACTCACACAGATGAGTACAAAACTGCAAATAACACACAACCATAGTGCAGAACAGAGAAATGTTCTCATGCACACACTGTAACAGTCTACTTGTAGTTCACACAAACAAGAAAAAACACTCCAAATAGCCCAGGATTAGAGTGCAGAAAACAAGTTCTCACATGCACTGTAACTTACACAAACATACCAAATAACACATACCAGAGTAGGGGTGACTGATAAATAGTCTAACTACCAGTGAAAACTGCTTTAACATGGAACAGGAAGTGGAATTTGTGAATCCAGTATCCAATACCTACTTACATTGGGGCAGATATATTGGGAGGGAATGCTAAAATACAAGATGGCGACCACAGACTGCTGTCGATTTGACTTTTAAAGTCTATTACACTACATGTTTTATTATATTGTTCAAACTAAAAGTGGTGAGTAAATATTAAGATACATGTGAAGAATATATTTTGCTTCTTAAATTAATAATTTATTTGTTCATTTAATTTAGGCCTACTCAGCCTTTCACCACTTTTTCTAATGCCTGTGTAATGGATTGTTCTTCACCCTTACTGTACAGAACAGTAATGGATAACTCTGTTATCTAGCTAGGCGTGAATCTATCTTTTATCTAGATAAAAGATTCACCCCATACTTACAGGGGTGAACCCTAGCATAGTCTACATGAGGTGAAAATAGTTTGAGCATGGAACAGGAACTAGAAACTGTGGTTCCAGGATAAAATGGCTGCATATATCGGCGCATAGTTGGTGAAATGAGCGAGAATGCAAAAAGACAAGATGGCGATGATAAAATGCTATCGGTTTTATTTATAAAGTTGCTTAAACTACATGTTTTATTATATTTTTCAAATCAGAATTAGCGGGTAAATATGAAGATTTATGTGAAGAATATATTGGGCTTCTTAAATTAAGAATTTACCTGCTCAGTTAATTTCCCCGCCATGTCAAAATCTTTCACCAGTTTTTCGAATAGGTTGGTTTTCACCCCTGTACGGGGGAATCCTTTATCTATCTTTTATCTAGCTAGACAAGGACTAACTATGTTGATAAATATTCCTTTTGTACCTACCAGTTGGACGTTTCTTTTTCCAACACCGCAATGCCAGTGACACGAAGTGCCGATATAAACTCCATAATGACAATGTTTGCGGGCGGATTGCCACAGATTTATAATATCCTTGTAAGTTGTAGTTAGACACAGCATTCACCAACACCTAGTCCTCGGCCCGTGTTGGAACGCACTCAATCCGCTGCTCCAGCAGTATCCCGCTGTCACTGTCAGTGCCGCTGTCAGTGTCACAATCTTTATCACTCTCAGTGTGCACTATGACTGCCTGGTGGCACTGCCATTGGCACTTTAACTGTGTACTGTCACTCTTGTTTCTTAGACTGCTGTCACTGAAGGCCTAACTGTGTATGCTCACTGCGCATTAATAGTCACTGTCACCGTGGTTGTGCTACCACTGTCACTGTGGCTGTGCACTTGTACTGACAGTGTCAGTATGTACTTTAACTGCCTAGTGACACTGGCATAGCGCACTGCCACTATAACGGTGTAAGGCTACTGTCACTCTTGTTTCTTAGGCTACTGTCACTGTACTTGTGTACGCTCACTGCGCATTGTCACTGTCATTGTTGTGGCCTACTGCCAAAGCCACTGCCCACTAGCTATCACTGTCACTGTCAATATAACTTTGCACTCTCCCTATATATTGCCACTCCGTACTGTCACTATCACTGTGGCTGCGTACTGACACGGTCACTGCACACTATCACTGCAACTCTCATTAGTCTCAATGTAACTTTGCACTCTCCCTACATATTGCCACTCCTCAGTGTCACTGTCACCGTGGTTTTCCAATGACCCTGTCACTGCACACTAGCACTGTCACTGCATGTCAATCATGACTCAATGTAACTTTGCATTATCCTTACATATTGCCACTCCTCACTGTCACTGTCACCGTGGTTTTCTACTGACACTGTCACCGCACATTATCACTGTCACTCTCAATGCAACTGTGTACTCTCCCTGCACATTGTCACTGCTCACTGTCACCGTCACTGTGGTTGCATATGCCTACTGGCACTGACACTGCACACTATCACTGTCAATGTAACTATGTACTCTCCCTACACATTGTCACTGTTCACTGTCACAATCACTGTGGCTGCGCACGATCACTGTCAATGTAACTGCATACTCTCTATGCACACTGTTATAACACTCTCGCCGTTAATGTCCCTCTGTATATGCCTACTGTCGCTTTGCCCTGTCACTGTAACTGTGCACTCTCACTGTGCACTGTAGCTGTCACTGTGCACTGTAGATGTCACTGTATATTGTATGTGGTACTGCCACTGCGCTGTAGCTGTCACGATGCATTGTATGTGGCACTGTCACTAGGTTGTACCTGTGACTGTCCATTGTAGTTGGCACTTACACTGACCTTGTTAGTGTCATGGTCTACACGGTCACTCGACTGTGTAGTATGACTATAAGCTGGCCACCAGTCATTCAGTAGGCCTGTCGCTTGTTTGCTATAGTAGTCCCGGCTTTACCGGTTACGTAACAGTCCCGGGGCAACCACCCACGTGACTCCGGGACCAGGTGTCGCGTCGAGCGTTGGCTGCGGTTTGGTGTTTTTTGTATATATATATTTTTTATTGAGGCTGTATTTATACTGTCCATAGCATATAAGCCCGGGTACCCAGGCTTGTTGGCAATGCTGGCCAGTTGTAGTGTTGGTGTTATCTTACCACATGGTAGCTGCTGATAAGTAATTTGATTGCCTGCATTTCAGTAGGTTTGTTTGTTGTTGTTGTTTTACATCCTAGCAACATCTAAGGTCATATCAGGATGGGTACCAACTTGTGACAGTGCGCACTCATGGTGACTTTATAGTGCTGTCCCACTGGGAAACCAGGCCGCCGGCACCATGACCTGGTATCCCACTCAGTCACATTATCCTGACACTGAGCACACCAGTCCTTGCCCTGTCCTAATAATGCCGAGCGCCTGGCTAGGAAGCGACGCGTATCAATTTTAAAGTCATTGGTTTGACTCGACCGGGACTCGAACCCACGACCGCACGATCTACCAGCACGGGAGACGGACGCTCTAACTCATTCGGCCATCCCGTCTGGTCCCATTTCAGTAGGAGATAGATAGTTGGTTGGTAGGGTTAGTAGCCTATGTTAGTTTTTTTGGATTTTCTTGGCATATATGTATTATTTTATTTTGTTCTACTATTATTACTAGACTAGCCTACTCCTATTTACATATCATAGGCTTGCACATAGCTGTGTGGTGTGTTATCTGGCTACTTTTGGCATGGTTATCTTCCATTGGGCGTCCTGCTGGTGGGCTGTGAGATATCACATGCCCCTTTGAAGTGCAGCTTAGTGGGGGTTTCCTAGCCTTATTTTGCACAAATATTGTTTGTAAGTTTTTAGGATGTATTGGGAGTTTTACGTCCTGGCGACATCTAAGGTCATATCAGGATTGGTTGTTGGATTTTACATCTTGAAAACATGTAAGGTCAGATCAGGACGCGTCATATCAGAATGTACATCTCATATTTTATTTTTGTGAAATAAAATTGCCAGAATAAATGCCACTGACATATCGCCATGAATAAAGCATTCGCTGGGACACAATGTGTTAAACCTATCACCGATTTACCAATCAATCAGTTTCAGCTTTCCCTATGTGACTATACGGTTATTTCTATGCACAGAGAGAGAGGCTAGTGTTGTTGGGGTGGGTGATGAACATGGGAAATATTGCACCTAGAGTGGGAATCGAACCCCCGTCTCTTTGCATTCCTATCAGATAGGGTGGCCGAATGAGTAGAGCGTCCGTCTCCTGCTTTGGGAGATCAGGAGATCCGAACCCATCAGTTCGTGGGTTCGAATCCTGGTCGAGTCAAACTAATGACTTAAAAATTGATACTTGTCACTTCCTAGCATGGTGCTTGACATTATTAGGATAGGGCAATGACTGGTTGGCTCAGTGTCAGGATAATGTGACTGAGTGGAATATCAGGTCATGGTGCTGGTGACTTGGTTTCCCAGTGGAGCAGCACTATAAAGTCGCCATGAGTGCGCACTGTCACAAGTCGGTACCCATCCTGATATGACCTTAGATGTTGCTAGTATGTGAAACAACAACAAACAAATAAACTTTGCATTCCGGGCCAGTGTGCTAACCATTACACTCCCTAGGCTCCCTTATGTCAACATCCTACCCATGCCTACCTGTCTATGTGGCTCCTTGCGTGAGAGGTCAGTGGAGACTACTACAGTTGTCCCCCTGAAATTGTCAGTCTTTTAAATGGTCATGTAATGCCTACAATTACATACATACAGGCAATGCACTAAAATACATACACAGGGTATGTTGAACAACCACATAACAGGTAGCTTGTACATGATCCTGGTCATAGAAGCAGTGTTGTTGGGGGGGTAGATAAAAGATTCACCCGGTACTTGTAGTACACGGGTGAAGGACAACATAGTGTAAAGACGGGCGAAAATAGCTTTAGTATGGAACAGTAACTAGAAACTGGCTCCAGTATCATATGGCTATCCATATAGGCACAGAGTTGGTGAAATGGGCGAGAATGCAAAAAGACAAGATGGTGGTGCTAGAATGCTGTCGATTTCACTTTTAAATCTTATTAAACTAGATATTTATTATATTTTCCAACTCAACGGTAGCGGGTAAATATGAAGGCATCTACAAAGAATAACTGTTGCTTCTTAGATTGAGAAATTAGGCTCTCATAAAGACTCAGTTCATTAGCCCGATTTTTCGACCGTTTTTATATAAGGCTGGTCTTCCCCGTGTACTGCGAGTACCGGGTGAATCCTTTATTGAAAATGGGAAATATTGCACCTAGAGCGGAAATCGAACCCACATTTCTTGCATTATAGGCCAGTGTGCTAACCATTACACCACCTAGGCTCCCTGATGTGACCGCCCTACCCAGGCCTACCTGTCTATGTGACTCCTTGCCTGAGAGGTCAGTGCAGAGTACTACACTAAGTTCTTAATATTTATTTTCTTTCTATTTATTTTTGTTGCGTAATTAATTTGCATACTCCCTCAAGTGTCCAATTCTGGTTCAGCTGGAGACTTATAGTCCACTAGCAGACCGAATCAGCAGACATTCACGTAATCTCCAAGCTCATTAATTTTTTCTCCTCATTGTTTCCACACCCTGTGTTAAATAAAGCTAAGATTCCATATACGCGGCGTGCGGCGGCGACTGCAAATGCGGCATGTGATTTTCTGTATTTTTTGCCACAAATTTCTGAAGGAACGTGAAAGTTACTGGGTTCTCTATGGCAAATGTAGCATCATTCGCATTCACACTGATCGGTCCATGGCGCGATCCACTTGCCACATTCGTATTCGCATTTGGACATATGGAAGCACAACTGTGCCTTTACCTGCTCTTCTATTTTTGTCGCATTTGCATTTGCATTTGCATGCGCATTCGCATTCGCGTTCACATTCGCATTCGCATTCACATTCGCATTTGCATTCGCGTTTGCATTCATGTTCACATTTGCATTTGCATTGGCATTCACATTTGCATTTGCATACCATGTATATGGAATCTTAGCTTTAGGCAATCTTAGCTGGCGTAAGCAATGTACCTTATATTATCGGCTTTAGAAATTAAGCGCTGTTGTATGGAGATTTGGTAAATGATGACTTCAAGATCAGAGTCCTTATTTTATTGTTGTTAATAAGCTCATGAAAAGTGTTCCAACATTTAATTTGTACAAGCTTTAGTTAGCAGAGAAAATGGAGTTTAATGAGAATGCATGTACTGACATTGAGAAATTACTGGACACGGTAGTTTAATCCGTAGAGCGCAGGACTCCCGTGCGAGAGATCGGGAGTTCGATTCCCGGTCGAGTCAGACCAATGACGTACAAAATTGATACTTGTCCCTTCCTAGCCTAGCGCTCGGCATTAATAGGATAAGGAAAGGACTGGTTAGCTCAATGTCAGGATAATGTGACTGAGTTGGATATCGGGTTACGGACGTGGCGGCCTGATTTCGTAGGGGCAGCACTATAAAGGTGTCTTGAGTGCGCACTGTCACAAGTCGGTAACCATCCTGATTTGACCTTAGATGTCGCTAGAATGTAAAATTCCAATAGCAAACAAACCCCAACAAATTGGAATGCATTTGGCGGAAAGTGCATTGGCCTAACAAGCTTGTTTAATTTAACGATGACTCTACAGCATATTGATTTTCATCATTGACTATTGGATGTCAAACGTATGGTCATTCTGACATTTTTCTTTGGAGAAAACTGCGCCGTCACATAGGCTACTCTTTCCGATAAGCAGCAAGGGGTCTTTTATATCCACTTTCCCACAGACAGGACAGCACATACCACAGCCTTTGATGAACCAATTGTGGACCACTGGTTGGAATGGAAAATAGCCTAAACTGCAAATGGGTCCACTGAGTAGGATCGATCAGATGACCCACACCTTGTGTCTTCATAGGAAACAATTAGCAGAAATCGTCGATGAATTGCTGGTAATTAGGGAAGGTTGGTTTTTGGAGTGTTATGTCCTGGCAACAGCTAAGGTTATATCAGGACGGGCAACTCAATACTGCTGCCCCACTGGGAAACCAGGCCACCAGCAACATGACCCGATATCCCACTCAGTCACATTATCCTGACACCGGGCTAACCTGTGGTAATTGGGGATCTTAAACGGTGTACTCACCTTTTTATTTTGCTTGGCGTATTAGCAGATTAGTTCAATAATCACGAGAATCGGTGTACTTTTGGCGGAAATGGCTGGTGATTCGACGATAACACATCCCCATTATTCCGCTTGTACGATTCGTGGAGTAAATTACACCGCGTGCATATTTTGTTGTTGTTGGTACATTAGTTGTTTAAGCAGGGGAAATTTCAGTCGCAGACGACTGGTCTTCCTCATTCCACTGCTCCTTGCCCTATCCTAGTAATGCCGAGCGTCTGGCTAGGAAGCGACAAATATACATTTTTAAGTCATTGGTTTGACTCGACCAGGATTCAAACCCACGATCCCACGATCTACCATCGCGGGAGACGGACGCTCTAACTCATTCGGCCATCCCGTCTGGTTAAGACTACAACACTATACTAGTGTTGTAGTCTGCACTGACCTCTCAGGGAAGTAACCACATAGACAGGTAGGCGTGGGTAGTGTGGTGATATCAGGGAGCATAGGTGGTGTAATGATTAGCACACTGGCCCGGAATGCAAAGATATGTGGGTTTGAGTCCTGGTAAAGGTGCAATATTTCCCTTTTTCAGCACTCCCACAACACTGGTTTCTGTGACCAGGATCCTGTACGCACTGCATACTGGATGGTTGTTGAACCTACCCTGTGTATGTATGTGTTAGTACAGTGCCTGTATGTATGTAATTGTAAGCATTAAACGACTCACAATTCCAGGGGAACGAGTGTAGCAGTCTGCACAGACCTCTCAGGCAAGTAACCACATAGACAGGTAGGCGTGGGTAGTGTGGTGATATCAGGGAGCCGAGGTGGTGTAATTTAGCACACTGACCCGGAATGCAAAGAGATGTGGGTTCGAATCCCGCTCTAGGTGCAATATTTCCCATTGTCATCACCACGACAGTATTTAGTAATAGTAATAAATCACCTAATAGTTTCCACACTAGTTCCACATAGATGACCCAGGATCAGCTAGCAATACACACTCTGTGAGTCTCTCACGAATTGGAGATTTATTATTGCACTTTAAAAGTGTTTGTTTTGTTTGTTTGTTGGAGTTTTACGTCCTTGCAACATCTGAGGTCATATCAGGATGGGTACCGACTTGTGACAGTACGCAGTCATGGCGATTTTATAGTGCTGTCCCAATGGGAAATTAGGCCGCTGGCACCATGCCCCGATATACCACTCAGTCACATTATCCTGATACTGAACTAAGCAGTCCTTGACCTATCCTATTAATGCAGAGCGCCAGGCTAGGTAGCAACAACTATCAATTTTAAAGTCATTGGTTTGACTCAACCAGGAACCAAACTCCCGACCTTTCGCATACGAGGCCCGCGCTGTACCGATTAGGCCACTGCACCCGGGCACCATATAATCACTTTAAGTTGCATAATCCAATGGTTTTGCTTTTCCGCCATTTTTCTGAGATAAATATATGAATCTGATTGTTATAATCTACCTTACTTTAGTGTGAAGTAACTTTTATTTTAAATGGCTAAGGTTGAGATAATTGAAGTGCAAATATGTAAAATTAGTTTTGACAAGCATGCCAAAACTCTGGCACCTTTGGCTTCAGCAGTAACATGTTCTATTACATTGCCTCAGTGTTCCCTTATGTGAGGCAACACATGTTTAATAAGCACATCAATATCAAAGTTAAGCCCTGTTTACACGGGGAATTGTGAAACGATCTAGACAAATCGATTTATATGAAGCGATGTAGTGGTGCGTTTACACGAGGGAGTTTGAAAGTGTGTCGGCGACCGGGAACCAGCAGCCTGTGGTGCGCCTGTAGCCGGCGAGCACTGCTAGGTGTTTAGTTTACACTCGTCGATTCAACTCAGATGAAGCTGCTACGTTAATATCGCTTGGAATTTAAGGTTAATTTAATTAAATTTCATTATTTGAGTATGAAATTCTGTTAAATATGATCGCATTCACTAGATTTCGGCCTAATCGGGCCCTAACACTGCCGGGAACCAGCTGAATCGCTTCATCTATACTACCTCGCGAGGTGGTATTGATGAACCGTTTCATATGAAGCGATTCAGCCCTAAAACGCCTCAGAGTCGCGTTTACACGCCAAATGTGAGTCGATCTAG
The DNA here is from genome assembly GCA_030323885.1 of Branchipolynoe longqiensis. NCBI lineage: Eukaryota > Metazoa > Annelida > Polychaeta > Phyllodocida > Polynoidae > Branchipolynoe > Branchipolynoe longqiensis. The sequence goes on along the minus strand of CM059194.1, from coordinate 11,166,085 downwards.
GCAAGTGGTTTCATATGAAGCGTTTTAAATCGCCCGTGTAAACAGGGCTTTAGATATGTAGATTCAAATCTAGATAAATACTTTAAGCCCTAGTCACACCTACCCGGACGAGCCCCGGATTTTTAGCTGGACCACCCCCGGACCAGTCGCCCGGGCTGTCCTGGACAGCCCCGGATAAAATCGCTACTTTGGTCGTTTTTGGCCTCGCGGTCACATCTACCCAGATGAGCCATGGACTACCCTCGGACTAGAGGCCGGATCGCCCCGGACTGAGCCGGACCATCCCCCGGATTACCTGGTGTGTCCACGGAATAGTCACAGACTTGAAGTGGACTTGCTCCTTCTACAAAAACGGTGCTCATCCCGGACTGATTCGTGGTAAACCAGGCTATCAGTGGCGATCCGTGGCTAATCCATGCTCATCCGGCTTGTCCGGGTCTTATCCGAGCAGCCCGGGAGTGGTCCGTGGCTATGTCGGGGCTAGTCCAGGGGTGGTCCGGGTTAAACCGTGGCCATGGACGGTACACAGACTACCCCCAGACTACCCCTGGATTACCCCCGGATCATCCCGGATCGAGCCCGGATCGCAAAATGCCCCGGACCACCCCGGATGTTTTAAACATTTTAAAACATCCGGGGCGGTCCCAGGACGAGGCCGGACCAGCCACGGATCACCAAGGATCACCAAGGATCACCATGGATCAGCCATGGATCAGCCACGGATCACGCCGGAGCGCCACAGACCATGCCGGATCACGATCCGGGACTCGTCTAGATAAAAGATTCACCCGGTACTTGTAGTACACGGGTGAAGACCAGCCTTATATAAATATGGGGGAAAATAGCGTTAGTATGGAAGTGAGGCTACAGTATGTGGCTCCAGTATCAAATGGCTACCCATATTATGCATATAGCCACAGAGTTGGTGAAATGGGAGAGAATGCAAAAAAGACAAGATGGCGGCCGCAGAACGCCGTCGATTTCACTTTTAAATCTTATTAAACTAGATATTATATTATATTTTTCAACTCAAAGGTAGCGGGTAAATAATAAAACATATGTAAAGAATAATTGTTGGTTCTTAGATTGTTAAATTAGGCTCTGATTTCATTGACCCGTTTTTTCGCCACCTTTTACATAGGGCTGGTTTGCACCCCTACTGCAGCAGTACGGGGTGAATCTTGTATCTAGGACTCGTCCAGCCCCTGATTCGGGTAGGTGTGACTAGGGCTTTAGTTTGAAAATTGCATGCTTCATCGGACTATGCGGCTTTAAGTGCGTCACGAAAATGCACTGGACGCGGTGGCCGAATCAGTAGACTGTAGGCTTCACATGCGGAAGGTTGAGAGTTCAAATCCCAGCCGAGTCAAACCGATGACTTGTGGCTATACCTAGTCTGCCACAGCAGAGCATTAATAGGATAGGACAAGGACTGGTTGGCACATTACCGGGATAATGTGACTGTGTGGGATAGCGGGTCATGGTGCCAATGTCCTGGTCTCCCAGTGGGGCAATGCTATAAAGTCACCATGACTGCACATGGTCCCAAGTCGGTACCCGCCCTAATATTACCTTAGATGTTGCTAGCATGTAAGCCAACAAACGAGCAAAGTGATACAAATGTTCAGACTATCTAGCAGTATTTAATCTTTTATTGTACCATTATAGGCTTTGTTCAGCGCTCATGTGAATAAACAGAGTTGGACTTTATAGCTGTGTTTATTGCGTTATTACGCGATGCAAGTCATCGTGCAAATGTTATACAGACATATTAATGTGTCTGTCGCTTTGTGCTTATTATGTTGTTGCACTATTATAAATTATTATTATGTTAAATGTTATTTAGGTAGAGCTTCTCACTTCCACTTCGGGAGGTGGTGAGATCAATCCCTGACCGAGTCCAACTGAAGACTTAAGGGGCTGCCACATTAGGGTTTTTTGCGGGAGCGTACGGCGGCGTAAGCGCGTTACGTCATATATGTCAGTATACGCCGCCATACGCTATGCATACGCTACGCATACGCAGTCATATGCCGTCATATGCCGATCCTCCAACAAGCCTGTTTCCTTGCTCAAAATTTTCAGCGTATGGCAGCGTATGGATCATACGCTGCTCATACGCTAGGCGTACGCTATGCATACGCCGGCATAGGTTACGCATAGGTTAGGGGTATGTCTGCATAGGTTGGGCATACACTGGATTGACACCCGCCGGGTGTCTCTTGCATACCCCCAACGTTCTGTAAAAGTGGTGTCACACTACGGCGTATGGTGTTAGCATATGGATTTTTTACCCATATGCCGTCATACGCTGGCATACGCTTTGCATACGCTATGCATATGCTATGCATACACCGGCATATGTCGTCATATGCTGTCATACGCCGTCATACGCGCGTCCATCCAAATTCTTTTTGAGCATGCTCAAAAATTGTCGGCGTATGGCGGCGTATGGCTCATACTCTGCTCATATGCTGCTCATACGCTCGACGCATGCTATGCGTACGCTGACATAGGTTACGCATAGGTTGGGCATACACTGAACTTGTCAATCACAACCGTCAAACCTCATCACAGTACGCTGCGCATAGGTCGGGATACGCTTTGAATATGCCACCATAGGCTAGGGGTAGGTTAGGCATAGGTTAGGCATAGGTTAGGCATATGTTGGGCATATGCTTCAGATGCCGCTGGGACCTCGTGCGTAGCGCATGATGGCGTATGACAGTGTATGGGTCGAAAACTGCACACGCGGCATACACTAACGCCATACACTGTAATGTGACAGGGCCTTTACACAATTGGTGTGTGTTAGTTTCCTGCACAGTGTTTGACATTTTTATGATAGTGCAGGATTAACAGATTGCTTTAGCACCACGGTATTCTGACTGAGTGGTGTACCGGACGTGGTAGCTGAATGGGCAATGCGCAGGCCTCTCGTGTGGAAGGTCCACAGTTCAATTCTCGATCGAGTCAAACCAATGAATTAAAAAAATAATACTTGTCGCTTCCGAGCCAGGTGCTGCACATTAGAGTATAACCCTGTTAAACCAAGCTTGATTAAACCAAACGATCGGTTAATCCAAACCTTTTTTGTTGGCCCGGCAAAATACTACCATTTATCATATAAAAAAGTTGGTTAAATCAAAGTTGGTTAATCCAAACTATCGGTTAATCCAAACAAAATTGTAGGCCCTAGGCCACTTCTGGTATGGTTAAACCAAACATTCATGTGGTTATATGGTCATCTGAGAGACACCACCACCTCTTTCATGTGGTTATATGGTCATCTGAGCACCCCCCTCCTCTTATACCATGCTTGTTTGGATAAGTGTCAGCTCCCCAAACCTTCATGGGGGTACTTATGCAATTAGCCGCTTATGCAATCAGCTGCAATGGTCCTCTTACATCTGCTTACTGAGGCATTGTGTGAGTTGTTTATGTATTACATGTGCAATATACGCTTAGTAATTTATAATGCACCCACGTTTTTAACAAAGCCAAGTCAAAGACAAAGCCAAAGCTTGGTTAAACCAATAATCGGTTAATCCAAACAGATTTCTATGGTTCCTTCAAGTTTGGTTTAACAGGTTCTACTGTATTAGGATGGGGCAATGACTCGTTGGCTGGCTGTCAGGATAATGTGACAGAAAAATGACTTGTTGGCTGGCTGTCAGGATAATGTGACAGAGTGGGATATCACGTCATGGTGCTGGCAGCCTGGTCTGCCAGTCGGGCAGCACGATAAAGTCGTCATGAGTGCGCACTGTCACAAGTCGGTACTCGTCCTGATATGACCTTAGATGTTGCCTTGAGGTAAGATTCCAACAACGAGTGGGATATCGGGCTACGGTACCGTTGGCACGGTACCCCAGTGGGGCACCGCCATGAAGTCGTAATGAGTGTGCCCTGATATGACCTTAAATTTTGCTAGGATGTAAAGCCACTAATGAACTAAACAAAGACCAACCATTAGTCCCGGTTAACTGCTGAGCACTGAGTGACTATATTTTTGTATGTTTGTTTTTTGTTGTTGTGAATATGTTTCTTCTCCTGAATACGTTCTTTTGTTTGTGCCGAAGCACTGGTGTTCCAGGTTTTTTTCAGTTCACGATTTTGTATATATATAATTTTTTTTTTACACCAAAATGGTTTATTCGGGTATCTGTGTATTAATGGGAGCTGACAATTGTGGTTAAATACACAATTAGCAGTAGATATTACAAAGTATTCCTGCTCAAATGTATTTAACTAGTCTATTTGTTGCAACACCGAAAATAATCGCACACCAAACAGCAACAAAACTAAATAATACACGAATATAAAATCCCTCCCACAGATATAAAACAATAACACACTACCCCAAAACTGCCACAACAACAACAACAACAACTACAACATGGGAGCGAACAATTTGCGGTTAAATAGACGATTTGCAATACATAACACAAAGTCTTCCTGGGAAGTACCTGTGTCTCGTCTATTTGTTGTAACACCACAAAATAACCACACACAAAGCAACAGCAAGGCAATTTAATACTCAAAAGCAAATTCCCTGCCCCCAAAACTGACCCCACAAAAAAACACAAGAAAACAATAACACCACCGGAAAAAAATCCCACAAAAAACATAAAACCAAACAAAAAAAAATACCCACAAAAAGCAAAAATAACAACAAGACACAAGGAAAGTTTCCGAGAAAAAAACAATCCACACAATACAAAAGCAAGCAATTCCAGTTGAAGCCGCTGATAACGCCTGTGAATGACACAGTCTAGTGTCTTGCACAATGCTCACTTGTACACGGCTGAAGGCTTGTAGGTGAAGAAGTCGACCAGACTTAACCCGGCCACCTGTAGCGGGACTTCCGGATTAACCTGCGGGGTGCGGCGGGCCGCCGGGCATGCGTAAACCACCATGGTGAGACCCGCTCACACGGACAGTCTGCAATGAGTGGGACGCTGCTTCATGCTTGCTTGCTTTTGGGGTGAGTCGTAACCTTACAACGGTTACCGGCTGCAGAACTGTTGCAATATAGAAAGGCCCCGATAAATCGGTTCAATCTTTGGTTGAAGGTTAATCTTCAGGTGAGACAGTTGCAGAAGCTGGGGATGTCTTTACAACATTCAAAAAGGCGAAGTATTGGAGTGGCCCTGGATCTCTCCATTCCGGCGGTGGCACAGCACTCGTATCCAGTCAACAGCAGCAAGGGTTCAGGAGGAAGGGATGGGTAAAGGTGGATCCAGTGGTTCCAGCAAGAAGAACAATGCGAGAGAAACGATAAGGTACAGGGCCCCACCCAAGCAAACAACTCCCTTGATCAGGGGGAGAAGTAAGTCTGGGAGAAAAAAAAGGGTGGAGTATAGGAAAGAGAAATGAGGAGAGTTGAGTCAAAACCGTGTCTATTTGCTCTATGGTGACCAGCCGGCAAGCCAAAGACACGGACAGAGTAAGAGCAGAAAGTGAAATGCTGGTGGGCTCCCCCTCCTGGAACTCTATTCAGACATTATCAAGGAGGAGCATGGCCAGCAGAGAGGAGATAGAGAGAGGTGTGGACGAAGTGCGGTCCGGATAGCAAGTGGACGCTGCTTCAGGCTACTCGTCTATATATATATATATATATCTATATATATCTATATATATATATACAGCGGTACAGTGAGTGGCGGTTACAGTGTGCAGGGGTGGTGGTACCACAATCGGAGCTGTGGTTGGGGAAACTGGAGCAGTAGATGACTAGGACTCCATCAGTCCATGGAGCTGAGTGAGTGATGAGGGAAAGGAGGGATATTCCAGGTTATTATACTCATATAATTCTTAGACAGCATATACATTAGATTTAACCCGTCCCTCCGACAAATTAAAGTTAGGTTCCAGATCAATCCCTGGATCAATGTTGTGTTGAACTGTCATTATATAGATATATAAGTTTGTGGTCTCTGACTATATTCCGAGATCAATAAAGTCGCCATGAGTGCGGACTGTCACAAGTCGGTACCCGTCCTGATATGACCTTAGATGTTGCTATGACGTAAAACAACAACAAACAAACAAACCAACAAATGCCACCATGACCAGTCAGGCGTAGCCGCTATTCATACTGCAGCACCGACTCCCGAGTAGAGTGTTGTGAGTGTGAAGGGCCTGTCACATTATGACGCATCTCGCAAGCGGGCGGCCAATGCGTAAAATCACTTTTTTACGTCGAGAAGCATCAAACTTGTTGGCGTGGGGAGCAAAGTTGGATGTATACATACCGTATACATAGCTTATGACAAACATATGACCAACATATGGCTAATGTGCGTCCAGGCAAAAACGCTGGAATTACGCTCATAGTAAGTTGGCAGAACGCCAGTGAATGTTATATACGTTATTCGATTGCCAGAGCTACGCCTCATATGTTACATATGCCAAGACACGCTGGAGAAATGCTAAACATACATTAGATGTACATTAGATGTACGTTATCCATATGTTGTCAGTACGCGGACTGTACATTCCCACTGCCTTTTATGTAGGTCACCGTAGTGCAACATAGTGAACAACATTTGTCTAACGTATGTCTAACATACATCGACATATATCGACATACACCTAATGTATACATACCATACAGCTGATGTAAAATGCTCACATTGTCGAACGTTGTCGTACATCGAAAGTTTTGTTTATGCACACAACTTTGCCGACCCCCTGATGCGCGACGCCGTATCTCGACGAACGTTGATGTACATTGACGTATACCAATGAGCACCTAACGCATGCATAATGCAGAACAATATATCCTGATGTAGCTGGCGAAAATCACATACATTGGCGCGATGCATCGTAATGTGACAGCCCTTTCAGGTGTGTTTGTTTGTTTTGTTTTATTGTGATTTTAAATCCTGGCAACATCTAAAGCCCCGTTCACACAGCACAACTTTAGGCCGAACTAGATACGGCGAACTAGATGAGGCGAACTAGTGTCGTGTCCACACATGGAGCTGTTTAAGGCGGAAATCGATGTCTGCGCATGAGCAAGTACCCCCATCTGTATCTGGCGAGCACTGCTATTTGTTTAGTTTTCACTAGTCGATTCGACGCCGATGTAGCTGCTACGTTAATATCGCTTGGAATTTAGGGTTAATTTAATTAAATTTCATTATTTGAGGATGTAATTCTGTTAAATATGATCGCATTCAATAGATTTCGGCCTAATCAGGCCCTAACACTGCCGGGCACTAGCAATAGTTACACCTGAGCCTGTATCTGGCAAGCACTGCTATTTTACACTATCACCGCCCAGGAACCAGCTACATCGCTTCATCTATACTACCTCGTGAGGTGGTTTACTTGCAGTGAACTAGATGAAGCGATTCACACATACATCGCTTTAGCGTAGCGTCCACACGGCAAATGTGAGTCGAACTATACAAGTCGATTTAAATTAATCGTTTTAACTCGCCAGTGTGAACGGGGCTAATGACCATATCAGGATGATTACTTGTGACAGTGCACACTCATTGCAACGTTATAATACTGCCCCACTCATTTGGTTAGTTGGTTGTTGGAGTTTTACGTCCTGCCAACATCTAAGGTCATATCAGGATGGGTACTGACTTGTGACAATGTACACTAATCGTTACTATTTAGTGCTTCCCCACTGGGATACCAGGCCGCCGGTGCCATCAGCCGATTTCCCGCTCAATCACATTAGCCTCATACTGCGCTAACCAGTCTTTATTACCAATTTTGTTAGCAATTGATTTGACTCGACTGGGATCGAAGCGCCTAACCTTCCGCACAGGAAGCTTGCGCTCTATCGAATCGGCCACCGCGTGCGGCCTTGTGCTTCATGAGTGTCACATGCTGGTACCATAATAACACCACATGACCATCTGTTGCCTCATACCATATACTCCAGCATTAACTGCTAACGGCAATAGTGCCATTTGACTGGTACCAGTTTGGACATTAACAAGTTCTATCGGTACTTGTCTAATACTCCACAATCTCTGGGTTTTCCAACTAAGCAGCAATACCTATGTTAAGCCCCAGTCACACTACAGCTTGCAACCACTTTGCGACCGCCTTAGACCAAAGAACCCACAGTCACCAGTGACGTTCTTGCGATCAAAACAATGGTTACCGACGTCTGGGCGTCACTGGTGACTGTGGGTTCTTTGGTGTAAAGTGGTCGCAAAGTGGTCACAAGCTGTAGTGTGACTGGGATGTCAGCTGGTAGTATTTGTATTGTCCGACCGGACGCCTTGGTCGAATCAATAGAGCTCAGACTTCCAAGGTGGAAAGTCTAGAGTTCGAATTCCACCCAAATCAAACCAATGACTCATAAGGTTTATACTTGTCACTACCATGCCTGGCAAGAGGTATTAATCGATTAGGACAAAGTCTGGTTAGCACAGGGTCAGGATAATGTTTGTTTGTTTGTTGTTTTACGTCCTAGCAACATCTAAGGTCATATCAGGACGGGTACCGACTTGTGACAGTACGCACTCATGGCGACTTTATACTGCTGCCCAACTGGGAAATCAGGCCGTTGGCACCATGACCCGATATCCCACTCAGTCACATTATCCTGACACCGAGCTAACCAGCCCTTGCCATGTCCTAATAACGCCGAGCACCAGGCTAGGAAGCGACAAGTATCAATTTTTAAGCCATTGGTTTGACTCGACCGTATGATTGTCTGGGATATCGGGTCATGGTGCCGGCAGCCTGGTCTCCCAGTGGGGCAGCACTGTAAAGTCGCCATGCGTGCGCACTGTCACAAGTTGATATCCATCTTCATACGACCTTAGATTGGTTGGTTCTTGGAGTTTTACATCCTGCCAACAAAAAAGGTTATATCAGGACGGGACGACCTCAAATGTTGGAAGGATGTAAAACCACAAACAAAATACAAACCTATGCACAACATAATGACAGGAACAGTGGCAAGAGAGGACTGTCGATGATAAATACTAACACACAAACAAATCCAGTCACAACATAATGACAGGAACAGTGGCAAGAGAGGAATGTCGGTGATAAATACTAACACACAAACAAATCCAGTCACAACATAATGACAGGAACAGTGGCAAGAGAGGACTGTCGGTGATAAATACTAACACACAAACAAATCCAGTCACAAAATAATGACAGGAACAGTAGCAAGTGAGGAATGTTGGTGATAAATACTAACACACAAACAAATCTAGTCACAACATAATGACAGGAACAGTAGCAAGAGAGGAATGTCGGTGATAAATACCTGAGATCCACTAGATTCTGTCAGCTTTGCCCATGTCTATGTCAGGCAATGTCTTCTTTCAACATGGCGGCGTTGAAGACCAGGCTTAGTAATAAGCAGGAGCACAAGAAGCAGACCAGGCTGCACCTTACACCCAGGTTCACCTGGCCTCACTGATCATGCGCCAGATCCTCACGCGCCGGTTACTGCCGTGTAGACAGTAAACTCGTTAAGTTATGACCGGAGAAAAAAAAATCAGTTTCAGTAACACTTAACCGGCTGAAATATGTATATTATTCCAACCAGTGGTCCACAACTGGTTCATCAAAGGCTGTGGTATGCATTGTCCTGTCTGTGGGAAAGTGCCTATAAAAGACCCCTTGGTGCTTATCGGAAAGAGTAGCGAGTGGGTTTCCTCCAGAGAAATATGTCAGGATGACCATTTTTTTTCTCTTGACAAATTATACAGCCTATTATGAATAGACTTGTTTTCACCATCAGACAGTTTGTCGATAGAAAACCTAAGGCTACACACTTTTACCAACCCAAGGGATTTTAAATCTCCCACACCACATAGACATGGTATGAGAGCAACTGGCCTCTGATGACGCTGTATGTTATACACAGCGGTGGAAATCCAAATTGGCAGAGATGGGGGCATGGGGAATTGAACCACCAACCCTCAGATTAGGAGTCCGACCTAGAAATAAATCAGACACTCTAACCACTCCACTGCAGAGAACATATATTTGACATCCAATTGACGATTATAACAATCAATGTGCTCTAGAGGCGTCGTTAAATAAAACAAACTTTGCTTTAATAAATGACTGTGTTCACTTAGTAATACATCGTCGGTCAATGTCACTTTATAACACGCAGCGTGGCGTCTCACAGATGGCGCCACTTAAAGTATGTCCGTTATAAACCGGCTGTTATAATGCACACACGGGGAGAGACTATTAAATCAGCCTTGAGTCAATCACATTGAAACCTGTATTCACACCGTCCCTACATACACGCATACACTCAGGTTCCTCCGCTGCCGTTGAGTTGTGTGAAATTTGCTATCAACTATTCTACAGTAGATAAGATCCCACTTCATTTATATATCCTGTGGTGTTCTCTGTGGCGGAGTGGACTTTTTTCTAGGTCGGATTCCTAATCTGAAGGTCAGTGGTTCGATTCCCTGTTCCCCCCCACCTCTGCTAATTTGGATTTCCACCGCTGTGTATAACTTGCAGCGTCATCAAAGGCCAGTTGCTCTAATACTATGTCTATCTGGTGTGGGAGGTTACAAATCCCTTGGCTCAGTAAAGGTGTAGGCTCGGGCTTTCTATCGACAAACTGTCTCATGGTGAAAACAAGTCTATTCAGACGTATCCATGATAGGCAGTATAAATCTTCAAGAAAAAAAAATCCTGATAACAGTGATAAGACCCTAGATGTTGCCATGGCGTAAAACTCCAAGAAAAAAACAAACTTCCTCTATATGTATAAGCAACCATTAATGGTTTCACTCTTCCTGCAATTTCTATTATTAACAGTTTATTTGTTGTTGTTTTAAGTCCTAGCAACATCTACGCTCATATCAGGACGGTTTGTTAACAGAATACCATATGTTTGTGGAATAATGTATAGAAATTGTGAATACAAAAAATGTCTAAAAAAGTGTTTAAGTGTATGGCAGTGTGTACCCCCGCAAATACACCCTAACATTGCCAAGGGTTGGATTAATAACCACCTTGTTATCTTTGTTTTATTGTTGTTGTTTTATTTCCTAGCACCATCTAAGGTCATATGCGGATCGGTACTGACTTTTGACAGTGCACACTCATGGTGACTTTATATTGCTGGCTCATTGGGAAACCATGCTGCCAGCACCACGACTTGATATCCCACTCAGTCATATTATCCTGACATACTTTGCTAACCAGTCCTTGCCCTATCCTAGTAATGCCCAGTACCAGGCTAGGTAGAGACAAGTATCAATTTGACAAGTCATTGGTTTGACTCGGCTGGAATTCGAATGTCTGACCTCCCGTGTGGGAATACTGCACTCTACCGATTCTGCCACTGCATATGGTCATTGTTATTTTGGAACTTACATATAGTGACCCACAGTAGTGGATTAACTACTACTCAGTCCTCTAGGCTACCAGCCAGAACACCAAGTCGAAGGAGCGGGACGTAGCTCAAGCGGTAGAGTGTCCACCTGTGAAGGTTTGGATCATCCGATCAACCCTGCTCAGTGGATGCATTTGCAGTTTCGGTTATTTTCCATTCCAACCAGTGGTCCACAACTGGTTTATCAAAGCTTGTGGTATGCGCTGTCCTGTCTTTGGGAAAGTGCATATAAAAGACCCCTTGCTGCTTATTGGAAAGAGTAGCCGATGTGGCAGCAGCAGGTTTCCGCTAAAGAAATATGTCAGAATAAACATATGTTTGAGGTCCAATAGCCGATGATAAGAAGCGGTGTGCTCGAGAGCTGTCGTTAAATTAAACCAAGTTGAATGTTAGTAGGCCACCACTCTCAATTGAACCTTTTTATAGTATAATGGCTCAGACCCTTAGATCTAGCGGACTCAGTCGAATGGTTAATCCGCCACTGACATCGTATCCCCGGAAGATTAGTTACATTTGAGTAAAGTTGGAATCGGTAGAGCACAGACTTCCCATGCAGAAGGTCAGGAGTTTGAAAAGCAGCTGAGTCAAACCAATGACTTATGAAAGTGATACCTGAAGATTTCTAGTGCAAAACCCCGTAAACGCTAATCCAAAAATGCTGTTTAAATACAAGATCTTTATCTGAAAATAATGTTAATTCTAATTAATTCCACTGTTCTTATGTTGACATGATTATGGAGCAATGACAAAAAGTAGGAATGCAAAAAGAATTACTTTTTTAAGGTTTGATTCCAATGCTTATATCAATTTTTGGATTGGCATTTATGGGGTTTTGCACATGAACTCGTCACTTGTCACTACCTAGCCTGGTGCTCGACATTAATAGAATAGGACAAGGACTGGTTAACACAGCATCAGGATAATGTGACTGCATCAGATATCAAGTCATGTTGGTGCTGGCCTGGTGGCCTGTTGTCCTGTGCCATGTTCAGGGTGCGCCTCCGAGACGTCTCGGAGAAATCCCTGACGTCACGCTAGTCTGAATGGCAAAAGCAGTTTGTCGCCTCGAAAATGGCCGCCCCCCCCATAGGCGGTGGCCATTTGCAATGGAAAAGCTGCACTGTGATTGGCTGAAACCACTGAATACGGCAGCCATTTTCAAAGCGCTTTTTGTCTCCTGTCTGAAATGGGAGGCCGAGACGTCTCTGAGACGCACCCTGAAGGCAAATAGGCCAAAACCCGTTGCGGAGACGTCTCCGCGGCGCCTCCGAGACGCACCATGAACATGGCCCAGCTGGCCTGGCTAGTGGGGCATCACTATAAAGATCTCATGCGTGCACACCTTCACAATTCGGCACCCATCCATATATGACCTTATATGTTGCTAGGACGCAAAACAACAAACAAACACACATTTCTTCGTATTCATACACGCTGGCTGAAGAATACAAGACTGCGCCCGCGTGTTTTTTTTTGTCTCCGATGAAGTGCATTTGTACTCAGATCCTACCTCCACACAGGAGAGCTCCTACCGCCTTAGCTCACGCAGTTATATCGGGGAACGGTAGGTGGCGCCACCATGGTAGACACTGAATGCTGGTATGTGCCACCAGGAGGCGTATGTGCGGCAGTGGGAAACGTGTGGTTGGTTTAATATGCACCTAGCAAACTTAGAATGCACAGCAATATTGTTTTAATGAAAATAAACCGCATACAATGAAACAGTTACCCGAAGCGCAGTTAGCAAATGACTCTAGGTCCACCATGAGTGATCGGGGGAGTGCTTTCTCTGTGTTTAACCTAATGTTCTAGTTTGCAATTCATCCGCTGATTGGCGCCATGGGTCATTGAATCTGTTTGTGAACTAAATCGTGAGAATAAGCTTCGTCGCATCGGAATGGAGCAAATGTGTGTTTGTTGGTTTACATTCTCGCAACATCAAAGGTCATATCAGGAATAGCACCGCGTTGTAACAGTACATAGTCAAGGTGACTTTATAGTGCTGCCCCACTGGGAGACCAGGCCGCCAGCACCATGACCGGACATCCCACACAGTGATATTATCAGCTGATTATGTTGGCACTGTGCCAACCATTCTGTTCCCTGTCCTATTAATGCAGAGCACCAGGCTAGGTAGTGACAAGTATCAATTTGATTTATTACTCATCGGTTTGACTCGGCTGGGATTAGTACTCCCGAACTTCCGCAGGGAAGAGTGCGCTCTTCCGATTCTGCTACTGCGTCAGCTTTGGTGCAAGTATTAGTTAAATTATATGTAATGTACACCAATATGAGAGTCATATATATACATATATTCGGCCAGTTTGAAAGCTGGCCGAAGAATGACCAATATGGCGGCCCAGCGCCCGAACCCGCCGTTTTGGCGCCACTGCAGGGCAGGCCCGGGCTGATACGTAAGGTAATGATTGGACAATACCGAAAATAATTAATTATTATTAGAACGATAATAATAAGTACTTTAATTCCGGCATTTATATACGCATACTATATTATACTCCTTATATATATATATATATATATATATATATATATATATATATATATATATATATATAATCATCATCATCATGCTGTCGGTCGCGATGCGATGAAGACTGCTTTCATTACTTGACTGCCGCTCTCCATTTCCATTTCATGAAAGCGCCCTGCAAAAGTGTTGAAGTGCTGCTGGCTTTTGCAAGTTACCAGCGGCACTCTCTTGGGGAGCAAATAGAGGTTTCACACCGGCAAGAACATGTCAAGACAGACGTAAAACTATTTGACCCTGCAGTGGCTGGTTGGGAGATGTTGGAAGTTCCATACACCAACCGCCCTTAATGCTGCCACAGTGACATGGTTTTCTGTTTAGGGATTGCTCCCTTAGCCTTCTGTCAAGAACCTGTACCACAAGGCAGTGGTTTACTACTCTGCAGGGCAGGGGCATCAAACTCCCTGAGGTATTGCTATACCTGCAATACCTGCATACCATATATATATATATATATATATATATATATATATATATTTATATATAGACACAGTATATCCCCATATATACCGGAGTAAAGGGACGCGTGGCTTTCTCCCCCCCCCCCCCCCCTCCCCGTGTCGAATTATTCAGAGAATCACTGTCGGAGCAAATGCTTCCTCTGCTATTTAGTCTGGATTCGAACCGCCAGTCGGCGCTGTGTCGCCACTGGTCTGCCCGGGCTGCGCCGACCATTGCTTAATGCGGAGCCGAACCGCCGGTCGGCGCCACCGTCCCGGCATTTATGGGGTTTTGCACATTGGGTGATCGCCTGTCGAGACCGACACAGCTCTTTTAGGCGGGGTTCAGTGCGTTCAACCGCCGCCGCCAACTTTTTCTTATATATATATATATATATATATATATATATATATATATATATATATTTCATGACCACGGTCTTTCCACTATTAGGAATACAAGGCACACATATCGCATACTGATATCACACTAGACAATGCAGTGTATCGACCAAGTCTAATTTGATAGAATTATATATATATATTTTGGGTAAATGATCATTTTATTTAGCGAATAAAGCTATATTTTTTAGTGCTGAGGCACTGGTCTTCCGGCCATGTTATGTTACAGTCATTCACATATATAACAATCTAAAATCAACAAGAGTTTGATAAAAATAAGGCGTATAAAGAATTATGAGAATATAGGTAGGCGTAAAATAAATTATGCCCATTTGAATGTTTAACCAAGGTTATTACAAAATGGTCTATTGATTCACTGGCACTATGCCACTCTGCTGCGAGCCTCCTCCAGCGGTGCTTCGGTCCTGCGTTGGCCTATAAATAGGCCGTCGGAGCACCTGCCTCGCCCCACTCGCTTGGCAGTAGGGGTGATGTTCTATGTACGGCACCTCTTCTGGCTGGCGGTTGAATACAATTTCACTGTGTCATTGACCCATATTGCTAGTGCGGACAATATTGTCTGTGATGCGGTGAGTCGCCTGAATGAGGAAGGTTCCCTAAACAGACTTTGTACTGCCAATATCGCATGTAGTATGTGCTATAGTAATATTTTTGATAGTGATTCCATTTGTTTCAGGACTGGCGGTTTTGAGGAGGGAACAGAGAGTCTACCAGCAGCAGTTCTATGCCCCAAACTCAGTATTGACTAGGGATCTTCAGAATAAAAAGTATATGGAGTTCATTGAGGAGTTTGCGGGTGATTTCATCCCTTTGCCATGCCCATCAGATCAGGTAGCCCTTTATGCGACATGGCTGTCACAATCGTTGAAGTATACTTCGGTGATTAATTACTTGAGTGGACTAAATTATTTTCTTCGTCGGAATAACTCACCTCCTATTGACTATAAAGACTTTGCCCTACAGACTACTTTGAAGGGGAAGAGGAGGGTGAAGGGAGATGCGCCACGCCACATCAGGCGGCTCCCCTCCTGCCATCAATGCTTAGAAGAATGTTCAGTTGTCTGAAGGGGTCTGTTGGTCATATACGCTTGGCGAGCAGCTGCGTTGACTAATTTTAGAGCACTTTTGAGGAATCACTGTCGGAGCAAATGCTTCCTCTGCTATTTAGTCGAGATATATGTATAAAATCGCCAATCCTTTTGCCTCTCTTGTCTCGTTTATTATTTGTAGCTACTCCTATATATTAATATATGATAGGTAAGTTGTAGCATTAATGCTTGAAAGACAGCGCTGCCTATTTATTATACTCAAATATTTTACTTAAAGCTGCATAGTCCGATGAAACATCAAATTGTCAAAACCTATGCAATTATGTAGATTTGATTCTGCATATCTACCATAGATACTGCTGCACTTGAAAATCCTTTCTTGCCACAGAGAAGGACCTAATAAATAGATTTAACTGAACCTGTTACTGCATAAATCAATGGTTTCACAGTTTTGGCACGTTTGCCAAAATTAATTTGGCATATTTGCACTTCAAATATCTCAAAAGTGAGCCATTTCAAATAAAAGTTAACTTCGAACTAAAATGAGGTAGACTATGTCAATCAATTTAATACATTTATCTCAGAAAAATGACTAAACCATCGGACTATTCGACTTTAATATTAGGCAAAACATATCAAACTTGTAGTAATTAATTTTGAATTGAATATTTTAATTTGCAAAAAGAGATCGACTATTTACTTGCAATTTCTGTTAATGTTCCATGATCCAAGTGGCATGAATTGAAAGTAATACTGGCGAAATGGTACTCGTACTATTAGCAGAAAAGATATCACTGACATTGGCCACGTTCAGCAATGATTGATTGATTCATTGGCGTTTTTTTTACGCCATGTCAGCAGCATTAACCATATTCACGGCGAGAATTAACTTGTTTTTCTGATTCCACTATAGTTTACAAAAGTATACAATCAATCAGCATTGCTGGTATACTCATTACTACTACAAGAATGGACACTGACTACGAGTCATATATGTTCCCTTTATTATAAGTACATAGTAGTATCACAATAAACACAACCACACTTCACCTCACTCCATACTGTATCAAAACATATCCTCTGTTCAGAATGCAGTTTAGGTCAGCCCACTATAAAGAGGTGGCAAGTCAGGGCGTGGTGTATACAAAAATATACAAATACACTTTCTCTCTCATAGTCCAGAAACCCCAATCGTAGATAAACACTCAGTAAAGACAAGCACTATCCGAAGTGGCGACGCAGTATCCTAAATATAGCCTGAGTATGTCCAATGCAGTCTTTTTATTTCCTTTGAATATTCTGCACAAAAGTTCAAATATGTATTTATTTGTATTATTATTATTATTATTTATTCATTTGTTTTATATTTTCTTTATTTCCTTTTGGGAGAAGGTTGGGCGGGCATTTACCTGAGATGGCATTCCTCGTTCATTGACCAGAAGGTATAGCAAAATGAGTTGAGCATCCGCCTCCCATTTTGATAGATCGTGGGAACCTGGTCGACTCAAACCCCCGACTTGAAAATTGATACTTGTCGCTTGCTAGCCAGGCACATAACATTATTAGCCTGTTAGCATAGGAAAAATAACTGCTTGGCTGAGTGTCAGGATAATGTGACTGAGTGGGATATTAGGTCATGGTGCAGACACCCTGGTCTCCCCGTGGGACAGCACTATGAAGTCCCCATGAGTGCACAATTCGGTACCCATCCTGATATGACCTCAGATTTTGCAAGGACATAAAACCCCAACAACGAACCAATCGATCATTCCTGAATAAATACCGCCGCATAGCACGCGATACAGCGGTTTGGAATCTCGTTAATCGATGACCATTCAGATCCCCCTTATTGTGCCCCCCCTATGCCCCCCTCTTCCCCCCTCTTCCGCCTCTTCGGCCCCTCTTCCCCCCTCTTCCCCCCTCTTCCCCCCTCTCCCTCTCTCTTTTGTCCAATCCTTTGGCCTGGGTGATTTATCCTGAAGCCACATCCAAGAAAGATCTCCGTCAAATTGTCGAGAATTGTAAAGCGATCCTCAGAGAAACCTTCCCCAGATTGACAATAAAATTGCCACCTATGACAATACCCCTCTCACTAGAATATTGCCCCCCCCAGAAATATTCTCTCCATGCAACGGTTTTACACGAATCATCAAATATTAGTCTGTTCCATTCACACTTTAATCAACATTTTAGCGCCTTACTTTGAATTTCTACTAAGTTTATATTACTACTTTTAAATCTTTGTTTGCGTGGATTTAAGTTGTAGTAAGTATGTTCATATATATGTGCGACTATCCATGCTATTGTTACTGCTTCGTCACTCCGTATTTTGCTCTTCGTTGCTTAGTCTAATAATGCAATCAATATACCTCAGAACATTGAAATGGGATCCACAGTCAGTTTCATTGTTATATACATATTTTTAACATTCATATATAGATATCTAAACTGCTTATTTCGTCAGCGATAATTCCAGTATGCATACATTTCAATATACATATATACAGTTTAACCCTGTTAAACCAAACTTGAAGGGACCCTAAACATTTATTTGGATTAACCGATCATTCGTTTAACCAAGCTTTGGCTTCGACTTTGACTTTGAGTAAGTGTGTATTGCACATGTAATATAGAATGTATGTGTGACACTTTTATTATTGCTTTTTGTGGATATGAGATTGTCTCAAAAGGTGTTAAGCAATATGGGACAAAACTTTGTCCATTGTAACGATCAACATACTGTCTGCTTATGCATTTGCTCAGGATAAACTGATTTGTTTTTTTACATGGTGTTTAATAATCCCAATAGAATACATATTGATTTGAAGCAAATGTCCTTGTGTTTTCAGTGTAACCATTTCTATGCTGTTTTGTGTCAATCATTACAATGGACAAAAAAAAAGAAGAGTTATCACCTTATGAGACAGGCTCATTTATGGTATGACCCTGTTAAACCAAGCTCTGTTAAATCAAATGATCGGCTAATCCAAACCTTTTTCGGCGGCACGCCAAAATACTGCCATTTATCATATCAAAAAGTCAGTGGGGTCTCAGATGACCTTATAACCACATGCAAGTGTGGTTTAACCATACCGGAAGTGGCCTGGGGTCTGACAATTTTGTTTGGATTAACCAATAATTTGGTTTAACCAACTTTGGTTTAACCAACTTTTTAATATGATAAATGGTAGTATTTTGTCGGGTCGCAAACACAAGTTTGGATTAACCGATCGTTTGGTTTAACCGAGCTTGGTTTAATGGGGTTATACTGTATATATATATATATATATATATATATATATATATATATATATAGAATTGAGTGACTTCTATTCACAAAGGCACAACGCAGTTTAAAACTGATCATATATCTCAAGCTAAACTAAAGCATCGGCAGAGACAAGATCATCTCCTTCACCTACGATACTCTATGACTGCGACTACACACACATCCAACATCCCGCCACACATTCCGAGCACAAATTTGATTCATGTGTCATCATCAATTCACACCAAATGATAAGTTCTCGGCATCATCACCAGTGATGGACAACCAAGAGATATATATGGCATAGTACTTTTATACAAGAGCCTTACTTTGATTTGGCGGTGGGTGGAATTATGCTGACCTCAATTGCTCTTCTGAGGCAACAGGTGGCAGCAGGCTAGTCAGAAGGCGGTCCGTGGATAGTGGGTGGACCACCCCACCTCCCCCGTCTGCAACTGGCTAGCGGCCACCCCACACCATGAGAGGTTAACTGTGGCCTGGCTGGGTTTGGGGCGGGTCACACGGGATCTGTGACACTACAAAGAATGGACAAGGAGAATAGACGGGTAAATCGTACATTTCTCTTCCCTCTTATCTCTTTGTGTCGCGTTACATACACACCAGGGGGAACTGGCCACACCATGTGACACAACCTATCAAATTATATCCAATGCAGTCTTTGTGAGGAAATATGTGGCCTTAGCTTCTTGAAGCTCACTTAAAATCATCCGATGCGAGTGACAGATAACTGACACTGGTCAACATCCGGCTGAGGTGAGGTGGGCTGAGATGGCGCCCCCAGTACAGCATTCGGTCTTACACAGTATAGCAATAATCATAATAATGTAGTGGTCTGCACTGACCTCTCAGGCAAGTAACCACATAGACAGGTAGGCGTGGGGAGTGTGTTGATATCAGGGAGCCTAGGTGCTGTAATGGTTAGCACACTGGCCCGGAATGCAAAGAGATGTGGGTTCGAGTCCCACTCTAGGCACAATATTTCCCATTTTCATCACCCCCACGACACCTGTTGCCGTGATCAGGATCCTGTACAAGCTTTGCGCTGTATGGTTGTTGAACCTACCCTGTGTTAGTGCATTGCCTGTACTTATGTAATTGTAAGCATTACAAGACTTACAATTCCAGGGGGACGAGTGTAGTGGTCTGCACTGACCTCTCAGGCAAGTAACCACATAGACACGTAGGCGTGGGGAGTGTGTTGATATCAGGGAGCCTAGGTGGTGTAATGGTTAGCACACTGGCCCGGAATGCAAAGAGATGTGGGTTCGAATCCCACTCTAGGCACAATATTTCCCATTTTCATCACCCCCACGACAATAATGAGTGATATTCCCTTTTGTATCTTTATACTCGCATGATACTCTATACATCATATATATGTATAATTGACTGATCACTGATGAAATAAGCAGTTGAAAACAAGGCTTCGACAACAACTTGACTACCAACCAAACATCCCAATCATAATATATTGCACATATGTCATATATATTTATATGTATAGTATTTATATACACACAACAGAATATGCTTCTGTACATTCCAAACACTCACATACTTCCTCCAGTTTCTGTCCTTAACAGGGGTGTAGTAAGAGAGGAGAGATGTCCGGATATGGTGGAATAACCCTGAATACTTTCAATTAAGTCAATATATTATTTCTTTGGGGGATGACAATCAAGACCTGTAGCCCATATACATGGCAAATTATTTTTCTTTCAACATTCAGGCATGTGTCTGATTTTTTATTTACATTTCCTTAGCAATGCTTTTTTCTTTTACTAAAGTGTATTTTATTAATCGAATAATATCTCTTGTCAGCGCCAGAGCACTGGTCTTCCGGCCATACAGTACAATTCATTAATACATAAATGAAACTACTATCAGGTGTAATAGTAACTGCATGCAAATCCTGTTTGATACTAAAAGTATTATACATTTTATAAATGATGTATCAGCTGTAGTAGTAACTGTGTACAATTCCAGTCCAATAAAAGAATCATGCATTCAGTGAATATATATTGCATGGTTTTAGAATTGTTTTTAAACACTTTTTTCCTTCTTTCCTTTTTTGTTAAGATATATAATATTCATTACACCATTGCACAAGTGATGGTTTAATTTCTTCAACACTGTCTCTGATGTTGTATCTTCGACTCTATAGTTGTCAGGATCCCACAATTCAAGCTGCACAATCCGATGAAAGCATCACATTTTCTAAACCAAAACCCTCACCTAGATTTGATAGTACATTTCCACCTTGACTTTTTTTGTTGTTGATAAAATATTTTATTCATCTGAATACTTATTTTGTCAGCGCCGGGGCACTGGTCTTCCAGCCGTTGGAGTGATCGCATTTGGTCTGTACATAGTGGAAGTGGAATGCGTTGCGCTGCGTGCAGCGCAACCCATTCTGAACATAAAAAGAAAGTGGTGGAGCAGCCTATGCTGCATAGTGTACAGCATAGGTAGTCAACATAGTGCAAGGCATATGCATCAAGATAGAGTGTGCAATAATTTACACTAGTGGTCAAATCATATGCTGTGTTTGTATATCAGTTAGATTTGGTTTTAATAACGGTTAGTCTTTCAATATGAAATTGTGTGCATTGCTGGTTGAAGATGTAGTTATTCAGTGGTGGCAATGGGTCTCGAGTAGTGGTGGTGGGTTTCGAGTCATTGAGTTATAATAGTTGTTTGTCAAATGTGGATGGGGGTGGGTGGGGGGAGGGGCCCATGGGTAGGGGGGTGGACACGCAGGGAGAGAGCAGGCACGAGAGAGGGCGAAGTCAATGGGTCGTTCAGCAGGTCGTATTATATATTTGCAGTGCAGTTATTATTGATCATATATTGCAGCTTAGAAGGGTATCATAAATCAATTGAAAATACCCTGGCACTGCTGAAGCCCATGGTGCCAGAATTTCTACATGCACGCCAAAACTAATTGAAGTATGGTCGATTATAGGAATCAACGTAATGCAGTCTACTCTATCAATAACGGCCTCTGTCAAGAACGAATCTCTGTCAATAACGGCAAAAAAGGGCTGGTCCCGTCATGGCACCGTGGTACCGTGTGGTTAAAGTGACCATGTAAAGAATACTCCATTGAACGTGTGAGTGGCATAATCAATGTGCTATTGTATGCGGTGGTAGAAAAAGATTAGAAGGATTTAGCAGAATTGAAAATCAAGTATAGATTCGTCTGTAAGTAGAAAAAGAGTAGAGAAAAAGCTTTGTAGTGTATTACTATGCACCCCCCCCCCCCCCCCCCCCCCCCCTCCCCCGATACAAAAATCATTTTGCGGGCGACGCGAGGCTTCTATCATGGCACGTTACAGAAATACTGTAAAAGAAAGCCTAGCATACCTTGCAAAATATTGACACTGTCGGGAAAGTCGTTGACAACTCAATTTTATAATAATAAATTTGAACACCCACAGAGTCAAAGAAACAAGAAAACGGCACTACTTAAACAACACACCACCCGAGCACCCCTACCAGCTACTCTACTTCAGATCAACACCTTGTGTTGAAGATCGTCATGGTCACCAGTTTTGTAGAGTGGGTGTTTGAGTCTGTGGCTACGTAGGTAGGCTACAGGGAAAAACAATACAGTTGGAGAGAAAGAGAGAAAGTAAAGCCAAAGTAAGAGTGTAAGACAGAGTCCAAGCCACTCTGATTTATTATATATAGTACATGGATTCTTGGCATAGGATCATGCCATTCACTCCAACCAATAGGGAGGTGGCATTCCCAGTTCCTCCAATAGGGACTCAGCATTTCTGGTTACCATGACTACCAGTGGTCTGCCCACCACGAGAGCTGGTTGACCTGTGGCCACCACCAACCTTGACCTCTGTGTGCATTGCCCACTACCTCAGCAGAGAGCCAGGCCCTGATTACGCTCACATCCAGACCTGCCAATCATCTCTATGTCTATAATTACCTGCGCTCAAGCATGGGCTAAGCCATATATATACAGAACATACATATACACACACTGTTGACCGGCCACAGAGAATAATAATAGAGGATTTCCATTTCCTCCCTCTGCTGATTATCGGAATATTTTACACACAGGTTAAAATATATTTGTATATAATCTATAACAGTTCTGCCAAAGCAGTGATAGCAGGTTGCACGGTTCAGCGTTTAACAATCGACATTGAAACAGCAAGGTATCAACACATATAACTTGTACGAATACAAGTTCGCAGTATAAGTGTTGGTGAGACCTAGACGGGAACCGGAAGTAGAGAGGTGAAGGTCACCTGGGTTGTACACAGAGGAAGATTCGGGAACCAGCGGATAGGAAGTTCTGTAAGAAAGTTCAATATGCATTTTAGATGTAGCAATTATGACTATGAGGGAGAGATATTTTATTGAGTTTTGGTATTGTGACATAATAATTGACACACCATATAGTATATAACTACATATATATATATACACATAGGTACATATATACACTGTATAAATATGTGATGCATAATGCATTATGCGAGTATAAATGCAAGGGTAACATGTACATCCTATATTTCCTCGTGCGCATTGGTGGAGCGCCCCCCTTCCCAGCTGTCAGGTATTGCCAGGCGGGCACCCCCTCGCGTCACACTCTGGAGGAACATTTATATATATATATATATTTATATATATATATATATACAATATATATATATATAAATATATATATAAAAGCCGGCTACAGTACAAAGAAGGAAGGAGGGGAAGAAGTGGGAATTCCTGGGCACGAATGACAGTATTGAGCATCTGTAGTTAGTTGGCGGTGGCGACGCCAGTGGTCAAATGGGAGGGGGGAACTCTGCACCAGGGGGGTGGGCTCCCAGCATGCACCTCGCCCCCTCCACACCTCGGGGCGAGCGGGGGGGGGGCTGCTTTCGTGACTCCGTCAGAAGCAATTTTTTTTAATACATATATATTTATACATATGTAATGGCCCACGGCCCTCCGACTATCACCCTGCCACGCACACACGGAAGAATGACAAGATCGAATATCAGTATGCTTCAACTTGGTTTATTGAACCAATCTGCTCTCCTCAGCATCCACAGTCATCTGACCCGACCCCTGACTCGCCAGATCCCACATCGACTCTATAGGTGGGGTGGGGAGGTGAGCTAGGGACATGCAGTAGAGGGCAGCCCAGTCGGGGTCTGCCCGGTGGCTAGCCTGCCGCCACCTAGCGCAGTTCAGTGTAACTGCGTAGGTGTGTGGCATTGTCTCCGCCGCTACCGCGTGGTAGTAGGGCTCATGTACAGACTACTACACATACATATGAAGTGGGCAAGACAAATCGAGCTGTGGCCGGTGCAGGCTTGGGTCGAGCAACCCGCTGGGTTCTTTGAGACATACCGGACGCGGTGGCCTAATCGGTAGCGTGCAGGCTTCCTGTGCGGAAGGTCGGGACTTTGAATCCCAGCCAAGTCAAACCAATGGGTTATACAATTTACGCTTGTCCCTACCTAGCCAGTCGCTCTGCATTAATAGGATAGGACAATGACTGATTTGCACAGTATCACGATTATGTGACTGTGTGCGATATCGAATGTCCTGTTCTCCAAGTGGGACAGCCCTATGCAATCCCAAGAAGTGTGCGCTGTCACAAGTCGGTACCTGTCCTGATATGACCTAAGATGTTGCCAGGACGTGAATCTCAAACAAACAAAACAAACATCATGAAGAGAGGACAGTGTTGTTTACCACACCCCGCCATGTTGCGCGGGGCGGGGGAGGGGGGCGGGGATCCCAGCTCGGCTCTTTGAGACATGGGATTAGCAGCACTGCTCACGATGACCAGCTCTCAATAAACTCAATGTACAGAAGTTCAGTTCACAATTTACACCATAACTCAATAAACACAATGTACAGAAGTTCAGTTCAAAATCACAGAGGCTGCACATCAGGATCGTGTCCCATCCCAACTATTAACGTTGTAAAGCTGAGATCCGAGAGTCTCATTAAGTTTCCGACACTGCTCGCTGGTGTGCTGGATGGGCGTGTGGGACAGTGGTGTTCCAGTCGATGGCATCCCATACTTCGGAGCTGTGCCGTCTCCCAGTTGTAGCCGGGTTGGGGAGTCGTCCACACAGTTTCAAGACTCCCTGGCTCTGCCCCAATGGTTGTAATCCAGTCGGCCACACAGGGAAAGCAGGGAACGGGACTGGTAGTTGAGGCTGTGGAGGTGGTGCTTGTGGTTGTGTAATTTGTAGCTGTTGGGTTTGTTCCCTCTCCCGTGCGAGCTTTAGACTTTTCATCCGTAAACGTATCGCCGATGCACAACTTTCTGTGTAGAACTGTCCCAAAAATGAGTGGTCGATATCTTCTGCAATCGACCCCAGTCACGATCCCCACAGTATCGGCGACAACACTTTCAATGGGTGTAGCATCCCGCTTATCCAGTCCTGCATTATTCAGGCTTCCTCCTGCTGGTCCCGAACATTCAACAGCAATTGTTCAATTTCTGTATTTGGTGTACATGTGTTCGTCTTCCCCTTGATTGCCAGCTGAGGAGTGGCGGGTTGAGGTGCTGGTTGAGTTGCTGGTTGAGTTGCTGTTGGTGGTCCCTGGTCAGCTGGTATCAAATTGTCGTCATCGCCATCATCACAAGTAGGTAGTAGGGTGAGAGGGACTGCACTAGATGTTGAAGCTGTTGCTGTGGCTGTAGCTGTTGCTGTGGTTGTTGTTGCTGTCAAAGTTGGTGGCACAGGTTGCAACCAGGACTGGAGAGTGACACCTGATCTGGATAGCTGCCGCATGATGTGACTGCTCAGAAAGCCAAACTCCTCCTTGATGTAGATCTCCCGATCAGACAATTCCCTCGCTTTGGCATCGGACTTGACATCGCTCAGTTTTCCCACCTTGGTCCATTTAGACTCGTACTAGGTGATGAACAGCTTAGAATCATCGAACCCTATCTCCTTCACCTTCTCCTCCCAGGCACACCTCTTTAAGGTGATGTTCTTGTAGTCGGTTCGTCATTTGACATAAATGTAGTCATTTAAGCGTAACCACTCCGACATCTCCACGTGCTGCTCACTTGTCAGAGATAGAGCGTCCAGCTTCTTGCACTTCACTGCCATCTTCCCCTGTGACAACTGGACTGTTAGAGGCGGCATCACAGCACAGGGAGGTGGCGAAACGTCCCAGGCAGATTCCTCATCTGATGACAACCCCGATGTTGAGGGTGATGGTGGTGGTCTTCTCCGTGTTTTGGTGGACATCTTGTGCAGGGTGGGTTCCTTCTGCGCAACCCTCTTCGATGCTACTCTCATCCCAGTTGGTTTGGTCATGATGTGATGTGTCCTTGGCATTGCTGGATTTGGAAATGAGCCCTCCAGCATAGCGCCGTCTTTTATACTCCGGGCTATCAGGGAGTAGTCCGGGGTAGTCCAGGCAGTCCGGGGGTGAACCAGGGGTGCACCGGGGATCATCCGGGCTGTCCGGGGATGGTCCGGGGCTCATCCAGGATAGTCCGGGGTCTCCAGCCCAGTCTGGGGATAATTTGTGGCTACACTGGGGAGTCCGTGGGTGGTCCGGGGTTGTCTGGGGGTCGATCCGGGGTTGTCTGGGGTCGATTTGGGGTTGTCTGGGGTTGTCCGGGACTGATCCGTGACTACTCTGTGGATACAACGGGTAGTCCAGGGCGGTACAGCTCAGTCCGGGGCCTTTTGGCTTTTGGTCTGTGGCTAGACCGTAGCTCATCTGGATAGGTGTGACAGCGTGCCCAAAAATTACCAAAATAGCACTTTTATCTCCAGGGCTGTCCGGGACAGTCTTGGGAGAATGGTCCTGGGGTGGTCCGGCTAAAAAGTCCGGGGCTCGTCCGGGTAGGTGTGACTTGGGCTTAACATACTTACACCACGTTTGACCCACATTAACCTCCACTAAATTCAACTACGTGTCCACTAACGTGTATGTGACAGGGGCATTAGGTGGATTAGATGACAACAATTGCATTTGTGATCACGTGATCATCGTCTTAACTCTCATAGTGTGTCACTTCCGGTCGCGACCAACGCTGCCTAGCCAGGCTCCCGGTAGTTCACTGTTGGGTTAATGGGCGTTTGTTTGTTTGTTGTTTGTTTGTTGTTGTTTTACGTCCTAGCAACATCTAAGGTCATATCAGGACGGGGGGGGGGTTAATGGGCGAGTAGCAGAGTTCTGTGGTCCGCACAATTCATGCAATGTTAAAACAAATTACCAATTTAAGCAACACTTTTGAGCTATGACATTCCATTTGTCATATGTAGTATATATATATATATATAGACATGTATATATATATTATGCTCTATATATGAATAGCATCATCTGTGGCTGTTTTCTTTGTGAAGAATTCATGCTATATTTCACAATAACACACTTACTCAAAGTGGCATAGTCCGATGGTCTTGCGTTTCTGTCATTTCTTTTTCTGAGATAAATGTAATCAATTGATTGTTATAATCTACCTTATTCTAGACCGGTCCTGATATGACCTAATGCTAGGTACACACATACCGTTTTTCCGCGCCCACCTACCGTATACGATCTAAAACTGCCCAAAAGTCGTGAGGTGTGCACTCCCCTAGCACACCTACCGATTGCGATTCACGACTAAAAACTCATTTTTAGGGCTAAAACAGAAGGTGTGTACCTAGCTTACGATTGCGATTCGCGATTCGAAAAATGAATCGGCCCGTTTTCAGTTTTAGTGCGCGAATCCTATACGGTAGGTGTGTACTTGGCATTAGATGTTGCCAGGACGTAACACTCTACCAACTAACAATTAACTTTACTCTAGTTTGAAGTACCGTTTATTTTAAATGGCTAACCTTTGAAATAGCTCAAGTGTAAACATGTCAAATTAGTTTTGGCAAGTGCACCAACACTCTGACACCACATGCTTCTGCAGAAACAAGTTCTATTACTTTAACATAATATTCCATTATAGGTGGGCACAAATGCTTCACAAGTGCATCAAGGCCCGGTCACATATCCGTTATTGGACGTAGTTGAACGTAGTGGAGGCTAATGTAGTTGAACGTATTTGAACTTAGTTGAACATACCAGCATCCATACTTCTCCAATACATTCAACTACGTTCAACTACGTTCAACTACATTCAACTATGTTCAACTATGTTCAACTACTTTCAACCCCGTCCTGATATGACCTTAGATGTTGCTAGGACGTAACACAACAACAAACAAACAAACAAACTTTCAACTACATTAAACTCCGTTAAACTCCGTTAAACTCCGTTCAACTACATTCAACTACGTTCAACTACCTTAGCCTCCACAACGTTCAACTAGGTCCACTACCGTGTATGTGACCGGGCCTTCAGTATCTAAATTAAATATGTAAAATAAAATCTAGATAATTGCTTTGGTTTTGAAAATGTGATGCTTCATCGGACTATGCAGCTATTAAACTCCTGTACATCAATGCACATTGATATTACTGCTAAAAACGTCATTCTGTGGTAGGGGCTGAGGACCAGAGTTGTTGGTGACTCAGGAACCAGCAGTGAAGGTGTTCAACTCTGAAGTGACGTGTTCTGCGCTTCTTTAAATATCACTCACTTTTTTATAACGGATGTCGTCTTTGGCCGAATGCACTATTCGCGACATTCACTATCCGAATTGTACCAGATGCATGCGTACATTAGTATGCCGCCATGCCTTACATAGGAAACATACTGTCATAATCATAAGCACATGTCTAACATATTAAACATATTATGGTTGGTATAACTACATGCTTGTGTCTCATCGATGAACAAATATTATTATTTGTATAAATAAGTACAGGCCTTACATATGAAGCACACTCTCATTAGATGTGTTTAAGATATGAAACACATTCTTAATAGTATGAATATTTCTCATGTATGGAACACATTATTAACATAAGTACACGTCTCTTAATGTACACCTCTCTTAAAGTACACGTCTCTTAAAGGAAACACATTATTATTAGTGTAAGTACATGTCTTCTAAAGTTCCAAATTAAACATTGTTTATTTGTATACATGTCTCTTATGTGACACACATTGTCCATGGTGTTTCGCCAACATGGGTAATTTGCGTGCGAACAGGGAGCCTTACGGTGGTGCCACCTGGGTTTGAATTCTCCCCATGGCCCACCTACCGGTCTCATCCGGAACCAGCCGCTCCCGAGACTCTGATGTCACGATCCCCATCTCGCGAGACTCTGACGTCACAGGACCCATCCTCGGACTGCTGGGAACCTCCACACATCACTTCCACAACAGCAGCCCGATGAGCAACTCACCACCTCAACTCAGCCGCCCACCCATCCCTACAAACAAACATTCAAATGCGTGGGGTTGAGGGCCTGACTCGACCATTCACACTGATCCTAACTTCTACCTCTCTACTGTACTTTCTATATATATCAACTTTCTTCAAATAAAATGTCCATACCATAGGCTCCTTGTTCACGTGGTAAATTGTACATGTCTCAGATAAGGACCACACAAGCATTACTGCAACTACATGTCTAACATACAAAACACATTTCATCATTCCTAGCAAAAGTCACTGTCTCACATACAAAACACACTATAAATAGATTAAAGTTGCATAGTCCGATGGATTTGAGTTTCTGTCATTTTTCTGAGATTAATATCTTAATTTGATTGTTATAATCTACCTTACTTTAGTTTGAAGTAACTTTTATTTCGAATAACTAACTTTTGAGATATTTGAGGAGTAAATATGTCAAAGTAGTTTTGGCAAGCACACCAAAACTCTGACAGCATAGGCTTCTGCAGTAACAGGTTCTATTAAATTGTCTCAGTGTTCCCTTCGTTGTGTGACAAATGCTTAATAAATGCATCAGTATCTAAGTTAGATATGTAGAATGAATTCTGAATAATTTTTTATTTTTTTTAAATCTGATGCTTCATCGGACTATGCAGCTTTAACTAAATGCCTTACATAGAAAACACACTATTCTTATCATACATACACAGTCTCCCATACGAGACACACTGGGATTAACATCAGCACCTGTCTGACAGCATACAACATACCATGATACACTATCGTAAAGATCTGCTTTCTATGTATGACTATCAGTACTGTACCCGGGTTAACCACACATATACTCTTATCGTTACCCAACCATGATAAGAGATGCTTATCGTTACCCAACCATGATAAGAGATGCTTATCATTACACAACCACGATAAGAGATGCTTATCATTACCCAACCATGATAACAGATGCTTATCGTTACCCAACCATGATAAGATATGCTTATCGTTACCCAGCCATGATAAGATATGCTTATCATTACCCAACCACGATAAGAGATGCTTATCATTACCCAACCACGATAAGAGATGCTTATCGTTACCCAACCATGATAAGATATGCTTATCATTACCCAACCATGATAAGAGATGCTTATCATTACCCAACGACGATAAGAGATGCTTATCATTACCCAACCACAATAAGAGATGCTTATCGTTACCCAACCATGATAAGATATGCTTATCGTTACCCAACCATGATAAGAGATGCTTATTATTACCCAACCACGATAAGAGATGCTTATCATTACCCAACCACGATAAGAGATGCTTATCGTTACCCAACCACGATAAGAGATGCTTATCATTACCCAACCATGATAAGTGATGATTATCATTACACAACCATGATAAGTGATGCTTATCGTTACCCAACCATGATAAGAGATGCTTATCATTACCCAACCATGATAAGAGATGCTTATTGTTACCCAACCATGATAAGAGATGCTTATCATTACCCAACCACGATAAGTGATGCTTATCATTACACAACCATGATAAGTGATGCTTATCGTTACCCAACCATGATAAGAGATGCTTATCATTACCCAACCATGATAAGAGATGCTTATCGTTACCCAACCATGATAAGATATGCTTATCATTACCCAACCATGATAAGTGATGCTTATCGTTACACAACCATGATAAGAGATGCTTATCATTACCCAACCATGATAAGATATGCTTATCATTACCCAACCATGATAAGAGATGCATTCAGAAGACACAACGACATAATACTTGGGCTACCAAATGGATGTCTTGGTTTCTCGCCTATCTCTGTTCAATTTGGTCCAGTGTTTGAGCACAGTTATTAGATGGGATATGGTAGATCTACGCGACTTTCCTGTCAGTTATTTTGACTTTATTTGGATAAAAATGTGAAGGCCATTGTGATTAATGTACATTAACTATTGAAAGTGTTTTCTGGATTTTAAACTGTGTATGCAGTCACCTTTCGGTGTCCTATACTGACATATATTGACATACATCTGTGTTATCTATAGAACTAGAATATAGTGTAGCGTGAGAGTAGAAATGGTGATTGTTGCAGAGGGTGGGGGGTAAATCGAGTATGGATTTGATATATGCTCTATAAGAATTATACAAGTATAATAACCCAGAATATCCCTCCCACTCCCCAGCACTCCCCAAGTCATCGGCTACTGGAGTCTGGACTAGTCATCTACTGCTCCAGCCTAGCTCAGCTCTGATCATGGTTCCACCACCCAGACTGTATCCCCTACCCAGTGTACCGATATATATATATATATATATATAGATATATATATATATTTCATATTTTTCTGGTGATGGTGTATTTATGCTGCCCATAACGATTAAGTCTAATGACTTGTTTTTGCCACCAGACAGTAAATAGATCGTGGTTCCCCTTATTTTGTCACTTTTGGGTTTTTGTGTAGCTATCTACTGCATGCAATATTTCACATGTTTGAACTGAGAAAATAAGTGCCATGCTTGTTATGCTTCCATTAACCAATATCGTGTATGCAGAAGTGGGATATATGACAGGTAGGCAACTAGATTTGTTCCTGTCATCGTGATATATATATATATATATATATATATATATATACACACAATATAACCCCATTAAACCAAACTTGAAGGGACCCTAGAAATTTGTTTGGATTAACCGATAATTGGTTTAACTGAGCTTTGGCTTTGACTTTGACTTTGAGTAAGCGTGTATTGCACATGTAATATACAATGTATGTGGACACTTTGATTATTGTTTTTATGTATATACAGTATAACCCGATTAAACCAAGCTCAGTTAAATCAAACGATCGGTTAATCCAACATCTTTTCGTCGGCCCGGCAAAATCCTACCATTTATCATATAAAAAAGTTGGTGGGGTCTCAGATGACCTTATAACCACATTAAAGTTTGGTTCAAATGTACCGGAAGTGGGCTTGGGTGCGACAATTTTGTTTGGATTAACCAATAATTTGGATTAACCAACTTTGGTTTAACAAACTTTTTTTAATGATAAATGGTAGTATTTTGCGGTGCTGCCGAAAAAAGTTTGGATTAACCAATTGTTTGGTTTAACCGAGCTTGGTTTAACGGGGTTATATTGTGTATATCTATAAATAAATATATATATATTTATATAGATATACATGATGATACATTTTCTTAAATACAATATACGTATATTTACATAACTAAATAATATATATATGGGCTTCGTACAAAGGTGACGCAATAGTTGGGCAACAATATGAAATATTAATACAAACATTACATCTGCTTATAGATTCAGCACCATGAACACAATACATACATGAATAATTACACACAAGGTCCGCTACCTACAAGTATGTGTCTATTATGTGTGTGTGTACACTCAGAGCCACTTAAGCAACGCCGACCACAACGTCTTATATATATAAACATACACAGTAAAACCTCTCTAAATCGACCGACCTTGGGACCGATTTTATGTGGTCCATTTAGGGAGGCGGTCGGCTTAGGGAGTTAAAATATGGTTACATTGGTATCGCTGGGACCCAAATAAGGCGATCGATATAAGGGAGTGATCGATCTGGGGAGGTGGTCGGTTGGTTAGAGAGGTTTTACTGTACATACATATATGTATCCTGTGCCTTGCCTTGCACCCCCCCCCCCCTTCCCTTCTTGTCCCCCCCTCCCCCACCCCTCACTCAATTACTTACCTCACTATTCCAGCAACTAACCACCCTTTATATATCAGGTGCCAGAGTCTACCGGGATCAGTGTGTGGGGACTTGGGGGGAGGCTTTCACCCCCCCCCCCCCCCCCCCCCCCACTCCCCCCCACCCCCCCCCATTGCATCACCGCACCCATAATAGCAGCACACTTTTTCCAGTGACCCGCCATCTTAGCCCATAATACTGAACTTAGTATGACTAACCCACTAAGAGACTAACCTCCTTCGTAATCTACTAATATGCCCTACATAAGTACCCACTGTGCAATGTACTATCAACGGCCGGAAGACCAGTGCCTCGGCGCTGAAAATATGTATGTTCTCATGAATAAACAAGTTTTACCCGCAACAAATATTGTTTTAATCTGCTGTGTGTCCCTTCCTCTCTAGAGAGGTACTACACATGCCGGTATGTTTCTACGGTAATGGTAAAGGCTGGACACATGTTACAGAAAGAGCCCATCGAATTGGGCTGCCACATCACTCCACCAACCCAACTGCTCACTGCCAAACCTCCGACTGTTCTTTTGGTGGTTTCTTTATGCGGGCCTATTTACCCTGTCCATAACAAATAAGTCGCATCACGGCTTGTTTTCATCGCTGAACAGCAATAGTCTCAAATTGGTTGTCGCCTTGTCATCTGAGCTGTTACTTTAAAAGTATCCACGGTCATTCACATACAGAATACCCCATACATCTATATGGAATCTTAGGTTTAGTTATTACATAATGTAGTAATGTTTTACAATAATAGGTCGAGTATCACACCCCACTATAATGATCAATTAGCAGGGACACGTGATTGCTTGAAGGAGGATCAGGAATCACACCTCCAACCTTAACCACCGAGTTGACTGTCCAGACATGCAACCATGGTGGTTCCCATTCTGGCGGAGCCAAGGAGATTGGAGAATGTACTGGCTATCGCTACCTGGTCACCAGACTTGCTGGTCGAATCGGTAGAGTGCAGGCTTCCCATGTGGAAAAAGAACGTTTCTTCTATTTAATGACGCCTCTATATCACATTGATTTTTATCATCGCCTATTGGATGTCAAACATGGTCATTCTGACATATTTTTGTTTAGGAAACCTGCTCCCGCCACATAGGCTACTCTTGCTGGTTATCGGAGAGAGTAGCCTATGTGGCGGGAGCAGGTTTCCTAAACAAAAATATGTCAGAATGACCATGTTTGACATCCAATAGCCGATGATAAAAATCAATGTGATATAGAGGCGTCATTCTACTGCCTGAGCTACGTCTCTCTACCCCATTCCCCCCCCCCCCCCCCCCCATGTGGAAGGTCTGGAGTTGGAATCCTGGTCAAGTCAAACCAATGACTTATTAAATTGATGTTTGTCACACTATCTAGCCTGGGACCAGACGGGATGGCCGAATGAGTTAGAGCATCCGTCTCCCATGTTGGTAGATTGTGGGGTCGTGGGTTCCAACCCGGGTCGAGTCAAACCAATGACTTAAAAATTTATACTTGTCGCTTCCTAGCCTGGTGTTCGGCATTATTAGAATAGGGCAAGGACTGGTTGGCTCAGTGTCAGGATAATGTGACTGAGTGGGATATCAGGTCATGGTGCTGGTGGCCTGATCTTCCAGTGAGGCAGCACTATAAAGTCGTCATGAGTGCGCACTGTCACAAGTCGGTACCGTCCTGATATGACCATATATGTTGCTAGGACGTAAAACAACAACAAACAAAACAAACTATCTAGCCTGGTGCTCAGCATTAATAGCATAGGACAAGGACTGTTTAGCTCAGTATCAGAATAATGCGACCATGGGGCATCTTGGGTCATGGTGCTGGTGGTCTGGTTTCCCAGTTGGGCAGGACTATATAGTTGTGATGAGTGCGAACTGTCACAAGTTGGTACGGTCCTGATATGACGCTAGCTGTTGCTAGGATGTGAATCAACAACAAATAACAGTTACCTTGTCTCTCATCCCATCCTGGCGCCACCTAACGGGTAATGCCACAGCAGTACTTGGCGGGACTCGTGGCGCCACCTGTAGGAGAGTATCGGAACAACGGCACCAGCAGGAACTAAATGCACCGCTCAGATTTAACGGGAAGTGGTATAAGCACTCTCCAAGCACACCTTTTCAATTTATGTAACTCTAATATGTGGAGGGAGAGTGCAACAGTGGCCAATGGTGCAAGTGCAACCTAAAGGAATTTGCCAGTCTGTGGGAAACAATATTTTGTCACATGGAGAAACATATTTGGTCATGTGAGGTGGGAATCCCACCCATGACGTCATTACTGAATTGCAGTCTCTTTGCTGTCTCAGTGTATTGTACAGGGCTACTCTATTGATCTTGTCACGTGATTTCAACACCATAAACATGTACTCTTTGTTATGTAAATAAATATTCGCTATACATGACAAAATATTTAAATTCCAAATGGATTAACTGTGATGTTGCACTTGGAATTAATTATTAAGGATATCTTTACTTGGCGCTATGGCAGAATCGGTAGAGTGGAGGCCTCCATGCGGGAGATCGGGAGTTCAATTCCCGGTCGAGGCAACAATTACGACTTACAAAATTGATACTGGTCGCTTCCTAGCTTGGCACCGGGTATTGATAGGATAGGGAAAAGAGTTAGCACTGTCAATTTCAAAACTATCCTGGTCATGTGAGTTTATAATATGTATTCATTGTATGGAAATTGTATGTATTTTCATGAAAGATCACACTTAGAATGAGCTCGAAGCCAGTATGCTGGCATTGGTTTGTGCAGCATCATTATACTGAGTAAACTGTGGCTTTTAGTGTTATTACTAGTTCCGTGACGTCACACAGGCAAGAAAAGAGTAGACTTATAGAAGTTATAAGGAATTCCGTGAAACCTTCAAATTTGCTTTTCATGATAGTAAGGGTTTGCACTAAGTTCCAATTGAATAATATGCCATAGCGTATACTAACTACTGCTGAAGTCAATCTGAGTAATATGCCAGTATACTACTGCTGAATTGAATCTGAGTAATATGACATAGCCCACACCACAAATGGCAGTCAAACTGAGTGATATGTCATAGCATTCACCACTAATGCCAGTCAAACTGAGTTATAGCATATATCATTGAGCACTAATGACAGTCGAACTGAGTAATGTGACATATCCTCCACCACAACTGACAGTCAAACTGAGCAATATGGCATATCTTGCACCGATAATGACTGGCAAACTGAGTAATATGCCATAGCCTTGCACCACTTCTGATAGTCAAACTGTGTAATATGCCATATATTGTACTGCTAATGACAGTCAAACTGAGTAATATGCCATAGCTTGTACTGCTAATGACAGTCAACCTTAGTAATATGCCATAGCCTGCACCAATAATGACGGTCAAACTGAGTAATGCACCATAGCCTGCACCACTAATGACAGTCAACTTGAGTAATATGCCATATCCTGCACCATACATGACAGTCAAACTGAGTAACATGCCATAGCCTCTACCGCTAATGACAGTCAAACTTGGTAATAGACTGCACCAATAATGATGGTCAAACTGAGTAATATGCCATAGCCTTCACCACTAATGACAGTCAAATGTAAAAGTAATGGATTCATAGTGATTTCAGCTTACTCCGTTTTGTCCTTTTCGACAGGGCTGCGGAACCATTATGGGGTCGGTTAAAAGTACAAACGCAAATAACCAGCTGTTCTATAGCCTCCCAAATTAGTAATAGATTCAGAGTGATTTCGGCATACTCCCCTTTTTGTCCATTTCGACATCGCTGTGCAAAGCATTATCGGATCTGCTAAAAATACAAACCCAAACAACCAATCTCCCCCCCCCCCCCCTACCCCTTTTTTTTTGCAGCGGTGTGCAAAGTATTATGGGATCGGCTAAAAGTAATTGATTTAGAGTGAGTGCAGCATACTGCTTTTTGTACAAAGCATTACGAGATCGGTTAAAAGTACAGACCCAAACGACCAGCTGTTTTATAGGCTCCGAAGTCAGTAATATATTCAGAGTGATTTCGGCATTTTGCCTTTTTATCCTTTATGACATCGCTGTGCAAATTAGTATTA
This sequence comes from Branchipolynoe longqiensis, assembly GCA_030323885.1. Lineage (NCBI taxonomy): Eukaryota > Metazoa > Annelida > Polychaeta > Phyllodocida > Polynoidae > Branchipolynoe > Branchipolynoe longqiensis. Next base: position 11,128,838 of record CM059194.1, on the reverse strand, counting down.
GATCGGTTAAAAGTATTGGATTTAGAGTAATTTCAGCGTACGCAATGCATCATGGCATTGGTTGAAAATAGAAACCCAAACGATAAATCTCCCGCCCATCTTTTACAGCGCTGTGAAAAGTATTATGGGATGTGCTAAAAGTAATGGATTTAGAATGATTTCAGCATACCCCTTTTGGTTCAAAGCATTATGGGAAGGGGTAATAGTACACACCCAGATAAACAGCTGTTCTATAGGCTCCCAAATCAGTAATACATTCAGAGTGATTTCGGCATCGTGTTTTTTGTCCCTTTTTACAACGCTGTGAAAAGCATTATGAGATTGGTTAAAAGTAATGGATTTAGAATGATTTCAACAAAGCATTATGGGATCGGCTAAAAGTAATGGATTTAGAATGATTTCAGCATACTGCTTTTTGCACAACGCATTATATAGATTCACTAAAAATACAAACCCAAACAACAAATCTCCCCCCACCCCCTTTCTTACGGTGCTGTGCAGAATATTACGCGTTCACCTGAAAGTAATGGACTTAGAGTGATTTCCCTCTCCAACACACCAATTGCGGCTTCAAATCAGTGTAGCCTAGACACACTACACATTCTCTAGTCTGAGGGAGTTGATTGAAATACCTATTTTTAATATGCAAACAAAGTGACTGACACAGAGCCAGTGGATAGTTAATTATTCAAAATACAATCCCAAACAACCAATCTTTTACCCCTCCCCCCCTTTAGTTGACAGCTCTGTGCAAATCATTTTTGGATCAGCAAAAATATATACCCAAACAAACCAAAACCCCTCCTTCCAAAAAAAAACCAAAATGTCCCCCCCCCCCCCCCTGCACATATTGCCGCTGTGTCCCTGCTAGCTAGAGGCAGGTTTCTTCGTCCTCCAGTAGGTGGCACTCCGGCGCCGGAAGTCGCCCGCCTCCGTCGCTGGTTCCTGTGGCGGCCGAGTATTTCAGACATCGGTTTCTGGCTCCGACATGTTGGCGGTTTGCGTTGTCGGAGCCTGACTCCGAAAAAACTCGGCCCGTTGACGAATGCAGCAGACCATGTTGTAGACGGTCTTCCGGAAGTGTACATTGATTGCGCAATACAGCACGAAGTTGATAGCAAAATTGCTCGCCTGCATGAAGTTGGTGATGGTAGTTCCTGTCACGTGTGCATCGTAGCTGTGCTCGCCGCGTCCACTGAAGACGACCAGATCGCGAACAAGCTTCAGGACATGCGAGGGTAAAGTGAGCACCATGAAGAGCACAACGATGGCAATGAGCGTCGGGGTGAGCCGGTCGCTCGAACTGGTCGACGGCTGGTTGGCACGGTACATCTGGCGCATGCGCCGTGACTGCTGCAGTGCGCGGATAAGGCAGACGTTACAGAAGGCGAGAAGGACGACTGGGAGAACGACGCCGACGACTGCGCCTGCGACGAAGTACGGGTAGCGGAAGGACTTGTTGCGGAAGAGTTCATTGACACCGAGCATGAAGCAGACGCAGTGTGGGGTGCAGCGTCCGGTGATGATTCGGTACCTCCAGAACATTGGCAGATTGAAGATGATGGAGAAGAAGAAGACGCAGCCCAGTGCAAGTTTGGTGCTGCGCAGGTCCACGAAGCCGCGCGCGTGAAGCGGGTGGCAGATTGCCAAATAACGACCAACCGCCATTACTACGGTCAGCCAGGTGCTGCTCATGATGAAGATGTTCGCTAGTGATTCGTAGTAGCCCTGGTAGTAAAGGATGAAGACGACGTCGTCTTCGGTGTACATGAGCGTGGCCGGGATGAAGGAGCGAGGCAGTGTGACTGCGCAGAAGAGGAGATCAGACACGGCTAGCACCACCAGCCCCAGATGCACGCTCTTCTCCATCTGGTCCATCGAGCTCTGCAGCGATTTACGAGTCAGGATCACCAGGTTGAGCACGTTGCCGAGGATGCCGAAGAAGAAGACGATGGGCAGTCCGATGTGGTTGAAGACGAAGTTGACATCGGTGAGCGGCGATCGGTGCTCGTCCTTTGTGTCGTTCAGCTTCATCTCGGCGATGGCCGCGGATATATTGTAGGTGTATTCGGCGCACGTCATGGCGCAACGCTGGAGTGGTGACGTCACAACGCTGGAGCAGGGGGATGTGGTGGGTGAGTGGCTGGATGACGTCACCAGGAGGCTGCGTGATGGCGGCTCATGTCAGGTCCGGTTCGCTGTGTTCACACAGCGACATCTGGAAATGTACAAACAAACAAATAAATGTTGAAATGTACAAAAAAAAAGGACCTGCGAATGTGAAATAATAGGGATATGCAAATGTAGCCCAACAATAATAGGGATCTGGAAATGTATAACAAACAGAATGTGGAAATGTACAACTAATGGCATCTGGAAATGCACAACAAATGGGATGTGGAAAAGTACAATAATATCATCTGGAATTGTGCAATAAAGCCATCTGGAATTGTACAATAATAGGCATCTGGAAATGTACAATAAAAGTGATGTGGAAATGAATAGCAAACTGGATCTGGAAATGAATATACAAAATGCATCTGAATATGTACAATAACACCGATCTGGCAATGTACAACAAAACGTATGTGGAAATGTACAACAAAAAGGATATGGAAATTTACAGTAAAATGCATCAGGAAATGAACAACTAATGGCATCTGGAAATATACAACAAAACGGATCGATTTGATTTGATTTGAGAAGTACGTGGATTGTCCCTTGACCTGAGTGATGTTTGCAACCTCCCACTAGCAGCTGGGATCATCATTGCGAGTGGAATTGTCGTATTTACTGTGTGGTATTATAATTTGTAACTATTTCTATGATACACTATCGTTCAATAATGTTAATTAAACTATATCCGTATATTACTAGAATACTGGCGTTGAACAATTGAATCTACAGCTAAATACACATTTTGGAAAAGAACACAAATTAAGAAGGACCCAAAGACACCAATTTATTTCATTATTAGAAAATATAATTTCGTGGGTAAACGATTGCAGGGATACAATCGTATTTTCCAGATAATATCTGAAATAACATGTAATGATAACTGTATTAGATGTACATAAATGTACATAAATAGCTGATATTGTATTAAATGTACATACATAGCTGATATTGTATTAGATGTACATAGATGTACATAAATAGTTGATAATTGTATTAGATGTACATACATATTATTGGAATGCCAGGCGTCATCATCCTATTTTCATTTGAGTCTATTCTTGCCGGGCATATAACATTTGTCGCCCACTTTAGTCCAAATACCCAACAGGCGTGGCTTTTTGTTAGGTCACACTTCTGTGGTGATAAATTGCCTTGGGTATCATCTATCCTATTCAATTTTCCTCAATCTGAGATTCGGTTGTTTGTTGGGGCTTTAATTCTTAATAACAATCGAGGTCGGATCATGATGGGTAGTGACTTATGACAGTGGACACTCATGGCAATTTAATAATGCTGCCGCACCATGACCCGATATCCCACTCAGTCCCATTATCCTGACACCGAGCTAACTAGTCCATTCCCTGTCCTAGTAATTTCAAGTACCACGCTAGGTAAAGACAAGGCTGAATTTTGTACACCGTCAGGTTCACTCTTACTGATTAGGTTATCCTGTGCGGATAATAATTTTTGTGTGGGTACATTAGTTGATTAAGCAGGGGAAATTTCAATCACGTACGATTGGTCTTCCTCATTTGACTCCTTGCCCTATCTTACTAATGCCGAGCATCACGCTAGGAAGTGAAAAGTATACATTTTTAAGTCATTGGTTTGACTTGACCAGGTTTCGAACCCATGACCCCGCGATCTACCAACATGGGACACGGATACTCTAACTTATTTTGCCATCACGTCTGAACTGAAGGATGCAAAGCGGATTGCATCCTAAGGAGTGCGTCCATACAGGGCTGGATTAAGCTCCTGTAGCTGTTTAGCATACTATTCTGAAAATGCCCTAAATTAAACAAATAAACATAACTATTAAAACACCCGAATGATTTACTTGTATGGTAAAGTAGTTAATGCTTTTCATTGTTATACATCCACATATTGCGACAAATATTTCTGATATTTCAGTAATATTATTGTAGTAGTCTGCAACGGACCTCTCAGGCAAAGACCCGCATACTCAGCTAGGCATTAGTAGTGTGATGACACCAGGGAGCCTAGTTGGTGTAATAGTTAAAACAATGGCCTGGAATGCAAGAAATGTGTGTTCGATTCCCACTCTACACACAATATTTCCCATTTTCATCACCCCCTCGACAATACTTGCCTGTCTGTATCAATTGACAGGTTGTAAGCATTTAGCGCAGGGCCCTTGAAAATGCAGGGGCTTGTAGCATATGCTACAGTCGTCGGGCTGATGAAAATGGGAAATATTGTGCCTAGAGCGGGACTCGAAACCACATTTCCTTGCATTCCGGGCCAGTGTGCTACCCACACCTACCCACTACCCACTACACACTACCCACACCTACCCGTCTATGCAGCTCCTTCCCTGAGAGGTCAGTGCAGACCACTACACTCGTCCCCCTGGAATTGTAAGTCTTTTAATGCTTACAATTACATACACACAGGCAATGCACTAACGCATACCTACACAGGGTAGCTTCAACAACTATACAGCACATAGCTTGTAAAAGATCATGGTCACAACAACCAATGTCGTGGGGGTGATGAAAATGGGAAATATTGCGCCTAGAGCGGGACTCAAATCCACATCTCTTTGCATTCCGGGCCAGTGTGCTAACCATTACACCACCTAGGCTCCCTTATATCAGCACACTACCCGCGCCTACCTGTCTATGCAGCTCTTTGCCTGAGAGGTCACTGCAGACTACTAGACTACTTTTGGTACTACTGTGTGTACTAGGTTAATCTGGCACTTGGTCCGCACATGAAACACTAGTGGTGTTCTTCTCCAACCAAGAAACAAGATGAAATCACTGTTTCCTAACCTGAATGTCAAGAGCGGAAGTTCTAAGAAACCGACCGGGCGCGGTGGCTGAATCGGTAGGGCGCGGGTCTCTCAAGCAGAAGATTGGGAGTTCGGTTCCCAGTCAAATCAAACCGATGACTTATTTAAGTGGGACATGTCGCTTCCTAGCATGGCATTCGGCATTAATAGGATAGGGCAAGGACTGGTTAGCTCAGTGTGAGGATAATGTGACTGAGTGGGATATCGGGTCATGGTGTCAGTGGCCTGATTTGACAGTGGGGCAGCACCATAAAGTCACCATGATTGTGCACTTTCTCAAGTCGGTCCCCATCCTGATATGACCTTAGATGTTGCCAGGATGTAAAACTCCAACAACCACCCAACATCTAACAAACCGAAGGGGAGACTTCAAGTTAGTGCATGAACAGTGTAAAACACAGCGTTGTCAATCCCAGAACACGCAGCCAAAGCCTGTTTTAATTATCAATTAACTCCCTGCTGGTTCTGCGTCAGTCATTTTATTTAGTATTAAAAATAGGTATTTCAATCAACTCCGTCAGACTGGAGAATGTGTCTCGTGTCTAGCATATACTGATACTAGCTTTAACGTGTGTTGCACACAGGTTAAAGCTAGACTCTGCATCAATCCCTCGAACAATATTGTGTTGAGTTGTCATTATATATATATATGATATATAATGTATTGTATGAATATAAAGGGGCGGAGCATTCTTGTGTTATTTATTCCCTTTTTGTATTAGGCATGCTATTTATTATTTAGCCATACCGCCTGATCAGGCGATTTGCTGCGGGCCGGATCCCGCCTGGCGAGTTTGGCGCCACCAGCGCCTAGTCACGCGCCTTTCCCCACTGTTTGCGTCACATGAGCATATATTTTAGACTTGTGTCTTTCTCCAAATAGGGCGTAGCCATCTCTTATATATATATTCATGGTTTCTGGCTATGTTCCGAGACTGTGTATATATATCTACAGTCTCTGCAATATTCCAAACTCGTGCACCGTTCCATTTCTATGTAGTGCTGCCATCTGGTGGAATACATCTGTACGATTTTGCAGTAAACCATACTGGTGGCGCTATCTAATGGCGGAGTTAACAACACTCGTGGTTAAGTAACTCCAAATGGATGCCACTGTGGTCGAAGTGACCAAAGTTAGTAAAACATCATCAACATTAATATGAAATATAATAATTATTACTGAAACTAAATTCCAATATTTGAATCAAATTGGATGAGTGCTGCCCAGCGGTGAAAACAAGTATTAACACACTTATCCGTTATGAGCAGGGTAAACAAATTCATTACAAAAAAAAGAAAAAAAGTACAGTAGAGACAAAACAATATGCTATTAACAACCCATACATGGCAATGCATCAGTGGAGTACGATGATGTGTGTTGGCAGCGCCGAGTAACAGTGGAGTACTGATCAGAATGACACTAAAACTTAACCACCATTTTGCTTTTATATACAGATCATTCCTAGCCTCGATCAGAGAGAGTGTATAGATGAGAGGGACAACTCTCATAGTAGACCGTGTAACAGCTGTCGACTGTGGCGCTCCAAATGGTGGTTGTTGAACCGTTTATGACACAGCTGTACGCATACCCAAACTCAAGGCATTGTCAATGGTTGTGTGCAATCTTCATACAGAAAAAGTGAAATATCTCTAAAACCACACCACCTAGAAACAAATCAATTGGTTCACATATAGAAAACATGTTTACCAAAAAGATTATATTAAATTTATAAGGTTAGGGTTCTAGATTTCTATTAATTTTGAATAAAATAAACGTTTTGCACCGCACGTACGGCAAACTCAATGCATTGTCAATGGCCATGAGCAATCTTCATACAGGAAAAGTCAAATATCTCTAAAAGCACATGACCTAGACACAAACAGCTTGGAACACGTATAGAAACATGTTTACCAAAAAGATTATATTACATTTATAAAGTTAGGGTTCTGGATTTCTATTAATTTTGAATAAAACTAATGTTTTTCACTGCGCGTACCGGCAAACTCAGGGCTTTTTCAACAATGATCACGAGAGGCGCCACTGTAGCCTGTGTTACCGATTTTCGCGGGAGTTGTCCCTCTCATCTATATTCATGCTCTCTGCCTCGATGCAAAAGCAGGTCAGGTAGTGAAAGTTTTATTCCAATAATTCTCTCCATTTATTTCTGAACAAGGAAGGATATTGACAACGAAACAATCCACATGTGGATAGCAACAATCAGAGCCAATTTCTATGCCAATGGTTTAGTAGGCACTTAAGGATGTGACAGATTTCAGCACAGTGTGGGGACATTTTATCATAATTATAGCTGTGCTGGTGAGTGTGTCTGCACCCCCAATAGTTCACTGGGTACTTAGTGCAATCGCAGATCTCTCAGCACCGACGTTGATTGCATTCAAAAGAAGGGCTAAATGCAATCAATGGCGGTGCTCAGCAAGTGTGAAATCAGTCAATTCTCTAATACTGTGATGGGGCCCCTTCGCTGACTGCCCGGGACTGGACCCTCACGCTGTAGACCCCTCAAGCAAGCGGGAGAACGAGTACACTTGCTTCTCACACGTCTTTATTATCCTCCGTCCACTATCAAGCAACCCGCCTCTGCCCTGACAGGTCCCACGTCAACTTCCTCGTGGGGGGAGGTTACACTAGCTGCACGCAATAGATTGCAGCCCTGTCATGGCGCTGCTCGGCGGCTACCATACCGCCACCTAACACTAATATTCCGATAATCGGCGTAGGGGGGAAATGAAAATCTCTATTATTATTCTGTGTGGCCGGCCAAGAGTGTGTGTATATGTATTTTGTGTATATATATATGGCTTGCCCCATGCTTGAGAGCAGGTAATTATAGAATTAGGGACGATTGGCAGGTCTGGATGAGTGCACTCAGGACCTGGCTCTCTGCTGAGGTAGGAGGAGTCAATTCACTCAGGGGTCAAGGTTGGTGGTGGCCACAGGTCAACCAGCTCTGGTGGTGGGCAGGCCACTGGTGGTCATTGTAGCCAGAAATGCTGAGTCCCTATTGGAGGAACTGGGAATGCTGCTTCCCTATTGGTTGAGGTGAATGTCATGATCCTATACCAAGAATCCATGTACTATATATAATAAATCAGAGGGGCTTGGACTCTCTCTTACACTCTTACTTTTGCTTTACTTTCTCTCTTTCTCTCCATCTGTATTGTTTTTCACTTTAGCCTACCTACATAGCCACAGACTTGAACAGCGACTCTACAACAGTAAACTGTTACGGTGATGGAGCAGTCCTTGGTGCCACCGTATGGTAGTGGACCTCACGTCTGGACTACTACAATACCATATCTATTGTATCCCCTCACAGTTATGTCCTATTCCCTCCCACCATATCCCTATATTCCCTACATACCATATTCCCTATTCCATCCTAGTTATGCCATATTCCTTGCACCATATCCCTATTTTCCTTACATACAGCCAGAAGAAATAACGGATGGGTCCTTTGATAGTCCGATGGCCTTTGAATTTTTGCATTATTTTTTAGCACATCATCATCATCATGCTGTCGGTCGCGATGCGACAAAGACTGCTTTCATTACTTGACTGCCGCTCTCCATTTAGCTCTCTGCTGTGAGAGTTGCGTCCATGAGTCAGTCTTAATGTCTCTGAGCTTCAGGTTTCTCTTGATGGTATCCTTGAACCGGCGCCCTCTCTTTCTGTAACCAGAAGACAGTTGAGAATAGAGAATCTGCTTTGGTAGCCTGTCTGATGACATCCTCATGAGGTGTCCAGTCCACCGGAGATCCTTTTTGATCAGAAGATCCTCATAGAGGGCAGCCCCGTCCGTTTGAGTATTTCGTTATTTGTCACTTTGTCCTTCCAGGTTAGCCTCATGATTGAATGCCGATGTCGCATCATGAAGGCATGCAGCTTTTTTGTTTAGCTAAGTACATCAAATTGACCATTATAACCTACTAATCAATATTCCAGGGTAATTTTGATGAAAACGACCTAATCTCGGAGCAATTTGAGCTGAAAGAACCCAAAATCATCTCGGCAAGCTTTCCAAAAATCTTGTAGCTATGACACAGATTACCATCTCGTGATGGTCATGTGATGTCAGAAGACCTAGTAATGTGTACATCTTCGAACTTGACTAATGCCACATATGGTATTGGGAATGAGGGCACATTATTGACCTAATTCGTTTGTGGCCTCATTGCCTAAGGGCTTCCTCAAACTAAGTGTCCAATGGGATGAGGTAGTAAATTCACAGAATATTCTGTGTATGCTGTCCCAAACTACTAGTTAATGCAGCAATATCTAAGTTGGGTATAATGAATCAAATGCTTGGATTTGCGCTGACGGCGTTTTGCGTCCGAACTCCTCCTAAATATAAATAGCTGAATAAATTTCCCATTCGCTCCATGATATATTTGCTATCGTGGCGTGTAACTAGTTACGCAAATATTATTCGAGCAGAGTGCACGTTAGTCTTTTGTGAAATGGTCCGGTGGGACAGTGCAGCCCAATGTTTAGGCAGCACTGTGCTACCCACATCCGGTTACTACAGCGCACGGGCTGCGTGCGGCTGCCACCCACGGTATCTGCCTCCAGTCGGCAGGAAAATATCCATAACCCATCCAATTATATCACTACCCTTTTCACACACATTCCTTATTTCCATCCAATGATATCCCCAATCCTTTCCATCCCTCATTTGCTGACAGACATATCCTCTCTCTCCTCCCCCATCTACAGGTTCTCCCTCTCCTCCGGAATCCCCCCACCTCCTACACGCTACCTGACCCATCCTCCACCCATTAGACAAGGTTTGTCTGATGGTGGGATGTCAGTACTTAGTGCAATCGCAGATCTCTCAGCACCGATGTTGATTGCATTCAAAAGAAGGGCTAAATGCAATCAAAGGTGGTGCTCAGCAAGTGTGAGATCAGTCAATTCTCTAATACTGGGATGGGGCCCCCTCGCTGACTGCCTGGGACGGGACCCTCATGCTGTAGACCCCCCAAGCAAGCAGGAGAACGCTTAGGGGGTCTACAGCGACATCCCACCATCAGACCAGGTGGGATGACCAAATCTCTTGAGCGTTTGTCTCCCGTTTTGGCAGATCGTCGGATCTGAACCCACTAGTGCGAACCCTGGTCGAGTCAACCCAAGGATGTAAAAATTGATAATAGTCTCTTTCTTAGCCTGGCACTCGGCATTATTAGGATAGGTCAAGGACTGGTTGGCTCAGTGTCTGGATGATGTGACTGAGTGGAACATCAGGTCATGGTACTGGCTGCCTGGTCTCCCAGTAGAGCAGCACTATACAGTCGACATGAGTGCGCATTGTGAGAAGTCAGACCCATGACCTTAAATGTTGCCAGGATGTAAAATTCCAACAAACAACCAACGTTTTAGCAATAGACATTAGGAAGCATTTTGAGTATTACTTCGAAGACCTATTCGTCGTACTAAACAAAGAAGTCCTGACGGTGTGAACAAGGTCTAACAAATTTTAATGTCTACTTCGGAAGTGTAATTAAAGCTGCATAGTCCGAGGAAGCATCAGATTTTCAAAACGAAAGGAAATATCTAGATTTGCTTCTACATATCTAATTTAGACATACATGCACTTATTAAGCATTTATTGCCACACAGAAGGGAATACTGAGGCAATGTAATATAATTATGTTACTGCAGAAACCTATGGTGTCAGACTTTTGGCGTGCTTGCCAAACTATTTTGACATGATTACACTTCAAATATCTCAAAGGTTAGCCATTTAATATGTGGTGTTCTCTTTGGCAGAGTGGTTAGAGTGTCTGACCTTTTTCTAGGTCAGACTCCTAATCTGAAGGTCGGTAGTTCAATTCCCCATGCCCCCCCCCCCAGCGTCATCAAAGGCCGGTTGCTCTCATACCATGTCTATGTGGTGTGGGAGGTTCAAAATCCCTTGGTTCGGTAATAGTGTAGGCTCGGGCTTTCTATCAACAAACTGTCTAATGGTGAAAACAAATCTATTCAGACATGATAGGCAGTATAAATCTTCAAGAAAAGAAAGAACAAAATATCAAAGTTATTTCAAACTAAAGAAAGGTCGATTTTCAAAATCAATTTAATATATTTATCGCAGAAAAATGAGAGAAACTCAAAACCATCGGACTACGCAACTTTAATATAATAATAAGGCGATGCTTCATCACAAGTGGATAGTGGATATAATGAGTAACTGCTGGCACGTAAAACTCCAACAACCAACCATCCCACCACCATCTCTGCCCTCACACCTCTACATCCGGATTCTTGATAGAGTGAGATGCTTGTTTCTTTGTTGTTGTTTTACATCCTAGCAACATCCAAGGTCATATGAGGACAGGCACCGACTTGTGTCAGCGCGCACTCATGGCAACTTTATAGTGCTGGCCCCACTGGGAGACCAGGCCGTCAGCACCATGACCTGATATCCCACTCATTCACATTATCCTGACACTAAACGAACCAGTCCTTGCCCTATCCTATTAATGTTGCATGCCAGGCTAGGAAGCGACAAGTATACATTTTTAAGTCATTGGTTTGACTTGACAAGGGTTAAAACCCACAAACACATGGGTTTGGATCCCCCCGATCTCCCAAAACAGGGGACGGATGCTCAACTCATTCGGCCAGAGTGAGAGAGACACACACAGCTCACCTTCTATTACCATCTCCGTCAGGTGAGACGTCAGCGAAGCAATAAAAGCATGCCAAGACAAAGGCAATGCGAACCTGTCGGACGTGGCAACATGCCTCCTTGATTGTTCGTTTATTGTTACTGCTGAGCACAGAAATCATGCTGAAGTCCCCATATCCTGGGTTCATGTTTCTCTGAGTGTCTCCTCACCTGGACTCAGCGCTCATTTCTATAGAGGTGATCGCCTTGAAGTTGTGTTTATTGGTTGTTGGAGTTTTATGTCCTGGTAAAATCTAAGGTCATACCAGGATGGGTACACACTTGTGACAGTGCACATTCATGTCACATTTATAGTGCTGCCGCACTGGGAAATCAGGCTGTCAGTGCCATGATCCAATATCCCACTCAGTCACATTATCCAGACACTGAGCTAAGCAATCCTTGCCCTATCCTATTATAGCGATGAGCGTCAAGCTAGGAAGCGATAAGCATCAATTGTGTACGTCATTGGGTTTGACTTGACCGGGAATCAAACTCCCGATCTCCCGTACAGGAGGATGACCAGATGGGATGACTGAATGAGTTGGGCATCCGTCTCTCATTTTGGTAGATCCTGGGATTCAAACTCATGGGTTCTAACCCATGTCGAGTCTAACCAATGACTTTGATAGGGCAAGGACTGGTTGGCTCAGTGTCAGGGCAATGTGACTGAGTGGGATATTAGATGATGTAGTTGAAAATAGTACAGAGACAGCAAGCGTATGAGAGAATGAAGTGATTAGACTAGTTGAAAGAATAGATATAGGAAAGTCATCAGGAATACAGAACCTACAAGCCAGAATAATTAAAGATGCTATGCTAGCCATACCAAATGTTATATGTGACTTAATCAATAATTCATTTGAGATGGGATTTTTCCCACGGCCTGGAAGCAGGCTACAGTGGTTCCAATACACAAGGGTGGAGACAAAGGGGACATGGGCAACTAGAACACCCTATCACTCCTACCTCTGCAAGGCAAGCTGATAGAGAAATTAATATACAAGCACATCATGAAACATCTAGAAAGTAAGAAAATACTAAATGACAAACAGGGAGGGTTCAGAAAGGGATTCTCCACAACACAAACTATATCCAATCTAACAAATGACATACTGAGAGGTATGAATGAAGGTGAACAGACAACTGCCATATTCATAGATTTTAGCAAGGCATTCGATACCGTGAATCATGACATATTGATAAAAAAGCTAGAAAGAGTAGGAATAAGAGGAAGAACACTGGATAAGGAATTACATCAGTGAGAGAAGTCAGAGAACAAAAGTAAATGGCAAAACATCAGAAAGTATACAGGTAACCTGTGGAGTCCTCAAGGTTCAGTAATATGCCGACTCCTCTTCATCATTTACATCAATGATCTGGAGAAGTCCTTAGAGGGAATCATATTTCAACTATATGCTGATGACACCGTGATATACACAACAAGCAATAGCAGAAAAGAGAACAGAGATAAGCTAAATGAGAAACTAGTAGCTTTAGATAACTGGTGTAACTCCAACAAGATTTCCATAAACCACAAGAAGTCGAAGGTCCTAGTGTTTGACAGGTGGAAAATCAACTATGGCAATGAGGAGACCATCATTTTGTGAGGAAAAGTTCTTGATTATCAGACCAACTACAGATATCTAGGGATGAATCTTGATAGGAAACTAAACTACAATGATAACATAAAAGAAGCTATCAAGAAGGCAAACCACAGAATCTGGATATTAGCGAATACCAGAAAATACCTAACTACAAATATGGCTATTACAATCTATAAAGGTATGATACTACCATACTTGGACTATGGTGATGTACTAGGCCCTACATATGGGGGGTAACAGAACTATGTTGGATAAACTACAAAGACTACAAAATAGAGCACTTAAGATATGTCTGAAGGTGGAACATAGATACCCAACTGATGATCTCCATAGGAAAGCAAGAGTCAACACGCTAAATGACAGGAGAAAAGCACATCTAAAAATAGCAGCATGCAGGGAGAGAAGGAAGCCTGGGAGGGTGCAGGTAACAAAAAAGCCAACAAGAGGTAGTAATGGCCCCCAGACTGATAAGAAACAGAGCCAACAACAGATCATATGAGAGGAGTACCGAGTACATGAAGGCAAGGGAATGTAATACACTGGGAGTAGAAGAAAGAAGTACAGGGACAATAGAAACATATAAAACATTAATCAAAATAGAGCTACATACACCACTAGACTAATGACAACAACAAATAAAATTAATTAAAAAAGAAAAAGAAAGATATATAAATAAATAAATAGAGAATACATTGATAATTCAAGCAAAGTTTTACATACAAAAGGTAAACTTTAAGCTTAAAATCAAAACCTAATGACCACTAACACAGCAAGGTGAAGACATTCACAGAAATTAACTATTGGTAAAGAAACAAGTATCCGATGTAGAACGAACAAACTCACAGAAGTTTGGGGGATGTGGGAGAATGCTTACAAACAGAGAAACAATAAATGCAATAGTTAGCTACACAACAACTGAAAGTGATAACAAGAAGGGGAGTCACAAGACTATTACTGTCTAGCGGCAAAAACAAGTCATTACACCCATCACAAAAAAAAAGAAGAAAAAAAAGATCATGGTACTGGCGGCATAATCTTCCAGTTGGGCAGCCTCCATACTAGTGATTCCGCTTTAGTAAATTGTAACATATTTCATCTAATAACGAGGCTGTTCAGTCCCAATCAATGGCCTCTTTGCTTCTAGAAGGTATTTCCCCATAACACTCACGCAGACAATTTACCAGGGTGTTCTAGTTATAAATCCTCGCTTTTGTTGTCTGCCACAAATCAGTTGTGAAAATATACGGATTTTCGGTTCGGAATTATATATTGGCAGAGAGCATTATTATCCTCGGGCAATGGAGTGGGGACCAAGGTTATGTAATAGAAAAGCAATGGGTACCCCACTCGCTGTGTGACATATTAAGCTATGGGACATATATGTTAATACATAGTGCCCGAGATTGTGATGAGATGTTCCTATATAAGAGACAGGTGAAATGTTCCCTCTATGCACCAGTAAGGGTGCAAGTGAAGGAAAAGGACATTTTTAATATATATATTTATTGTAACTGTCTGCAACTACCTGTTACCACGGGGCCGATGGGCCAGCACACCAGCCATACTGCATACATTCTGTACTCCACCTGCAGCTGGGCTGGGTGACTGCTGCCCGTGCAGGGGGGGGGGGCGTCGCCTCCCAGCCTGTGGAGAGTGCCTGATTGGCTGGCTGTGGGAGGCCCAGCTCCCTGCACCTCTGTGCCCCACCTGACCACACTACCCTCACTTTGATATTGATTATTCTGGATACTGCTCCAGACACACTGGGCAGCTACACTCTACTCCTGGCTCTTGAGGGTGACACACTCTCTCTTGGGCAGGTACCCAGACACTCTGTCTGATGCTACCGCCTTTCATATACACAAACTGACCTGTGTGCAACAACCATGGGACTCCGCTTCAATGGGCTGTAGGCACTGATTCATAGACATACCAAAGATGTAATGAGACTCTGTGTGGACAGAAGGTAAGGTGTCAGGGTGATAGGTCACTAGTAGCTGAACATGAGTTGATGCCAATAAAGCACAACTTCTTCACTGTCAATCTTGCGTGACTTGTCTTCCCTTTCTTCCTTATGAGTTTGTTTGAGAAGGGCATCAGATATGAACTGACAGACAGTTGTCAGAACGCATCTGGGAAGAGTTTTGTGGTATTATCTGGGGCTCTGACGGCCGGGCATCCAGTAATATTATACAGTGTTCTGTGAAGAAGTATAATTGCTAGTGCTACAGCTTCCAGATCAGAGCACACACCCACACACACACACACCACGTGGAAAATAAAACATTGCACATTATTTACACATATATATATATCCTGACACAATGAGTCTCATGTCAATTCAGTTGGTATTAGCAGATCAAAAACATTACAATTTTAGTGAGATATCCAAACCAAAAATAAAACAAATGCCAGAGTCTGACACGAACACTAAAACATAGGGTGTAATGCCATTGTATATATAATCGGATTACTCACCATGCTGTACCACCTTATATATAACAGTAACCCTCTTAGTTTTACCATTATGTATAACAGTATTATTGTATAGTTGTTACCATTATATATATATATATATATATATATAGAGTGGTATTACCATGCATGTTTCACTATTTCATATATAATGATAGGGCCTATTACCTCATATCTTTTAATCTTATAGACATACGATTGTCCCTTTGGTTTTATCGTTATACAGAATAACCCCGTTAAACCAAACTTGAAGGGACCATAGAAATTAGTTTGGATTAACCGATCATTGGTTTAACCGAGCTTTAGTTTTACCTTTGACATTGAGTAAGCGTGCATTGCACATGTAATATACAATGTATGTGGACACTTTGATAATTGTTTTTGTATGTATGTACAGTATAACCCCGTTAAACCAAGCTCAGTTAAACCAAACCATCGGTTAATCCAAACTTTTTTCGGTGGCCCAGCAAAATACTACCATTTATCATATAAAAAAGTCAGTGGGGTCTCAGATGACCTTACAACCACATGAAAGTTTGGTTTAACCATACAGGAGTGGTCTGGGGTTCACCAATTTTGTTTGGATTAACCGATAATTTGGATTAACCAACTTTGGTTTAACCAACTTTTTAAAATGATAAATGGTAGTATTTTGCCGGGCCGCCGAAACAAGTTTGGATTAGCCGATTGCTTGGTTTAACCGAGCTTGGTTTAACGCGGTTATACTGTATATACTTGTATTACTTTCTAGGTGTTACCATAATACATAAAATGTTGTGTTTGTTGTTTTATGTCCTAACAACATATATCCTGCTCTATAGCTTTCCTGGCGTTCTCTCTGGCAGAGTGGTTAGACTGTCTGACTTTTTTCTAGGTCAGACTCCTAATCTGAGGGTCGGCGGTTCGATTCCCCTTGCACCCGGCTCTGCCACTTTGGATTTCCACCGCTGTGTATAACTTACAGCGTCATCAAAGGCCGGTTGCTCTCATACCATGTCTATGTGGTGTGGGAGGTTAAAAATCCCTTGGGTCGGTAAAAGTGTAGGCTCGGGCTTTCTATCGACCAGCAGTGGAATGAGGAAGACCAGTCGTCTATGACTGAAATTTCCCCTGCTTAAACAACTAATGGACCAACAAAATCAAATAAAAAAAAATAAAAAAATACCATTGGTCTAATAGTCTACTATTGACACAAGGAGCCTCACAAAAATACGGTCGTATCAGGTGAGAGTGAGGCAATGATGGTGAGTTTACATTGCTTCCCCACTGGGAGACCATATCCCACTGAGTCACATTATCCTGATACTGTTCTAACAAGTCCTTGTAATAACTAATATCCTATTAAAGCAGAGCGCTGGGCTAGATAGCAACAAACATCAATTTTATAAGTCATTGATTTCACTCGGCTGGGATACAAACCCGCGACCTTCCGCATTTGAAGCGTATGCTCTAGCGATTCTGGCAATATGATATAGGTTATTACCCTCTATGTCTTAGTACTATGTATATATATAACAGTTTCACGTTCTATGTATCTGACTCTGGCACGTTTTCTTTTTCACTTTCACTATCTCACTATTAATGTATACGAGCCTGTCTCAAAAGGTGATAACTCTTCTTTTTGTTGTCCAGTGTAACGATTGACACAAAACAGCACAGAAACGGTTACATTGAAAACAGAAGGACATTTGATCTAAATCAATATGTATTCTATTGGGATTATGAAACACCATGTAAAAAACAAATCAGTTTATCCTGAGCAAAGGTATAAGCAGATAGTATGTTGATCGTTACAATGGACAAAGTTTTGTCCCATATTGGTTAGCACCTTTTGAGACAGTCTCATATACTGTGTTCCGTCTAGTAATATCAGCTGAAGTCACCTGAGACTTGATGCGTCAGCAGTTACTGGTTGGTTGTTGGAGTTTTGCGTCCATGCAACATCCAAGGTCATATCACAATATCAGGATGTGCACCGACTTGTGATAGTGCACACTCATGGCAACTTTATAGTACTGCCCTACTGGAAAATCAGGCCTCCAGCACCATGACCTAATATCCCACTCAGTCAAATTATCCTGACACTGATATAACCAGTCGTAGTCCTGTCCTATTAATGGCTAGTGCCAGGGTAGGAAGCAACAAGTATCGATCTTAAAGTCATTGGTTTGACTAGACTGGGAATTGAACTCCCGATCTCCCACGCGGGAGGCCTGCGCTCTACCGATTCGACCATCGCGTCCGGTCCAGCAGTTGCTCATTATATCACCTATCCACTGGTGGCCAAGCATCGCCTTATTAATTACACTTCCAAAGTAGACATTGACATGCGTTAGAACCCATTAACACCATCAGGACTTTGTTGTTTATTATGAGGAATAGGTCTTTGAAATAATAATCAAAATGCTTCCTGAGGTCTATGGCTAAAATGCTATGCTGGTTAGTTGTTGGAGTTTTACATCCTAACAACATCTAAGGTCATATCAGAAGGCGTACCGACTTGTTACAGTGCGCACTCATGGCGACTTTATAGTGCTGCCCCATTGGGAAATAAGGCCTCAGGCATCATGACTCGTTAGCCCACTCAGCCACATTATCCTGTCACTGAGCGAACCAGCATTGGCGATGAAACGTCACCTTATTAATTACACTTCCAAAGTAGACATTAACATGTGTTAGAAAGTAGTCACACCATCAGGATTTCTTTGTTTATTATGACAAATGGGTCTTTGTGGATGAATGTAAATGCTTCCTAACTGCTATTGCTAAAATGTACAACAGCTCTTAATCTATACGATTGTAGTATTTCTTTTTCTTTCTTGAACATTTATACTGCCTATCATGGATAAATCTGAAAGACTTGTTTTCACCATTAGACAGTTTGTGAAGAGAAAGCCCGAGCCGACGGCACCCTGACCCACTATCCAACTCAGGCACATTATCCTGACACTGAGCTAACCCTATTCTATTAATGCAAAGTGCCCGGCTAGGAAGCGACAATTATCGCTTTTAAATTCATTGGTTTGACTCAACCGAGAATCAAACTCCCAACCTTCCACACGCGAGGCCAGCGCTCAACCTATTAGGCCAGCGTGCCCGGTTTCCGATGAATAAAATTGTTTACCAAAAGAAAGGTGAATAAACTGAGTTAATTTGTTATTGAATGTATTCTAATAACTCCGGAGCCGAACGTAGCTCAGGTGGTAGAGTGTCCACCTGTGAAGGTGTTGGTCAACCGATTGATCCTGCTCAGTGCAGCCATTTGCAATTTGGGTTTTCTTATGTTCCAACTAGTGGTCCACAATTGGTTCAGTAAAGGCTGTGACATGTGCTGTCCTGTCTGTGGAAAAGTGCATATAAAATACCCCTTGCTGCTGATCAGAAAGAGTAGCAGTAGCTATGTGGCTGGAGCATGTTTCCTACAATAAAATATGTCAGAATGACCATATATTTGATGTTCAATAATGATGATGAAATTCAATGTGCTCTAGAGGCGTCGCTAAATAAAACACACTTTTTTTCTAATTACTCCATATGGTGTTAAGGTTATTCACTCCAGCAGCGGGCTTCCCTATATCAGAGTAAGATGCTTGACATGAAGGATCGGATACAATTGTACGCAATCTTTGTTGCTTGGCAAACCAAACGGTGCCAGCTTACTGTTTGGAGTGTGCTCAATTAGAAAAGAAAACACAACACAAAAACACCCAACCCTCAACTATTTGCACAATTACGATGGATTGATTTGAGTCGTTGAGCAGAATATTGGAGCAATGCATTAAGCTAGGAACAGTTAATTAACTGTCACATATTTGCGATAGTATTAACATTAGTGGAAGGGGGAGGGCACTGTTACATGTGAGCAAAGACCCTATCATACTAAGATGGCTCACTCCCTATTTCTCCCATGGTAATGTAAATTTCACAGTGCCACCTTGTGGTGGGTTTGATCAGCCTGGCTGCTGGTTGGTGTTTCACATGTAAACACATATAATTAATTATATTATACATAAGATAGGTAAGTATGAATACACATCAATATGAAATTGCTATGAACAAATACACAGCATCATCATCAGCATTAGCCATCATCACACATCTTTCACATTCATATATACATTTATACATATAATATAGCAACTGTTTAACCAAGAGAACAGCCAGCGCACCAAGTTGTGGGTTTGATCATTTTGATTACACAGTACAGGCTGAGTGAGCCATCTTAGTATTATAGGGTCTTTGATGTGAGGCAGGCAGTGACCAGCGGCCATATTCATATTCATCATGATCATCAATCCCATAACCACGAGGGTCGTAGGGTCACCATAAGATGACTTTGCAACCCTTTTTCTCCATTGTCCCTCTCTGTGGGAAAATGCATAAAAAAGACCCCTTGCTGTTTATCGCAAAGGGTAGCCTATGTGGCAACAGCAGGTTTCCTCCAAAGAAATATGTCAGAATAATCATATGTTTGATGTCCAATAGCCGATGATAACAATCAATGTGCTCTAGAGGTGTCATTAACTAAAACAAACTTTCCATATTTCTCCATGTTTCCTTGTAATCCACCACCCTCTGGGATTTGCCAAACTCCAGGCCTATTCATTCACACCACCGCCCAATATCCCACTCAGTAACATTATCCTGATACTAAGCAAACCAGTCCTTTCCCTATCCTACTAATGCCATGCGCCAGGCTAGGTAGCGACAAGTATCAATTTGGTAAGTCATTGGTTTGATTCGGCCGGGTTTCAAGTGCCGAACCTTCCACAGGGGAAGCCAACAAGCTTTCTTACTTAAGACACCCTGTCCGCTTCGTTTCGTTAGGAGTGTGATGGTAGAGTGGGTAGTAGTTTCAAGTCTAGCGATAACATGGTTACGGGAGGGCCTGATAGTGTGATAGTTGTCAGGTCCCCGATGTTCAGTAAGAGGATTTGAGTGTCTGGGGGAGGAGACTTTACAGAACAACCGATAGGTAGAAGTTTCGCCAAAAAAAACCACACACAAACCACCATCCTTTCATCTCCTTCGGACATATCAGACGTGCGTAAATGATGCGTGATGTCTGCCATAGACAAACTCACACGTTGGTTCCTTGTTGGAATTATACATCCTGGCAATTTCTAAGGTCATATCAGGATGGGTACCGACTTGTGACAGTGTGCACTCATAACAACTTTACAGTGCTGTTCCACTGGGAAATCAGGCCACAAGCACCATGACCCGATATCCCACTCAGTCACATTATCCTGACACGGAGGCTAACCAGTCATTGCCCTATCCTATTATAGGCGTAGTGCCAAGCTAGGAAGAGACAAGTATACATTTTGTACGTCATTGCTTTGACTCGGCCGGGAAATCGAAGACCCGATCTCCCACACGAGAGGCCTGAACTCTCCCGATTCGTCCACCCCGTCCGGTTCAAACTGACACGTGACCACCCCGAATTGATGACATGGCCCACCACTCGTGGCCAACGCCAACCCTACAATATGATGCGCCACTAGATGTTCATGGTGTTCGTTTTCATCGCATGTCAACTGACGTCACGTGATGTCCACTTCCGGTGCGTCCGATGACAACCACTTCCGGTACAACCGAGGCTCGGACAGTACTTCCGGCGTCTGCCTCACGGGATCCCTAATTGCGCCTACGTTATGGCGCCATCAGTGCGATTCACCAAAGAATTCTCAACCATCTTAAATCTTATTGCACAGCAACACTATTAATAAGAGCCTGTCAATTACTGATTTAAATATCTGGGATGTACAAGGTATGGGCGTCAATGATGTTAGGATGGCACCGGGCGCGGTGGCCTAATCGGTAGATCGCAGGTCACACGTGCGGAAGGTCGGGAGTTCGGTTCTCGGTCCAGTCAAACCAATGACTTACAAAATTGATCCTTGTTGCTTTCTAGCTTGGCGCTCAGCATTAACAGCATATGGTATGGATTGGCTCGCTCAGTGTCAAGATAATGTGACTGAGTGGGATATTGGGTCATGGTGCCAGTGGCCTGATTTCCCAGTGGGGCAGCACTATAAAGTTGCCATGAGTGCTCACTGTGACAAGTCGGTGCCTGCCCTGATATGACCTTAGATTTTGTCAGGATGTAAATCTCCAACAACCAACCAACTAACTTTCGGACGGAAATGTAGTAAAACATCTAACAAGTCCACTCTATGCATGTTTTTATTTCAGCTGACGATTTGTTAATAAACCAAGTTGTGAATATTTATAACATGACTACTCTCAAGTTGCCAGTCCAAAATAACTTTTGATGCAGAAGTAAAAAGTCGCCAAGGGTGTGCACTGTCACAAGTCGTTACACATCCTGATATGGCCTTAGATGTTGCTGGGACATTACGCCAGGACAATAAACCCAAAACATTGCAACCTCTATTATATTAGTATAATTACTACTACGGCTCTTCCAATTGTAACTGTTGTTTTTGGTTGTTGTTTTACATCATACAAAATCTAAGGTCATATCATGATGGGTACTGACTTGTGACAGTGCACACTCATGGCAACTTTACAGTACTGCCCAAGTGGGAGACCAGGCCACCGACACCATGACCTGATATTCCCAACAGTCAGATTATTGTGATACTACGCTAACCAGTCCTTGTCCTATCCTATTAGTATTAATGCTGAATGCCAGGCTAGGTAGCGACAAGTATAAATTTGATAAATCATAGCTTTGACTCAGCTGGGATTCAAACTCCCAAGCTTTCACACTGCAATCCTGTGCTCTTCTTGTTCAGGCACTGTGCCTGGTCCCAATAGCAACCAGGAATGCTTTGAATATTTCACATATTTAAATATGAAGAGTTCAGGCGCAACACCCTGTAAACACCAATACACAACAAAAACATTAAAATAACAGACTTTTACCTGAGGGTAATATTAATTGTCACTAATTCCACGTTCCTTGTAATGAAATGGTTGCATAACAATGAACAATAAAATAGGAATATGAAAAGCTTGCCTCCAATGTTTATCCCAATTTTTGGATTGCTGTTTACGGGGTTTTGCGCCTGAACTCTTCACACGGTGTGTGACAGATTACAGGCAGTAGTAAACTATGTATGCAGTGTGGGCGGAAGTGGGTGGCAGTGGGCAGCAGTGTGCAGCAGTGGGTGGCAGTGGGCGGCAGTGGGCGGCAGTGGGCGGAAGTAGGTGGCAGTGGGCGGCAATGGGCGGCAGTGGGTGGCAGTGGGCGGCAGTGGCCGGTAGTGGGCGGCAGTGAGCGGAAGTGGGCGGCAGTGGGCAGCAGTGGGCGGCAGTGGGTGGCAGTGGGCGGCAGTGGGCGGAAATGGGCGGCAGTGGGCGGCAGTGGGCGGCAGTGAGCGGAAGTGGGCGGCAGTGGGCGGCAATGGGCGGTAGTGGGCGGCAGTGGGCGGCAGTGGCGGCAGTGGGCGGCAGTGGGCGGCAGTGGGCGGCAGTGAGCGGAAGTGGGCGGCAGTGGGCGGCAATGGGCGGCAGTGGGCGGCAGTGGCAGCAGTGGGCGGCAGTGGGTGGCAGTGGGCGGCAATGGGCGGCAGTGGGCAGCAGTGGGCGGCAGTGGGTGGCAGTGGGCTGCAATGGGCGGCAGTGGGTGGCAGTGGGCGGCAGTGAGCGGAAGTGGGCGGCAGTCGGCGGCAATGGGCGATAGTGGGCGGCAGTGGGCAGCAGTGGGCGGCAGTGGGTGGCAGTGGGCGGCAGTGGGCGGAAGTGGTCGGCACTGGGCGGCAATGGGCGGCAGTGGGCGGCAGTGGGCGGCAGTGGGCGGCAGTGGGCGGCAGTGGGCGGCAGTGGGTGGCAGTTGGCGGCAGTGGGTGGCAGTGGGCGGCAGTGGACGGTAGTGGGCGGCAGTGGGCGGCCGTGGGCGGCAGTGGGCGGCCGTGGGCGGCAGTGGGCGGCAGTGGGCGGCAGTGGGCGGCAATGGGCGGCAGTGGGCGGCAGTGGGTGGCAGTGGGCGGCAGTGGGCGACAATGGGCAGCAGTGGGTGGCAGTGGGCGGAAGTGGTCGGCACTGGGCGGCAATGGGCGGCAGTGGGCGGAAGTGGGCGGCAGTGGGCGGCAGTGGGCGGCAGTGGGTGGCAGTGGGCGGCAGTGGGTGGCAGTTGGCGGCATTGGGTGGCAGTGGGCGGCAGTGGACGGTAGTGGGCGGCAGTGGGCGGCAGTGGGCGGCAGTGGGCGGCAGTAGGCGGCCATGGGCGGCAGTGGGCGGCAATGGGTGGCAGTGGGCAGCAGTGGGTGGCAGTGGGTGGCAGTGGGCGGTAGTGGGCGGCAGTGGGTGGCAGTGGGCGGCAATGGGCGGCAGTGGGCGGCAGTGGGCGGCAGTGGGCGGCAGTGGGCGGTAGTTGGCGGCAGTGGGCGGCAGTGGGCGGCAGTGGGCGCTATATTTACTGGTGTTGACCAGCAGTTGACAAACAACCTGGCATCCTGACAAACAGCCGGCTTGTGATTGTGAATCTGCATACGCTGGCAGCCATTACCGGACGCATGCGCAGAGCTGGTCGGTCACTGCGGGCTGCATTAATTCCACAGCCTGGTGTCTGTGTTATGTAACCTCACAAGACTGACATCGATATGCAAGCCCAGACAGCTGCGCAGTACTGTACCACAGCTGGACCTATTGGATATACACCATGATAGGTCATACGCTACCATCAGTTACACACACTATTGTACCCCAGCTGTACCTATTGGATAGACACCATGATAGGTCACACGCTACCATCAGTTACACACACTATTGTACCCTAGCTGTACCTATTGGATAGACACCATGATAGGTCACACGCTACCATCAGTTACACACACTATTGTACCCCAGCTGTACCTATTGGATAGACACCATGATAGGTCACACACTACCATCAGTTACACACACTATTGTACCCCAGCTGTACCTATTGCATAGACACCATGATAACTCACACACTACCATCAGCTGCACACACTAATGTACCCCAGCTGCACCTATTGCATAGACACCATGATAGGTTGCACACTACCATCAGCTACACACACTATTGTACCCCAGTTGTACCTATTGTATAGACACCATGATAACTCACACACTACCATCAGCTACACACACTAATGTACCCCAGCTGCACCTATTGCATAGACACCATGATAGGTCACACACTACAATCAGCTATACACACTATTGTACCCCAGTTGTACCTATTGCATAGACACCATGATAGGTCACACACTCCCATCAGCTACACACACTACTGTACCCCAGCTCCACCTATTGCATAGACACCAGTATAGGTCACATACTACCATTAGCTATACACACTACTGTACCCCAGCTCCACACATAATAGAACACACACCACTATCAGCTGCACACACTACTGTACGCCAGCTGTACCTATTGTATAGACACCATGATAGGTCACACACTACCATCAGCTATGCACACTATTGTACCCCAGTTGTATCTATTGCATAGACACCATGATAGGTCACACACTGCCATCAGCTAGACACACTACTGTATCCCAGCAGTACCTATTGTATTGACACCATGATAGTATACACACCACCACCAGCTACACACACTACTGTACCACAACTCCACCTATTGTATTGACACCATGATAGTATACACACCACCGCCAGCTGCACACACTACTGTACCCCAACTACACCTATTGTATTGACACATTGATAGTATACACACCACCACCAGCTACACACACTACTGTACCCGAAGTAGACCTATTGTATTGACACCATGATAGAATACACACCACCGCCAGCTGGACACACTACTGTACCCCAACTACACCTATTGTATTGGCACCATGATAATATACACACCACCACCAGCTACACACACTACTGTACCCCAAGTAGACCTATTGTATTGACACCATGATAGAATACACACCACCGCCAGCTGGACACACTACTGTACCCCAACTACACCTATTGTATTGACACCATGATAGTATACACACCACCACCAGCTAAACACACTACTATACCCCAACTCCACCTATTGTATTGACACCATGACAGTATACACACCACCGCCAGCTGTACACACTACTGTACCCCAACTACACCTATTGTATTGACACCATGATAGTATACACACCACCACCAGCTGTACACACTACTGTACCCCAACTCCACCTCTTTTATATACACAATGATTGTAACACACCACCACCAGCTACACACACTACTATACCCCAACTACAACTATTGTATTGACACCATGATGGTATACACACCACCGCCAGCTGCACACACTACTGTACCCCAACTCCACCTCTTTTATATACACAATGATTGTAACACACCACCATCAGGTACACACACTACTGTACCCCAACTCCACCTATCGTATATACACCATGATTGTAACACACCACGACCGTCAGCTGCATGCACCCCATGTATCGTACACACACCATGATTATACACACACCAGCTGCACACACCCCACCTGTCGTACACACACTATGATAGTACACACGCCACCACCAGCTACACACACCTCACCCGTCCTTACATATCATAACTGTCCACACACCACCAACAGATCCACCCATCCTCCACACTATTACTCTGTGTACACTACTACCAGCAACACAATCCACCCATCCCACACAACACACTTGTACACATACTATAATAAAGTGACTCCTCCTCTACCTCATCACACACCGCATTCACACATCTTGACCAGGACCAGTCGGACTGGTTTGAGCGTCCGTCTCCCGTATTGGCAGATGGTTAGATTCGAACCCTCAAGTTTGAACCCTGGTCGAGTTAAAGCAATGATTTCAACAAATTATAATTGTCGCTTCCTCGTTAGGCACTCAGCATAATTAGGATAGGACAAGGACTGGTTGACTCAGTGTCAACCAGTCCTTTTGTTGCCACATAGCAGGGAATACTGAGGTAATTTAATAAAACCTGTTACTGCTAAAGCCTATGGTGTCAGAGTTTTGGCAAGCTTGCCAACACTAATTGGACATGTTTGCACTTCAAATATCTCAAAACATAACTGTTTAAAATAAACAGGACTTGAAGCTAAAGTAAGGTCGATTACAATGGTCAGGTTAATCTATTTATCTCAGAAAAATTACAGAAGCTCAACACCATCGGACTATGCAACTTTAATGTCTCTCAGCTTCAGGTTTCTCTTGATGGTATCCTTGAACCGGAGACGAGAGCACCCTCTCTTTCTGTAACCAGAAGACAGTTGAGAATAGAGGATCTGCTTTGGTAGCCTGTCTATCCCATATACCCCACACTTGTACACACACCGCAACCATCTGGGCACCAACAGACACCACCACATACCTGTCCCACCCACCCAACCATCCACCGGCCAAGCTGGCCGAATCGGTAGAGCGCAAGCCTCCCGTGAGGGAGATCGAGAGTACAACTCTTGGTCGAGTCACATCAATGACGTACAAAGTTGATACTTGTCGCTACCTAGCCAGGCACTCAGCATTAATAAGATAGGGCAAGGACTGGTCAGCTCAGTTTCAGGATAATTTGACTGGGTAGGATATGAGGTCATGGTTCTGGTGGCTTGATTTTCCAGAGGGGCAGCACTATTAAGTCGCCTTGAGTGTGCACTGTCAGACAAGTCAGTACCAGTCTTGATATGATCATAGATGTTGCCAGGATATAAAACCCCAACAATTACCCAACCTAACAACACCAGAACCATCTGGCTTCCAACACACACACACTGTCCCCATCCAACCACACTTTCACACTACACTCTTACACAGACTGCATTCCTCTGAGCCTGAACACACACCCCTTCCTCACCCACCCTACACACAGCAACTGGACCCCATCACACACACACTTTCCCCACCCACCCACACCTTCATACCACGCTCTTACACACACTACAACCATCCGAGCCTGAACACACACACCTTCCCCCCACCCACACACCCACAAACCTTACACACAACAATCTGGACTCCAACACACACACACGTTCCCCACCCACCCGCACCTTCACACCAAACTCCTACGCACATTATAACCATCCCAGCTTGAACCCACACACCTTCCCCACCCACCCACCCTACATATACCACAGGCACACTTTCCCCACCCACCCACACCTTCATACCACACTCTTACACACTCTTACACACAATACATCCAGCTGAGCCTGAACACACACACCTTCTCCACCCACCGACACCCCACCATACATGCAGCAATCTGGACCCCAACACACACAGCTTCCCCACCCACCCACACCTTTATACCACACTCTTACACGCAATACATCCAGCTGAGCCTGAACACACACACCTTCTCCACCCACTGACACCCCATCATACATGCAGCAATCTGGACCCCAACACACACACATCTTCCCCACCCACCCACACCTTTATACCACACTCTTACACGCAATACATCCAGCTGAGCCTGAACACACACACCTTCTCCACCCACTGACACCCCATCATACATGCAGCAATCTGGACCCCAACACACGCACATCTTCCCCACCCACCCACACCTTTATACCACACTCTTACACGCAATACATCCAGCTGAGCCTGAACACACACACCTTCCCCACCCACCGACACCCCACCATACATGCAGCAATCTGGATCCCAACACACACACATCTTCCCCACCCACCTACCCACCTACCTCTACCATCCCTACACGCAGCCATAGGTCTACGTCACAACTCTATCTTCCAGACCGGAAGACACGCGTTGACAACAATCCCATCATGCATCAGTCATACGGGCTGGCGTCAGTCGGCCACCAGCGTTTCCCCAGCCTCTGTGTAGCCAAGCGTCCATCCGCACCACGGGAATCCACACACATGTTGAGACTTGCTGCGTTCTCAAGGATTGCAACTCTAGGGTTTGCAAGAGTGCACACTGAGATAGTCGGTTAGTGGAATGAGCCGCGATCACAGAACCAACAGTTCTTATGGATAGACACGCATGAACAGGGCATACATGTGTACTTTATTATAGACACCACATTAACAGGGCATACATGTGTACTTTATTATAGACACCGCATTAACAGGGCATACATGTATACTTTATTATAGACACCGTGTTAAGAGTGCATACATGTGTACTTTATTATAGACACTGTGTTAACAGGGCATACATGTGTACTTTATTATAGACACCACATTAACAGGGCATACATGTGTACTTTATTACAGACACCGTGATAAGAGGCCATACATCTGTACTTTATTATAGACACCACATTAACAGGGCATACATGTGTACCTTATTATAGACACTGCATTAACAGGGTATACATGTATACTTTATTATAGACACCGTGTTAAGAGTGCATACATGTGTACTTTATTATAGACACTGTGTTAACAGGGCATACATGTGTACTTTATTATAGACACCACATTAACAGGGCATACATGTGTACTTTATTACAGACACCGTGATAAGAGGCCATACATCTGTACTTTATTATAGACACCACATTAACAGGGCATACATGTGTACCTTATTATAGACACTGCATTAACAGGGCATACATGTATACTTTATTATAGACACCGTGTTAAGAGTGCATACATGTGTACTTTATTATAGACACTGTGTTAACAGGGCATACATGTGTACTTTATTATAGACACCGCATTAACAGGGCAGACATGTATACTTTATTATAGACACCGTGTTAAGTGTGCATACATGTGTACTTTATTATAGACACTGTGTTAACAGGGCATACATGTGTACTTTATAATAGACACCACATTAACGGGGCATACATGTGTACTTTATTACAGACACCGTGATAAGAGGCCATACATCTGTACTTTATTATAGACACCACATTAACAGGGCATACATGTGTACCTTATTATAGACACTGCATTAACAGGGTATACATGTGTACTTTATTATAGACACCACATTGATGCGCGAGAAGGAAGAACAGAGGCGGATGTGGGAAAACTGAGGCGTTTATTGTGATGCCTCGGGCAAATACAGAGAACAGTGAGAAGAACAAAACATATGAGAAAAATGTAAGGTAAACGGTACAAGCAGGGCAACAGAGGAGGTAACACAGGCTGAGGAGGCAGAGAGCAATAAGAGGGGCTCATGAGGAGCAACAGGCTCGTGAGGAGCAATACAGTAAGGGGCTCATGAGGAGCAGAGGATAAATAGAGGAGGGGCTCAGAAGGAGCAGTGTCAGAGTTGGTAGAGGGGGGAGCCGAGGAGCCCTCCGCCGCAGAGGGGGGAGGGTAGGAGGGAAAGTTGGGTGGGTGGGTGGAGAAGAAAAGGGCAGAGAGCTGGAAGGCGGCTGGAGGCTGAGTGCCTGAGGGAGGCGGCCGGGCGGCCTTATAAGGGGGAAAGTGAGCAGTGGCAGGAGAGGCGTGAGTCGCTCAGGGCCGGGGGAGGGCGAGGGTGAGCAGCGGGCGTCGCGCGATGCGCGAATGCTGGGTGAAAGCCCGGGTAGAGGGGGGGGGGGGGGTGAGTCGCTCTCCCTTCCCTCGCATCAAACGAAATGCTTCGCATTACGACCGATGCGCGAGAAGGAAGAACAGAGGCGGATGTGGGAAAACTGAGGCGTTTATTGTGATGCCTCGGGCAAATACAGAGAACAGTGAGAAGAACAAAACATATGAGAAAAATGTAAGGTAAACGGTACAAGCAGGGCAACAGAGGAGGTAACACAGGCTGAGGAGGCAGAGAGCAATAAGAGGGGCTCATGAGGAGCAACAGGCTCGTGAGGAGCAATACAGTAAGGGGCTCATGAGGAGCAGAGGATAAATAGAGGAGGGGCTCAGAAGGAGCAGTGTCAGAGTTGGTAGAGGGGGGGCCGAGGAGCCCTCCGCCAAAGAGTAAGGAGAGGGCTCGAGGCGTGCCCGAGGCGGGGGCGCGGGGTGCCCGAGGCGGGGCCCGGAGAGGCAGGCCTGGTTGAGAGGAGGGTCCGGGGCCTACGTGGAAGGGGAGCGGGCGGCCAAAAAAGGGAGGCCCGCTCCTGAGGCCCGGGGGGAGGAGGTCCGGTGAGGGTCGAGCAGGGAGGCAGCGAACTCCTCAGGGCTGGGCTGGGTGGGTCTCTCGTGAGGCTGGGCTGAGTCATCTGAGGTGTGAGGTGCGAGGTGATGATCCTCGGCTTCTTCTGGGCGGCGTTTCGATCGGTGTTCGCTGGGAGGCCGTCGGTGGGAATCGCGGGGCTGTCGGGAATGGTTGGGGTGAGGCACCGGGCTAGGCCCCTCGGGCCAGCCGGGGGGAGGCCGGCGGATCAAAAATCCGCCGAGGCGGCCGGGGTCTGGCGCTCACGGGCTTGCTTGGTGCGGCATCCGGCCTCGCTGTGCATTGTTAATATGCGCCAGACGTTGGCGCAATAGGCACAGACGTGCCGGCGCCTGTCTCCCACCTCGCCGTGAGCCTCTCCGAGGGGTGCCCGATCGCACGAGGCGGGATCGCGATTCCAAGCGGAGCAGGGAGCCCCGTGAGCGTGCCTATCGTAGGTGGTGCGTGTGTCGGGTTGCTGCCGGGGCAGGTGTGCGCCTCGGGCCCCATCGTCGCCTCGGGGAGCTGGTGTTGCCGGGGTGGTGGGCGTGGTGAGGGAGTCGACCCTGAGCGCGTTGAGGGCCACAGGGTCATGCCACCCCTGGGGGAGCCTTCCGTCCGCGATCCAGGAAAAGATGGTCTCCGAGTACCGGCGGACGGTCGGCCAGGGGTGGATGAGGACGTCTCTCATGAGGGTGAGGTGGTGTTGGTGTAGGCCCTGGAGGGAGTGATCCGGGAAGGATGGGTGGTTGACCATGGAGAGGAGGGCGAGGCTGTACTCGTCCTTGGTTGCTTCTCCGAGCTTGACTGCCTTGCGCCCCGCACCCCTCTCCACGAGGTCGCAAGGGAAGAGGTAATCGGCTGTGATCCCTCGGCGGCGCACGGTGCGATGCGCCTCGGCGGATGCGAGGAGCTCGCGGACCGCGTCGGCCGTGGATGCCGGGCTGTACTCCTCGGGATCCGGGCGGTAGGTGGGCGGTGGTGCTGAGCAGGCGTGGGCGCGGGTGTAGCCCTGGTACTGTAGGTGCGGGCCCCCGGGCTGAGTCGCTTGAGGTGGAGGCGGCGGCCGGCTCCCGGCTGCGGCGTACCCCCGAGGCGCCGGGACGTGGTGCAGGCTGCAGGCGGGCTCCCGCCTCGGCGTGCGCGGGGGGCTCCGCGGGGCCCCTCGGGCCTCCCCCCTGTCGTCCCGGTCTCTGTCCATGCGTCTGGTGAGGCGGGTGATGGCCTCGATGAGGAGGGCCGTCTCGCTGCTGGGCTGGCCCGAGGGTGCTGCCGGGGAGGTCGGGGCCGCAGAGGGGACGGGGCTACCCGGGGAGCCCGAGGAGGGTCCTGGTGTGGCCATCCCGGAGGTCTTGGTGTTCCTCCGACTCTTCCCTTTGCCGCGGCCGGGCATGGTGCAGGGTCGGCAGAGGAGCAGCAGTCCGAGGTGGAGTAGAGCCAAAGAAGAAAAGGGCAGAGAGCTGGAAGGCGGCTGGAGGCTGAGTGCCTGAGGGAGGCGGCCGAGCGGCCTTATAAGGGGGAAAGTGAGCAGTGGCAGGAGAGGCGTGAGTCGCTCAGGGCCGGGGGAGGGCGAGGGTGAGCAGCGGCCGTCGCGCGAGGCGCGAATGCTGGGTGAAAGCCCGGGTAGAGGGGGGGGGGTGAGTCGCTCTCCCTTCCCTCGCATCAAACGAAATGCTTCGCATTACGACCAAAGTTGCATAGTCCGATGGTTTTGAATTTCTCTATTTTTTCTGAAATAAATATATTAGATCGATCAATAGTATCTACTTTACATTAGTTCAAAGTTACTTTTATTTTAAATGGTAAACTTTTGAGATATTTTGAGCGCAAACATGGAACATTATTTTTGGAAAGCTTGCCAACACTCTGACACCATAGACTTCTGCACTAACAGGTTCTGTTAAATTGACTCAGCATTGCCTTCTATGCAGAAACAAATGATTAATAAGTGCATTAGTATCTAAGATAATATGTAAAATTAAATCTAGATAATTGGTGTTGTTTTGAAAATTTGAGATTTCATTGGGCTATGCAGCTTTAACATGGCATACATGTGTATTTTATTATAGACACTGCGTTAACAGGGCGTACATGTGTACTTTATTATAGACACATCGTTAACAGGGCATGCATATTATAGACACTGCGTTAACAGAGCATACATGTGCACTTTATTATAGACACCGCATTAACATGGCATACATGTGTACTTTATTATAGACACCGCGTTAACAGGCCATACATGTGTACTTTATTATGGATGTATTTCATTATATTTTGTTTGATTGATGTTATTTTAAGTCCTAGCAACATCTAAGGTCATATTACTTATTCGGATGGGAACCGACTTGTGACAGCGCACACTCATGGTGACTTAATACATGTATGTGTACTGTATTGCATAATATGTGATGTATTCCATAATATTGTGTAAATTTGTTGTTGTTTTACCTCCTCGCAATATCTAAGGTCATACGTGAATGAATGTAACATAACATG
Source organism: Branchipolynoe longqiensis (assembly GCA_030323885.1). Classification (NCBI taxonomy): domain Eukaryota; kingdom Metazoa; phylum Annelida; class Polychaeta; order Phyllodocida; family Polynoidae; genus Branchipolynoe; species Branchipolynoe longqiensis. The sequence goes on along the minus strand of CM059194.1, from coordinate 11,095,541 downwards.
GCCGGAAGACCAGTGCCTCAGCCCAGAGAAAATACCTTTATTCGCTAAATAAAATGATCATTTACTATATATCAGGAAGTGACTGACTTGTGACACTGCACACGCATGGTGACGTAATACGTATGTCCTTTATTATTGTGGTAGGCCTATTGCATAAGGTTTTGTTTATTTGTTGTTATTTTACGTCCTAGCAATATCTAGAGAGCTAAATGGAGAGAGGCAGTCAAGTAATGAAAGCAGTCTTTGTCGCATCGCGACCGACAGCATGATGATGATGATGATGAGCAATATCTAAGTTTATTTCAGGATGGGTACCGACTTGTGGCACTGCCCACCCATGGGGACTTTATAGTGCTGCCCAACTGGGAAACCAGGCTGCCAGCACCATGACCCAATATCCCGTACATTCACATTATCCTGATACTGTTCTAATCAGTCCTTGCTCGATCCTATTAAAGCTGCCTAGTCCGATGAAGCATCAAATTTTCAAAACCAAAACAAGTATCTCAATTTGATTCTACATATCTGACATAAATACTGGTGCACTTGTTAAACATTTGTCACCACATAGAAGGGAATATGAACCTATTACTGCAGAAACCTATGCTGTCAGAGTTTTGGCAAGGTATTTCAAAAGTTAGCTATTTAAAATAACAGTAGAGTTACTTCAAGTGAAAGTAGGGTAGATTATAATGATCACCCTAATATGTTTATCTCAGAAAATGACAGAAACTCAAAACCCATCGGATTATGCAACTTTAATGTCGACCGCCAGGATAGGTAGTGGCAAGTATCAATTCTATAAGTCCTCGGTATGACTCGGCTGGGATTCGATCTCCCGACCTTCCGCACAGGAAGACTGCGCTGTACTGATTCGGGCACGTCCGGTATAGTCGATAAAATGACAAGGAAAACCATGCTTGGCGAGGGTTCAACAACCAGCACCATCCTGCACCTTCATAGCAGTGACAAGATCTAATGTTGTGTCAAGCAAAGTTTGTTTTATTTAACGATGCCTCTAGAGCACATTGATTTTTATTATCGGTTATTGGACGTCAAACATATGGTCATTCTGACATTTCTTTGGAGGAAACCTGCTGGAGCCACATAGGCTTCTCTCTCCGATAAGCAGCAAGGGGTCGTGTATATGCACTTTCCCACATACAGGACAGCACATACCACAGCCTTTGGTGAACCAGTTGTGGACCAATGGTTGGAATGGAAAATAACCCAAACTGCAAATGGGTCCACTGAGCAGGATCGATCACATGACCCACACCTTCACAGGTGGAGACTCTACCGCCTGAGCTACGTCCCTCTTCTGCATGTGAAGCAGCTTATTATGCGGCATACTCTATGAAAAAAAGGTCTTATATTGTATAGGGCATTTCCAGTACAAAACCACCCTTCTGGCAGTGACAAGAACACATTTTGTGGCTAGCAGATCACAGGGCGTTATTTTGCGGAGCTGTACTTACTTAGTTTTATTATGGTCTATCCTGTTCGCTGAACTGGCATCGGCAGAAAGATTGCATAAGGGAACCTATCTAGTGTAATGGGTAGGATGCCAGCCAGGGAATGGCAAGAGTTTTGGGTTCGAATCCCGCTCTGGACGCAATGGTCAATTTGTTTGGTTCTAATGAATTGCCTCCTTTGGAAAGGAATCCAAATACAGTACAACCCCGTTAAACCAAATGATTGGTTAATCCAAACTTTTTTCAGCGGCCCGCAAAATACTACCATTTATCATATAAAAAAGTGGGTTAAACCAATATCTTTTAATCCAAATTATCGGTTAATTCAAACACAACTTCGGGCCCCAGGCCACTTTCGGTACAGTTAAACCAAACTGTCATGTGGTTATAAGGTCATCTCAGACTCACACCAACTTTTGTATATGATAAATGGTAGTATTTTGCCGGGCCGCCAACAAAAGTTTGGATTAACAAATTGTTTGGTTTAACCGAGCTTGGTTTACTAGGGTTATATTGTATATACAAATAAACAATAATCAAAGTGTCCACATACATTGTATATTACATTCATAATGCACCCGTGTTTTGCCAAAGCCAAGTCATATTCGAAGCCAAAGCTCGGATAAACCAATGATCGGTTAATCCAAACAAATCTCTAGGGTCCCTTCAAGTTTGGTTTATCGGGGTTATACTGTAGTGAGTTTTAATTTTTTTTAAATCTCAAATCTCATGAAGCAAAAATCAGATGGTGCAAGCCCCATCGTTCATTGGCGAAATGACGACAACCACTTCCTATAGTTTGCGTATGTCATGAGTTAGAAGTAAGTGTCACTCAAGTACAATATGTCGACCAACTTACCTATTACTGACCGGTTGCCTGTAGCCCATGCCTACTAGACTCTCTTCAATACAACCAACTGGATCACCTGTTTGCTCCAACAGCGCACAGGCATAAAACACACCATAAGATTAAGAACCTATAAGCCAACCGACTACCAGCAGCATTTCCTAATAATATTTGTGTAAATATGCATCTATGCTACACGTAATTAATTACTTATTATACTTATTAAATGGAGTGTGATGAATTGTACATGTTAGTCCCAACATGCGTAATTCACGGGCCAGAGGCGGGGCCAACACAAACGGCTATGGTGGCAGCATCTACAGGGAATGCTGGAACTAATATCTACCGGCCCGGCTCCCCCACGCCATCTGGCGGATCCACCCCGAACTAGCGGCTGGCTACCACCTCCAGGGCCGCGATGGCTCCATCCTCCCGGGAGTCAAATTTCCCGCCAAAACTTTCCCGTGACCGAACCCCGGCAGGTTTAAACCACACAACCGCCTAACCACCCGACACGAGAACATCTACCCTTCCTTCCCCCACCCACCCACACCGCTGAGAAGACACTTGATGGGTAGGGTTGAGGGTTCGAGCCCCGGCCACCTGACCTTGACATTTCTGAACCTTGAACCTTGACATTGCACCTTGACCTTTGATGACCATGAACTGATTGACTGATGTTACATAATGCTCATTTGGCCCTAAGCCCTTCTCTCTATCATGAACTTAATAAAAACCACTATACCCACACACTCTCTCTGCCTTTGTCAATTATGCTAATATAAAGGATGGATAAATAATATTATTTGTCGTCCTTTGATTATTATCAAATATTGCTGAATACCACTGAATATTGGAGTCGCGTGCCAACCCGCCGGCTCCGATTTGGCGACTGACATGCACCCACCGCTTGTTGTGGACACTAAATGCGCGGGTCTGGAGCTGCACTTCTGCATTATTTTCCTCATCACGAATCCTCACGAATCTCGATATCTATATCACTCCCACCCAAGAACTCATCTGAATACACCAATAACAGTTTATTTCCGGAATGTTAGGTCAGTTTAGTTTTAAAGTAATCATATGCAGGAAGGGCTAGGTATATTTATTATATTTAATATGAATACAGTACACCCTCTATTATCACCCAGCTCCACAGATCTAGCACTCCCCTATATCGATCGAAGGTGTGGGTCATCCGATCGATCCTGCTCAGTGGACACATTTGCAGTTTGGGCTATTTTCCATTCGAACCAGTTGTCCACAACTGGTTCATCAAACACTGTGGTGTGTGCAGTCCTGTCTGTGGGAAAGTGCATATAAAAGACCCCTTGCTGCTTATCGGAAAGAGCAGCCTATGTGGCAGCAGCAGGTTTCCTCCAAAGAAATATGTCAGAATGACCATAAGTTTGACGTCCAATAGCCAATAATACAAATAAATGTGCTCTAGAGGTGTCGTTAAATAAAACAAACTTGTTAAAATGTTGGTCCCAAACGACCGCCCACACACTACCATTGTAATCATAACAAAAACTCCCTAAACCGACTACCTCCCTAAATGGGCCATTTAACATCGGTCCCATGGTCGGTCGATTTATTGAGGTTTTACTGCCGGAGGAAAAATGCTCATGAGATAGATTCTATCTATTCTCCAAGAACACCCTGTCTCAATAACAACGCGATTGGCTCCAATACAATTCTGGGAAAGGGTATTAAAATCCTGCCTCACTCAAATCTCAATAAACAATAACTGTTTTATCACTAAGTGCACTTGGCTGGAATTGTAATATAGGTACCGTCAGACAATGATGAGCCATTGTGTATCTAGCATTACACGACTGCCGAGTTGATTAATTAATATGTGAAATGTGAAATGAGCATTCATTTCTAAGTAATGCTATTATATTCTTTTAATATATCGCGTTAATGTGAAGCTGCATAAGTCCGATATATGACTCAAATTCAACGCAACTACCAAATTGAGACTTTCTTTCTTTCTTGTAGATGTATACTGCCTATCATGGATAAGTCTGAAGAGACTTATTTTCACCGTTATACAGTTTGTCCATATAAAGCCTGAGCTACACTTTTACCGACCCAAGGGATTTTTAACCTCCCACACGACATAGACATGGTATAAGAGCAACTGGCCTTTGATGATGCTGTAAGTTATACATAGCAGTGGAAATCCAAATTGGCAGAGGTGGGGAGCACAGGGAATCGAACCGCCGACCCTCAGATTAGGAGACTGACCTACAGAAACCACTCCCCCAGAGAGTAATATTCCTGTTCAGCGATGAAAACAAGCTATGATGTGATTTACTTGTTATGGACAGGGTAAATAAACAATCACACACACAAATAAAACAAAGTGCCAAAGCCAAAATAATTATCTTGATCTAGATTCCTGCATATTTAAGTTCAATAGTGATACACTTTTCAACCATTTGTTGTCAGATAGAAGGAAACACTGATGTGAGTTAATAGAACCTATTACTCCTGAAGCCGATCGTGTCAGACTTTTAGCTGCTTGCCAAAATCAATGTTGCATGTTTGAACTCCAAATATCTCCAAAGTTAGCCATTTAAAGTAAAATTTACTTTAGACAAAAGAAAGTAGATCATGACAATAAATATAATGTATTTATCTCAGAACATTTCAGAAACTCAAAACCATCGGACTATGCAACTGTAACCTTGAATGTGGAGGGGGCATTCCAAGTCTGTCAGAGTAAACAATGTTAACCTTGAATAAGCCACTTCGATCTAAGCTAATCCTCAATTTTTGCCAACGCTTACAATGCCAATATCATATTATCATATTACCAGAGAATGGCCAACCTAAATTGGCCCCTTCTTTTCTACCTGGTAATTTTTGCTCTTTGAAGCAATGTGGCTTCATGAATTAAAATGCATAATTGCACATATGGTTCTTATTCTAGTGTGCACTAGAACAATTTCCACTATCACATTATTTTTTATTTGTTATTTGTTGGTAAAGTATTTATTCATCTGAACATGACATTTGTCAGCACCGGAGCACTGGTCTTCCAGCCATCTTACTATTAGAATTGACAGTCTCAATAATCTAAGTTTGATCAGTGCTGTATTAGTTACAGCACCGATCCTGTTGAATTAAGGGAGTGGCTCCTGCTTTATAATGTACAGCACCAGTCACTGTGGTTCATGCAAAAATGGGGAGCAGCACCGAGTAGAAGGTGTATACTTGGGGCAATTCAAATAATCGTTGTGGGTTACATTTTTTCTCTTATAAAACAAGTTAAGTTCAGAGTTGACAAGACATTTAGTCTGTCTTATATAATGTTCAATCTGTTTAAACAGATTGATAGTTGTGTAGGATGTTCGGTGTGTTGATGGTTTGTTCATGATGGTTAAGGGTGGTGGCAGGGGTTTAATTACATTTTTTTTCACAAGTGTTTATTCATCTGAACAAGTATAGTTTCAGCGTCGGAACAGTGGTCTGGAATTTTACACATGATTTGGGAGAATATCCTGTGCTGTTTCTGTGCAGCACAGGACACTTTCCACAATGGGTGTGCATAACTCATGCTGCATTATGTGCAGCATCAGTCACTATTCTTGTCAGTCTCATGTGACAACATGACTATGTAGTTGATATTGTAATCATTTCTCATTGCTAATGTGTTTTTTTTGGTTTATTATGTCTGTGTGTTTGGTTTGTAGTTTACAGTTGTTTGGTGTTCTTGTTTTGTTTTGGTTTGATTTGTGTTCTAAGAAATGAAATGACTAATGATCTAGTTCACCTTACAACATGATCTGTGGAAAAGGTGTTAGATCACAATTTCCAGGACCATCCCGCCCTCTGGGCCCATATGCATGACGCAGTGTTAGCGAGACCAAATGCGTTTAGACAGGATTTCTGGTTTAGCACCGAAAAGTTGCTATGCATGAGTCAGTGATAGGGCTAACACCACAATCTTAAACTAGGTTACATAAACCCGTTCCATAGCTGGTTTACAGGCGGTGTTAGGTACCGATTAGGGCCAAATCTATTCAATGCTATCATATTTGACAGAATTACATATCCTAAACGTGATATTTTATCAATTTAACCCGAAATTCGAACCGATATTAACGCCACCACCGCATTGAAGTACACAAATCGCCGCCGCCGCAGCGACGTCGATATCCATACTGTCCAATGTCGACTAAACATGGCCACCCCCGTCACCGCCGTATCGGCGGCAATATATTAGGCCCGAATCTATTAAATGCTGCCATATTTAACAGAATTACATATGCCATAAGCAAAATTTAATCAAATTAACCCTAAATTCGAACCGATATTAACAGCACCGCAGCATTGGCCGGGTTATTCATATTGTCGAATCGAGGGATTTCCCAAATCTATAAATAACTTCATGTTTAGCTATAATCAAAGTGTTACGCACTCCTGCATACCGCTTAACATATTTCCCGACCTCAGTGATAGCTAAACAGTATCAGGCTGTAACACCAAAAGCCGTTAACACAGACCCATGCATACTGACCCTGGTTGCAGTGGCAGGAACTATTGTCACACAGAGCAGCTCAGTGGGCAGCATTCTCTGTAGTACAGCCATCGTAGAGCATTTCCACTGCCATGTTGTGGGGAGGCAATGTTCGCCCACTGCTCGATTCAGAAGAGTCGTCTTATCGTGATACTCCAGATATACTGACCAGCAGAATGGACAATTTGTTAATGGAGGCCGTGGAATCAAACCCAAGTAAAAAGAAAGATCTACTACAGTGGCATTTGTCATTACCTTGACTGGCCAATAGTGTCACTAGACCAAGGTAACCATGTCAAAAGTAGCCAGATAACACACCACACAGCTACATACAAGCCTATGATATGTAAATAGGAGTAGGCTAGTCTAGTAATAAGAGTAGGAAAAAAAACAACATATATGCCAAGAAAAAAAACCAAAAAAAAAACATAGGCTACTAACCATACCAACCAACTATCTATCTGCTTCTGAAATGCAGGCAATCAAATTACTTATCAGCAGCTACTGTGTGGTAAGATAACACCAACACTACAACTGGCCAGCATTGAAAACAAGCCTGGGTACCCGGTCTTATATGCTATGGACAGTATAAATACAGCCTCAATAAAAAAAACACACAAAAAAACACTAGAATACTGCAAGGCCCATCCTGGTGGCCCGATCTTCCAGTGGGGCAGCACTATACAGTCGTCAGGGGTGCATACTATCACAAGTCGGTACCCATCATGTTATGGCCTTGGGTATTGCTGGGACATAAAACAACAACGACAACCAATCAACCACCCCCAGCACATCTTAGCAGACCGGGCTTGGGCTGCAAAATGAGCTTTTCCTCTCAGCCTCCTCGCGCCGGTGGCCCACTGACCCCTTGGTCCCTCGCTGGTATTTCTGACCACTACCCACCAGAAGCAAACTCGCTGCCACATGGGATCGCCTTTGGCGGTGCCCATACAGTGCTGCAGATTGCAGCCTTCAGTGCACCAACATGACTGAAAACTCCCCCAAAACAACAAACACCAAGCACCAGGTGCCTCAGTTTCAGGATAATATACCTGTGTACAAAATCAATATCATTTGTGTTGTGATCTTGGAGATTACTAAGACATACAAAAACATAAGATCCAAGCAAACAAATGAATGTTTCCCAAATCAATATCCTTCCTGATGTGATCTTGGAGATAACTAAGACATAAAAAACCACAAGATCCAAGCAAGCAAATGAATGTTTCCCAAATCAATACCCTTCCTGATGTCATCTTGGATATTACTAAGACGTAAAAACCCCCAGATGTAAGCAAACAAATCAATGTTTCCCGTCAACGCTCACTACACATCTCTTCCACCTGGTCATTACCCTGTCCTGTCCGCCTGGACATTAAGTCTATTTTCGGGTTCCTATCAATAGATCTCGACCTGTTAATGCTGCCCACCACTCGCGAGAGGGCGCCACTCATTGCCCCCTCCATTCCGCCGCCCCCGTCCCTCTCACCCAGCCCCCAGGCTCCCATTGGTCATGCCGCTACCTAGGTTGGTGGAGTTTTACGTCCTGGCAACATCTAAGGTCATATCCGAACTGCTACCGACTTGTGACAGTGTTCTCATGCTGTGCTGGACAACTGGGAAATCAGGCCACCAGCACCATGACCCGATATTCCACCATACAATCGCATTATCCTAACACTGAGCTAACCAGTCCTTGCCCTATCCTAATAATGGTGAGCATCAGACAAGTATACAATTTTAAGTAATTAATTTGACTCGACCAGGGTTGGAATCCCAAAACGGGAGACGGACGCTCAACTCTTTCGCCATCCCGTCTTGTCCACTAAGTAGGTCCCGGTGACCTAAATGATGACGCCATCGACATGGCATGACGACGCGGCGTCTGCCTCCTCTCCCCTCCCTCCCCCCATCCTCCCCCGTCCCCACTCCGGCCCCCCGCCCCCACACTTCTACAGGGCTTGATGATTTGATGTAAACTAGTTCATTAGTCATTTCATTTCATAGAAGTTCATCAGAGGGTGAGGTGATGGTGGAAGTTGTTCTAGTGCACCTCCCTCCCTCCCCACCACCCCTCTCCCACATCCACAGGGCTTGACGACTAGGCGTGTGCACCCTCCGCCCCCGCCTCCCCGCCTCCCCCCACTTCGACAGGGCTTGATGACTCGGCATCTGCTCCCCCTGCCCCCTACCCCCAACCCTCCTTCCTCCGCCCCTCCTTTCCCCGCTTCTACAGGGTTTGACGATTCGGCGCCCTCCCTCCCCACCACCCCTCTCCCACATCCACAGGGCTTGACGACTAGGCGTGTGCACCCTCCGCCCCCCCGCCTCCCCGCCTCCCCCCACTTCGATAGGGCTTGATGACTCGGCATCTGCTCCCCCTGCCCCCTACCCCCAACCCTCCTTCCTCCGCCCCTCCTTTCCCCGCTTCTACAGGGTTTGACGATTCGGCGAATGCTCGCCCCCACCCCCCCCCCCCCCCCCCCCCCCCACCCCCCCCACCCCCCCCACCCCTCACCCCACTTCTACAGGGCTTGACGTCTCGGCGCCTGCTCCCCCGCCCCTCCCACCCCCGGCTCCTCCCCCACTCCCACTTTACCGCGTCCCCTTCCAATGCCGGCTTCCGATTGGTGGAACGGGACAATGGGGCTGAGCGGATGCGTCTGTCGCCAGGAGGCGCCGCAAGCACTTTGTGTGCTCGCTAACAAAACCCAGCCCGAAGCGGACGGGTCCGGAATCCCATATGACGTCATGCATTAAACCAAAGCTTGCTCAGCTGTAGGTAGTGAGGACAGTCTCAGCACACACAGACACGGTGGGTGTCTTCTAGTTGTAATGACACACCAACTGAGAGGTCCACTCTAGAAGTCAGGCAAGAAGAGCAATTGAAGTTCCGTGTGAACTGCACGTAGATGTGAAATGAATCTAAATGTGAACTGAACCTAAATGTGAACTGAATCTACATTGTGAACTGAACCCAGGTGTGAATTGAACCTACATGGGAATTGAACCTAGATGTGAACTGAACCTAGATGTGAACTGAACCTAGATGTGAACTGAACTTTGGTGTGAACTGAACTTAAATGTAAACTGAACCTAGATGTGAAATGAATCTAGATGTAAACTGAACCGATGTGAACTGAACCTAGATATGAACTGAACCTAAATGTGAATTTAACCTACATGTGAACTGAACCTAGATGTGAACTGAACCTAGATGTGAACTGAACCAAGCTGTGAACTGAACCAAAATGTTAACTATGTGTGTCTTCTTATGATACAAAAATTGACAAGTCCGCTGTTGATCCTTGTAAAAGTCATGAAAGAAGAGGAGTTGAACCTGCATGTGAACTGAACTTACATGTGAATTGAACCTAGATGTGAACTGAACCTAGATGTGAACTGAAATGAGATATGAACTGAACCTACGTGTGAACTGAACCTAGATGTGAACTGAACCTAGATGTGAACTGGATCTAGATGTGAACTGAACCTGAATGTGACCTGACCCTAGATGTGAACTGACCCTAGATATGAACTGAACCTAGATATGAACTGAACCTACATGTGAACTGAACCTAGATATGAACTGAACCTAAATGTCAACTGAACATAGATGTGAAATGAACCTAGATGTGAACTGAACCCATATGTGGACTGAACCTGCATGTTAACTGAACCTAGAACTGTACTGAACCTAGATGTGAACTGAAGCTGCATGTGAACTGAACCAATATGTGTACTGACTCTAGAAGTGAATTGAACCTAGATATGAACTGAACCTAGATGTGAAATGCACTTAGATGTGAACTGAACCTATATGTGAAATTAACCTAGATGTGAACTGAACCTAAATGTCAACTGAACCTAAATGTCAACTAAACCTAGCAGTGAACTGGACCTACATGTGAACTTAACCTAGATGTGAACTGGAGCTAGATGTGAACTGATCCTAAATGTGAACTTGACCTACATGTGCACTGAGCCCAGATGTGAACTTAACCCACATGTGAACTTAACCTACATGTGAACTGGACCTACATGTGAACTTAACCTAGATGTGAACTGGCGCTAGATGTGAACTGAACCTAAATATGAACTGGACCTACATGTGCACTGAACCCATATGTGAACTTAACCTACATGTGAACTGAACCTAGAAGTGAACTGACTGATGGTGGCGAAAGAACTCCTGTTGCTGGTAGCAGCTTATTGCTTGTCACGCTCTCTAGAAAAGGGTCTTCTAGATGATTTCCTTCATCCGCACGCCCTCTGACGGCAATGGAATAACTAGAGTTGCAGTTGACACCTCACTGCGCACCATGCTCCGTGAAAAAGGGTGTTGTAGAAGATTTCCTGTATCGCCCTGCCCTCTGATGACAGTGGGTTAACTAATGCACAACATCATGTGACAAGGATGATCCCAAGATTGGGAGAGATGACATATGAAGATCACCTGAGGAGACTTAAGCTACCAACATTGTCATATTGTTGTGCCAGGGGAGATATGAAATTAGAGACTTATAAGATTATAACTGGAGTCTATGACAGTGATGCCACAGCAGGTTTGTTAGACTTCAGAATAGAGAGCAACACCAGAGGCCAGCTGTATATGATCTTCAAGGAGAGGCCCAGACTTGAAGTCAGGAAGCACTCATTTCTCTTTTGAGTGAATGATCCATCAAACAGTCTTCTAGACCAAGTGGTTGAAACCCTAAGAGTAGAAGCATTTGAGAGAAGGCTGGATAGACATTGGAGAGGACACCCACAATTATATGAGCGCATGGCTCTGTCCACCTCCATATGTGTGCAACCAAATAGTTCTTTGTTACCATACCAAACTGGCAGTAGAGGTTCAATAGGGCCTAGATCAGCCAGACGAGGCCCAGAACAGGTCACTGCGAATGTCGAAAGACAGTGGAAATGGTCAAAGCATTGGTAACACCTACCCTCGATCCAGGTCACTGAGCATTCGTCAAGGTCTGCGTGCTAGGCTACTTCCAGCAGTCGATTCCCCCCCCACCCCCCCCAGTCCCACCCCCATGACTAACGGCAGTGTGAGGTTCTATACATCATCAGACTCCCCCCAACTACTATCAGAATAATACTCTAATAGTTTGCACTGACCTCTCAGGCAAGGAGCCGCATGGACAGGTAGGCGTTGGTAGTGTGGTGAAATCGGGGAGACTAGGTGGTGTAATGGTTAGCACACTGGCCCGGGATGCAAGAGATGTGGGTTCGATTCCCACACTAGGGGCAATATTTCCCATTTTCATCACCCCCAAAACACTGGTTGTTGTGAGCAGGATCCTGTAGAAGCTACGCGCTGTATAATTGTTGAACCTACCCTGTGTATGTATATATGTAAGTGCCTTGCCTTTATGTATGTAATTGAAAGCATTAAATGACCATTTACAAGACTTACACTTCCAGGGGGATGAATGTAGTAGTCTGCACTGATCTATCAGGCAAGGAGCCACAGAGACAGGTAGGCACGGGTAGGGTGATGACATCAGGGAGCCTAGGTGGTATAATGGTTAGCACCATGGCCCGGAATGCAAGAGATGTGGGTTGGATTCATGCTCTAGGCGCAATATTTCCCATTTTCACCCCCCCCACGACAAAACCACACTTCTTTTCATAGAACTGCACTGGATGGCCACGTGGATAAGGGTCTCCGCTTATTATGTGCCACAGGTCGTGGGTTCGATTCCCGATCGCCTCAAGCCAAAGACTACCAAAGTCGATCCATGTCACTCAGTGCATTGATGCGGGGTTGGCCATGCTGTTTTAAGAGGGAAAGGAGTGGCTGGTTTTGCAGCGGGATAATGTGACTGAGTAGGATATCTGTTGCTCACGGAATACAGTGGCCGACTCCGTAGAGCGCAGGCTTTCCGTTCGGAAGGTCGAGAGTTCGAAACCCGGCTGAGTCAAATTAATTTGTTGTTGCTGTTGTACATATAGTTTATTCATTGAATAAAGTCTGTTGTCAGCGCCGTGGCACTGGTCTTCCAGCCATGTGACAATACAGTTATTTACAATATATGCAGCTTGCCCAAATCAGCTGAAATAACAATATCAAACATTCAAAGACTTACATATGGTATAGTTTGACAATTCACATACAAAAATAGCAGTTATATGTTGTATTCCTACACACTTGATACATACATCTGTATTGATTAGACCTTTACATTACGGAGTGGTTAGGTGCATAGTTTCCCTTCATAGGTGTGTATGCCTACTATGTTGTGAATTGCAAAACTATCATGTTGTTGGAATCAACATTTTGAGATGGAGTGAGTGTTAGTAGAATGGTTTCTTTATTCTGTTAGATAAAGTGTGGTTAGGTTATAGGGTTATGCTTAAAAGGTTAATACCTCAGGTGTGTTTTTTGACTACATGAAGTAGTTTGAGTAAGTAGGTTGTTAGTATTGATGGGATAAACAATGCTTGGAGGATTGTACGTTTCAGTCATTTAGTAGTCTAGTGTCTATGTTTATACAAAGACCCTATAATACCAATGACTTATACAATTGCTACATGTTGCTACCTAGCCTGGTGCTCCGCATTAATAGGATAGGACAAAGAATGGTTAGCAAACAGTATCAGGATAATGTGACTGTGTGGGACATCAGGTCATCGTGCTGGTAGCCTGGTCTCCGAGTGGGGCTGCACTATTAAGTCACTATGAGTGAGCTCTGTCACAAGTTGGTACCTGTCCTCATATGACCTTAGATGTTACTAGGACAGAAAGCAACAACAACCAACGAACCAGCCATGGCGCTGATGGCTCTGTATGCTAATGTGCCAACATTTTGAAATCGCCATTAAAGTGTACTTTCAAAAGAGTTGACGGTCCAATTATGACAGCAAATGTTATTTGGAGTGGGACGGAGCTCAGGGGGGTCAACGAAATATAGCGAAATATAGCGAATGGTAGACAGGAAGTGTGAACACTTATTTGTCTCTCTTTTTTTTTTTTTGTACATTAGTTGTCCCAAGCATGGGAAATCCCAGTCACAGACGACTGGTCTTCCCCACTCCACTGCTGGTCGATAGAAAGCCCGAGCCTACACTTTTACCGACCCAAGGGATTTTTAACCTCCCACACCACATAGACATGGTATGAGAGCAACCGGCCTTTGATGACGCTGTAAGTTATACACAGCGGTGGAAATCCAAATTGGCAGAGCTGGGGGCACGTGTGAAGGAGTGGACCCATTCGCAGTTTGACCTATTTTCCATTCCAACCAGGGGTCCACAACTGGCTCATCAAAGGCTGTGCTATCTACTGTCCTGTTTATTGGAAAGTGCATATATAAAAGACCCCTCACTGCTTATGGGAAAGAGAAGCGTATGACGTGAAGAAATATGTCAGAAATATGTCAGAATGACGATATGTTTAACGTCCAATAGCTGATGATACAAAAATCAAAGTGCTCTAGAGGGGTATTTAAATAAAACAAGCTTTACTTGCAAGTGTTTATTGGGCTTAAGATCGGTTTAGTCACTCACTGCTTTCGAATCAGCATGGACAGTGTTGCATTATGATATCCAGATATGGTCCAATATCTGGTCCAATTTTTGACAACGATGGTTGCTTGGACCTAGAAAAAGCCAATTAGTCAGTCATTCTTTCTGGAGCTTTATTTAGGGACCACAATACAACTGTATGGTGGTCCCTAAATAGTCATTTAGGGACCACAATACAGTTTCCTTCTGTCACTTGTATTGTGGTCCCTCTATTTTAGGGACCATAGTGCAAGTATTTTGGTATTGTGGTCCCTAAATATTTGCATTTCTTTATTCCTTATGTTTCGGTCCTATCAACATAAAGTCCCCCCTGCCTTTCCATAGCTGATTTTACCCACCGACCTGCCCACTGATAGTAGCGGAAGACGACAGTATTGTAGATACCAGCTCAGTGTACTAAAACCATTGTGCACAAATTCTCATAGAGAATTTCCACGATCGACCTGCTCTGTCTGATCATTTAAGCATTTTAGGGCTCTTTCGTGGGCCAAACACCAGGATTTATCGCTCCAAACCATATCCATTCTTGTTCTCCTTGACGAAGAATACACACATGTAGTCATCATCATCATCATGCTGTCAGTCGAGATGTGACAAAGACTGCTTTCATTACTTGACTGTCACTCTCCATTTAGCTGTCTGCTGTGAGAGTGATATCCATGAGTCGGTCTAAATGTCTCTCAGCTTCAGGTTTCTCTTGATGGTATCCTTGAACTGGAAACGAGGGTGCACTCTCTTTCTGTAACCAGAAGACAGTAGAGAATAGCGGATCTGCTTTGGTAGCCCGTCTGATGACATCCTCATGATGTGTCCAGTCCACCAGAGATTCTTTTTGATCAGAAGATCTTCCATAGAGGGCAGCCCTGTCCGTTCGAGTATTTCCTTATTTGTCACTTTGTCCTTCATCGTGAGCACTGTGGCTGATATTCAGATAACCTACAGACTGCTCATTAAGGAAACAAACCCATGTTACAAAAAGATATGATGTGATTATGACACATTCATCAATAGATACATTTTGTGGTTTACATTGTAAATATTGTAATCATTACTCATTGAGCTTATATGGCCCAGGGTAAGAGGTTAATCTGACACATCATCATCATCGTGCTGTTGGTCGCGATGCAACAAAGACTGCTTTCATTACTTGACTGCCACTCTCCATTTAGCTCTCTGCTGCGAGAGTGATGTTTTGTGTGGTTGTACATTTCATGAAAGCTGCCTGCAAAAGTGTTGAAGTGCTGCTGGCTTTTGCAAGTTACCAGCGGCACTCTCTCGGGGAGCAAATAGAGCTTTCACACCGGCAAGAACATGTCAAGACAGGCGCAAAACTATTTGTCCATGCAGTAGCTGGTCAGAAGATGTTGGGATTTCCATACATCAACCGCCCTTAAGGCTGCCACAGTGACATGGTTTTCTGTTTAGGGTTTGCTCCCTTATCCTTCGGTTCTGTCAAGAACCTGTACCACAAGGCAGTGGTTTACAACTCTGCATGGCAGGGGCGTCAAACTCCCTGGTGTGTTGCAATACCTGCAATACCTGCATACTTGACACATAAATACTGAGAAAATGAGGTATAACTTGAAAATACCTCATGCTTAGTTGGCATATTAATCCAGACATATATACTTTCTCTGGGCTTCTAGATCTAGTTTTGTGTAAAAGGAATAGTTGCCCATGTATCTAGTGTTGTAATTAGACTGAGTGAGAATGAGGTAGAGCATATGTCTCCCTCCACCAGGAGGGAAGGTTAGGGGTACCCTGAGGCCAGTACCGGAAATGTGAAATTGCACTCGGGCTCCCGTCATGCATCAATGCCGACAACCGCGCATGCGCACATGCACCTTGTTCGCTGAACTGCATCTCCTGCGGCAACAAACCCATTCCCGGCCCCAGTGTTGTGCTGGGATTCGGCTAGACGTCATCGGGTCCGGTCCCTATTGCCATCAGTAGCCAGGGGTAGACATTTCTTTTTGGTACATTAATTATTTAAGCAGGGGAAATTTCAATCGCGGACGATTGGTCTTCCACATTCCACTGCTCCTTGCCCTATCCTAAAAATACCAAGGACCTGGCTAGGAAGTGACAAGTATCAATTTTTAAGTCATTGGTTTGACTCAAGCAGGGTTTGAACCCACAATCCCACGATCTACCAACATGGGAGACAGATGCTATAACTCATTTGGCAATCCCGTCTGGTTAAGTTATGGATATTTTTCTTAATGGTATATTGATTAATTAGCTGAGAGAATTGCAGGTAGTTGTGTTTGTGGAGATATATTAATAAAGGCATGCTACAGTTCAAAATAGATACAATACAACAATCAAGTGGGATGAGTATAATCTCTGGCTAGGGATATCAGCCGTTTCCCTTCCTCAAGTATGAGTGAGGTTTCCACGTCCAATACAGATGGAAACAACCAGTGCTTGCGTCACAGGTCGCCCGTGGGATGTGCTGAAAATGGAAATATAATCAACCGGTATGCAATAATAATAATGTAATTCCCTTCCGTGCCTTTGTACTTGCATTAGACTTTATACATCATATATTTTTGTTTGCTAAGCTTTATTTATGTTTTGGTTATATAATTTTTTAATTTTCGTCAGAAAATAAACTTTCTTTAGTGCTGAGACAGGGTCTTCTCGTCATATGTATTGCAGATATTTACAGTATATATTCACACTGAGAAGTACTTACATCGATTTTTGTTCCATTCTCTTCCATACTTCAATTGACAGGTGCTTTCAGGTTAGAACCACAGATTAGCTATCATATATCTTGTTTCTTTATAGCGATATAGCGAATGGTAGGCATGAAGTGTGAACAGTTATTTGTCTCTCATTTTTTAAATTTGTTGGTACATTAGTTGTCCCAAGCAGGGGAAATCCCAGTCACAGACGACTGGTCTTCCCCACTCCACTGCTGGTCGATAGAGAACCCGAGCCTACACTTTTACCGACCCAAGGGATTTTTAACCTCCCACACCACATAGACATGGTATGAGAGCAACCGGTCTTTGATGATGCTGTAAGTTATACACAGCGGTGGAAATCCAAATTGGCAGAGCTGGGGGCATGGGGAATCGAACCGCCGACCCTCAGATTAGGAGTCTGACCTAAAAAAAAGTCAGACACTCTAACCACTCTGCCACAGAGAACGCCACCCACCACAGAGAATTGTTCATTACTTACTTACTTACTTACTTACGCCTACCGCCCATCTTTGGGCATAGAGCACAAACAAGGGCTCTCCAGTTATCCCGGTCTTGAGTTTCTTGTTCGTAATTCTGTAATGTTGTTCTTTTTTTCCAGGGTTCATTGTGCAAATATAAATATATGCCAGTCGGGCAGTGTTGCTTTCCCCCATTGAGCGTTTGGGACTAATTAACATCCCAGATTAACTCAACCTACCCGTGATTACCTCCCTATTTGGCTTCTTTTATGGGGATTCTTAAAGCTGCATAGGACGATAAAAGCATCACCTTTTCAAAATCTATCGCGCCCACTGGCCAATTCGTAGAGTGCAGGCCTCCAGTGCGGAAGGTCGGGAGTTTAATTCACGGTCGAAACAACCCAATGACTTACACAATTGATACTGGTCGCTTCCTAGCCAGGCGCTCAACATTATTAGGATCGGGAAAGGATTGGTTTGCTCGGTATCAGGATAATGTGACTGAATGGGATATTGGGTTATGATGTTGGCGGCCTGGTTTCCCCCGTCGGGCAGCACTATAAAGTGACCATGAGACCGCACCGCCACAAGTTGGTACCCATCCTGATATGACCTTAGATGTTTGTTTGTTTGTTGTTGCTTTACGTCCTAGCAACATCTAAGGTCATATCAGGACGGGTACTGACTTGTGACAGTGCACACTCATGGCAAATTTATAGTGCTGCCCCACTGGGATACCAGGCTGCCAGCATCATGACCTGATATCTCACTCAGTCACATTATCTTGACAGTGAGCCAACCAGTCCTTCCCCTAGCCTAATAATGCCGAGCGCCAGGCTAGGAAGTGACAAGTATCAATTTTTAAGTCATTGGTTTGACTCGACCAGGGTTCGAACCCACGATCCCTTGGACTGCCAACACTCGAGACGTACGGTCTAAATCATTCGGCCATCCCGCCTGCTTACCTTAGATGTGGGCAGGACATCTATCTCCAACAACCAAGCAACAACCTTTTCAAAACCAAGGCATTATTTACCTAATCGAACTTCGATATTTGCACAGTTAGAAAGCATATGTTGCTGCATCGGATGGAATACTGATTCAATATAATAAAACCCGCCCACTGCTGAAGCCTACGGCGTCACCATTTTGATGTGCATGCCGAAATTAGCTTGCCATATTTTCACTTCAAATATCTCCAAAGTTAGCAATTTACATAAACTTACTTAAAAATGAGGCGATGTAAGTTATATCAATGAAGCCAATATATTTCTGAACAAATGACAACAACTCAAAACCATCGGATTGTGCAGCTTTAACTACAAGCAGTTATATCATAAGTGTCATTCACATGGACACAAATATCCAGGTAGGGCACCTATAATTACTACAGAACACAGCTTCAACACTATACACACAGCACGTAATCGATTAATCAACTCAGGTCACCCAAGCCACTTGTTGACGCATGCGCACATCCTACAGACTCGGGTTGAATAAATGAATATGCTCGGGGTGGACAAAATGGTGGCTTAATCTAAAACTTAATATTGTTTTTCAATAACCGATATAAGTACAGCAAAATAGGATTTAAAGTATGTTATGATTGTAGAAGCTGACAATCTGGGTTATTAAAAAAAAGAGAATTATAACAACATGTACGACTGGTACTGGTAGCTGTTATCCTAGAGGTACCATTCATAGGTGTGACATCATCGCTCCTAGCAAACCCTAGCCAAGAGGTGGGTTACTGGGGTTGCGTCGTTTTGCACACGGCATGTGTATTTCTCGACTCCACTCGCGGTGTTCGATTTGAAATTCTGACGACTTTGTGAATTGTTCATTGTGCAAATATAAATAAATGGCAGTCGTGGCCCGGGTCGTGTTAATCGATGACGGCCTATGAGTGCACAGTATCCTGGTCATGACCCCAATGCCGTGTGGACGTTCTGGAAACAAGACAGAGACACCATACGCTAGCGCAGGTCTTCAAACCCATATTTCTGACATTTCCGGGGGAACTTCCAAGTAATTACACTGTGCAAGTTCCTGTATCAACCAACCTGGGTAGACCTAGTTTTGTGTGTCTCGCATTTCAGCTGGGCTGGGGCGGTTGAATGCAACCCATTAAATTACCTGGTATTAGGTACCACCCAGGCAGGCAGATATATGGCTTCTAGACATGTACCTAAATATGCCACACTTCTACAGTACTAAGGGAGATGTAAGTGCATGCGATAATGGCGAAAGTATGCTTCATAGAAATACAACCCACCAATTTCGCTCACTCCTGCTTCCCCAATTATTCACAACCCGGTTCGTCGAAACTTTACAAAAAAAGATTTATGCTGTCTATCATGGATAAGTCTGAATAGTCTTGTTTTCACCATTAAACAGTATTTTGATAGAAAGCCCGAGCCTACACTTTTACTGACCCAATGGATATTTAACCTCCAACACCAAATAGACATGGTATGAGAGCAACTGGCCTTTGCTGTCACTGTAAGTTATACACAGCGGTGGAAATTCAATTTGGCAGAGGTGATGGTATGCAGAATCAAACCATCGACCTTCAGATTAGGAGTCTGATTTAGAAAAATGTCAGGCACTCTAAGTAGTCTGCCAGAGAGAATACCTTGAGTTAGCTACTCAGAGGATATCTAGCCAACATTCCATCAAGCCAGCACACACAAATTATCTATTCAATAACCTGGAGCAATAAAATGAATGCCCTACAAGAGTGACATGAATGACAGGAGTGGAATGAGTGACATATCTATCATTGCTCTGGGAGAACCAGTACTCTTCATATTCAATGGTTTGTTGTTGGAGTTTTGCATCCTGGCAACATCTAAGGTCACATCATGACAGGTACTCACATGTTACAGTGCGCACTCATGTCAACTTATATAGTGCTACCACACTGGGAGACCAGGCTGCCAGTACCATGACCCAGTATCGCACTCAGTCATCTTATCCCTGACACTGAACCAACCAGTCCGTGCCCTATCCAAATAATGCTGAGTGCCTGGCTAGGAAGCGACAAGTATCAATTTGATAAGTCATTTGCCTGCCTCGACCAGGGTTCAACCCCATGGGTTCAAATCCCACGATCTACCAAAAGGGAAGACGGACGCTCAACTCATTTGACCATCCCGTCTGGACTTTCATATTTCATATTCAACGTTTGCGGTTGAGGTCGGCTAGTTGTTAGTACGAGGTTTCCCTGCCACCACCAGATCTGCCGTCACTCAGTCATTGTGAATGAGACCGCAGCCCGAGCACGGCCAGACCGGAAGCAGTGAGGCGACCAGCGCCACCAAGCGGCAGCCGCCAATTCAATTATATCAGTGACACAGAGCGTCCCACGGTGGCCAGCGTCCGACCCAGCACCTCTTGTGAGCAAAGCACCGCCCCCTTGTGAGTGTTCTCACATGTAAGCACTCTGGTCATAATGGAGGAGTTATGAGGAGGTGGTATCATATGCATATGTGCCATATGAGGTAATACATCAATATAAAATATTGGAGCAATTATAAGGAGGTGGTACCATATATATATATATGTGTGATGTATAACATTATGCGAGTATACAGATAGGTAAGGGAATATTACTTATTATTATTATTGTTATCCTGGTGTTCTCTGTGGCGGAGCTGTTAGAGCGTCTGACTTTTTTCTAGGTCGGACTCCTAATCTGAGGGTCGGCGGTTCGATTCCCTGTTCCCCCAGCTCTGCCAATTTGGATTTCCACCGATGTGTATAACTTACAGCGTCATCAAAGGCCGGTTGCTCTCATACCATGTCTATGTGGTGTCGGAGGTTAAAAATCCCTTGGGTCGGTAAAAGTGTAGGCTTGGGCTTTCTATCGACCAGCAATGGAGTGGGGAAGACCAGTCGTCTGTGACTGGGATTTCCCCTGCTTGGGACAACTAATGTACCAAACAAAAAAAAAAGAGAGACAAATAAGTGTTCACACTTCCTGTCTACCATTCGCTATATCGTAAGATACAACACTTTACCGTGGCGCCATATCAGCCAACTCACCTTCCCCGGATATGGTCCAGTGTCAGTCGGACCGGAGGACCTTTTATATAGTGTATATATAATAGCTTATATATAACCACTTGTATAATCATTTAATTATTTATTAGGCGATTCAACGTTGCTATCTTATTGACCAATCACTGTTGTCCATCTGGTTTGCTGCTGGCTGATGGGTCCCAGCAACATTTGACAGCGCCTGCTGTACTTTGAAACGTCACTTGCCACCACTGTTTTGCTTTTATGAATTAGGTAGGGCATTTATTGCTCAACCTGGAGTCGAATAAACGAACCAACCCAATCTGATGGTCTCCTTGTTATTCCTAGGGAAGTCTTTTATATATGAGACAGTCTCAAAAGGTGCTAAGCAATATGGGACAAAACATTTTCCATTGTAACGATCAACATACTATCTGTTTATGCATTTGCTCAGGATAAACTCATTTGGTTTTTGAAGCAAATGTCCTTGTGTTTTCAGTGTAGCCGTTTCTGTGCTGTTTTGTGTCAATAGTTACAATGGACAAAAAAAAAAGAAGTTTTGAGACAGGCTCATATATGCGCCATATCTCACTATACATTTGTGGCGCTCCATTAGCATTATTATTGATTATTTATTGCTAATTATTGATTAGTAGTGTTGAGTGTCATGCAAATGGGAATTACTATGCATAAAGCTGGAATCAAACCCAAATCTCTTGCGTTCCTGGCCAGAGTGCTAACCATTACACCATTTAAGCTCCCTGATGTCACCATACTACACACGCCTACCCGTCTATGTGGCTCCTTGCCTGAGAGGTCAGTGGAGACAACTATATAATAATGACCTTGAATGATTTGCTCAAGTGGCTGCGGGTCGGCGATCGCCCCCTCATCCGTGACCGCTGGAGCTGTTGATGACTAGGACAGACTCCATCAGTCCATGGAGCTGAGTGAGTGATGGGCGAAAGGAGGGATATTCAGGGTTATTATACTCGTAACATTCTTATACAGCATATATATATAGGGTGCTGCGAAATAAGAACAAATCCTCTAGTGCGACTGACACTGGTCTAGCTCTGGTGGAGGCGAGGAGGCCGCAGTTGGCGCCTGCAGTACAGTGTCGCATCTTACGGAGTATAACCATAATACAAATTATTCCCTTACGCATCTTTATACTTGCATACTGTGCTATGCATCATATATATATGAGACTGTCTCAAAAGGTGCTAAGAAATATGCCACAAAACTTTGTCCATTGTTACGATTAACATATTAAGTGCTTATGCATTTGCTCAGGATAAACTGATTTGTTTTTTCAGTGTAGCCGTTTCTGTGCTGTTTTATGTCAATCGTTACAATGGACAAAAAAACCTGAGTTATCACCTTTTGAGACAGGCTCATATATAAAGTTTGGATACGTAGACAATGGAGTGAGACATTCAGGTGACGGCTTGGATACTATATTTTGCATCTTGGAAAAGCACACATACAGGCATACAGGTGACAAGTTTGAAAATCTGGTAGAAAGTGAATAGATTGCCGTGCTCCTAGCCGGAACCGGCCGTTGGTGGCGCTGGTGTCGGCAATACGGAGCAATCGCAGGCTGGTCAGCGATTGGACATAATAACTGGAAAATATACATAATACCAAATGCTCGTAATAATAATAATAATAGTAATCAAGGCTACACTTTGCCTATTTATAACCGCACAATAGATTATACATCCTATATATGTTGCAACCATATATATATATATATATATATATATATATAAACCCACTCTCGTCCTCCCACATCCACTTACTCACCGCCAGTGCCCTCCCAGTCAACTCGCCCCCCCCCCCCCCCCCCCCCCCCTCCTCACTGGCCACCGTCAGAGCGACATCTCTTCTCAACCCACCCAAGCTGGTGCTCAACTGATTAGGCCCCAAGTGTAAAATGAAACACAAGGAAAGGGAAAAGAAGACAAACCCGACAAAGGAAGCGGTGGGGGGGCAACATCAAGGAATGAACAGGCGTAGAGTTTGACAAGTCCCAGAGGGCAATGGAGAACAGCGATAAAGGGAGGAAAGTGATTGCAAAGCTTTCTGTTGTTGCACAACTACTGCGCTCATATTTAACTTTTAAGAATGGATGAGGATGGTGACCTGTCTTTACCTCTCCATGAATTCACACAAATGGCATCGTTTAAAGGTATGTGGAAAGAGGGTTTGTATACCTGGGCGACATCTTTTCGAACGTTCAAACCCCGTGTGGATATTACTGGTGGCGGTTACTGAATCGGTATTATGCGGGCCTCATGTGCGGAAGGTTGGGAGTTTGGTTCCCTGTTGACTCAAACCGACGACTTATAAAATTGGTACATGTCGCGACCTAGAATGTCGGTTGGCATAAATAGGATAGGGCAAGGACTGGTCAGCCAGGTGTCAGGACAATGGAACTGAGTGGTATATTGGTTCATGGTGCCAGCATCCTGATTTCTCATTGGGGCAGCACTATACATTCCTATAAGTGTGCACTATAAGTGGGTAATGCAGTACCTCGGATACCTTAGGTGCTAAAATACCTCAGGGAGTTTGACGCCCCTGCCTTGCAAAGTTGTAAACCACTGCCTTGTGGTACAAGTTCTGGTTCTTGATAGAATCAGAGGCAAAGGGAGCAAACCCTAACAGAAAACCATGTTATCGTGGCAGCATTAAGCACGGTGATGAATGGAACTCCCAAACATCTCCTGACCAGCCACTGTAGGGACAAATAGTTTGCGCCTGTCTTGACATGTTCTTGCCGGTGTGAGACCTCTATTTGCTCCCTGAGAGAGTGCCGCTAGTAACTTGCAAAAGCCAGCAGCACTTCAACACTTTGCAAGCAGGTTTTATGAAATGTACAACTGCACAAAGCGGTGGTTGAGTAATGAAAGCAGACTTTGTCACATTGCAACTGACAGCATGATGATGATGAAGTGTGCACTGTCACAAGTTGGTACCCACCCTGATATGACCGTAGGTGTTGCCAGGATGTAAAACTCCAACAACCAACCAATGGCGTGGATATTTCAAAAAGCAAACACATTTGGTAATTAAAGCTGCATAGCCCAATGAAAGCATCAACTGTTCCCAACTAAGACACTTATGCCACTGAGAGATCAGCACCATGTCCCGACTGGATGCATATTGGTCAAGCATTACATATATATTGGAGCGAGTGACAGTTGCTACAATAAACCACATGTGAAGAACTGTCTCGATTTCTATTAATTAACAGTGGCTAACAGGTCCAAGGCCAATTATGGCTGTGTCCTATTGATTGATTGATTGATGACCTGATGTCCCATTCAGTCACGTTATCCTGACATGAAGCCAACCACTCCTTGCACTATACTAATAATAGCAAGCACCTGGCTAGGAAGTAACAATAATCAATATATAAGTCATTGGTTTGACTCGACCAGAGTTTGAACCAGTGGGTTCGAATTGTACGACCTACCAAAACGGGAGACAGACGCTCAACTCATTCGGCCATCGCGTCTGGTCCCAGAGATTGCATCATTTGTCACTACCTAGTTGTAAAGATATACGGTATTTCGGTCATGGTAGACAAGTTGGGAAAGATATCAATATCTTGGGCAATGGAGGTGGGGATTATTGTTATGTAATAGCGAAGCAATGAGTACCCACTCGCTGTGTGACATAAGGATGCTATGTGTAAATGCTATGATGTGCAGTGACCGTGATTGTGATATGATGTCCAGATATGAAGATACTGCTACGTATTACAGAAATGTTCCCTCTATGCACAAGGAAGAGTGCAAATGGGGTGGGAGCATATATATATGTTTATTGTAACTGTATGAGTTCTACTTGTTACCAGAGACCGCTGGGCATCCACACCAGCCATTCTGCATACCTTATGGAGACCAACTGCACTGGGGTTGAGTGACAGGTGCCCCTCTTGGGCGCTACCCCTCCCAGGTTGCAGGGGGTGTCTGATTGGCTGGTTTTGTGAGGCCAGAAACCTTATACTCCTTGCACTTGCTATGCAGATACACACTCACTCCAGAAGTACTGAAAGAAGCAGGTCACCACTGAGATGTGTGCAACAACCATTGGACCCCGGTTCAATGGGGTGTAGGCACTGATTCTGATAGAAGTAAGCAGGAATCATGTGGGTCTGTATAGCAGTTTGTAAGTGAATCAGGGTGGCAAGTCACTAGTAGGTGAACACAAGTTGTATCCAATAAAGCTCAACCTTATCACTGTCAATCTTGCATGACTTGTCTTCCATTTCTTCCTTCGGAGTTGTTTTGAGTACTTTAAAGGTGGGGTCTGGCAGACAGTTGTCAGGAACCGCCTGAGTAGTAGTGAATAAGAAAAGTTGTTCAGACGGCCATCGACAACCTGTTCGTAATGAAGACTCAATGACATTTACTAATTGTGTGACCAGTTATCTGTTATCTCGGTTTGAGATTCCTACCAGCATCAGAAGGTGCATAATCTCATGATTAGAGCCCCTTGTGATAGTTTAATCCAATTGTCTTAATTCAAATTTGAAACCATCATCAAAGCCTCCCTCTAGACTGATGCGGGAAATGGTGAAGTGTAAATTGAGGCACTAAAGCGTATGAAAATAGGGCTTCCAAAGCCTAATTTAATCACCTGCTCAGATCTGCTCCTGACACACCGCCTTTTGGAGCTTGCCTCAAATAGAGAATTACGCAATTCCACAGTGCCATTTAAATTAAATTGCGGCTTTGGACTGAAGGTGCAGGAAGACGATGGTTGGTTTTACCATCATGCTATTGATATCCATATGACATGAACAGTAATTAAATCAGACAACAATATAATAGAGTTGATATTGTGGATGGGATATCATCGTGGTGGTCGCGTAACATTCCACTGAGGCAACACTATGAAGACACATTTATAGTATATTTGATACTGTGACTGACTGGATTATCGTCGCTGTGGTAGCCTGACATTCCACTGAGGCAACACTATAAAGCCACCATGCATGTGCACTGTTCCAGATCAGTACACGACTTGAGATCAAACCCAGTGACCTATCATGGGCATCCTCTGTCCACTTGCAGGCGTCTCCAGGCTGGTCGCAGTTAGCTGCTCCGGGTTCCGGTTTTCACCACCAGGTGAGAATCTGTCGTTGGCAGACGCAAGTATCTCTCAACTCATATCGACCTATGCCAACCTCAAGGGCTGTCACACTACGATGGATAACCTTAGCGTATGCCGACGTATGTGATTTTCGACCAACATGTTGGCATACGTCGTCATATGGTATGTATACATTGGGCGTACGTTGGGAACATTCTGGGAATGTCGTTTACACATCGTCTTATATCGTCATGCGTCGAGGCTCTGAACAAATGTTGTCCTTGCTCAAAATTTCCAATGCATGTCGACGTGTGCCTCATACAATGAACATACGCTGCATGTACATTCGGGATACATCTGCATATGTTGGGAGTACGTTAGGGATACGTTGGAATATATTGCTGCACATTAGCTGTACATTCAGCCTGTTGGAAACATACAGTTTGCGTACTGCCAATGGATGCATAACATACTCCTAATGTACTTAGAACGTATGCCTGCTGTATCTCCACTTTACTTGACATATATGCCATACTTCTAGCGATGGAGTAACATATGTGATGTTGGTAAGTGTACCGTGAGCATATACAAACATTTTGCGAGGCACATGAACGCTCTCAATAGGTCAGAGATATGTTCTCCATACGTTACGTCTGTTGTGTGTACATTGTGTGTACGTTGTGTGTACGCCCATTTTTATCCCTCGCAGTGCAAAAGGTTTGGCGAATCCCGACCTATTTGAATTTGAATTATATTTCAACACGTTACTCACACGCCGGCGCCATACGTCATAGTGTGACAGGGCCTTTCGTCAACTGCTGCCAGACTAAGTAGATTATCCTACACGCTCCAATATATGTCAGTGAGGAAAGCACCAGAATCAATATAGCTTGCAACCACTTGCAACCAGTTTGGAGCAAAGAACCCACAGTGACTTGCAACCTACTTGTGACCAATGTAATGGTCGCTGACCTCTGGGTGACAAAAGCAATGGACGCCATTCTCTGGGAGACCATTTTGGATGCAAGGATGTTCTTAGTCCAGTAGCTGTAACCTCCTATCGACCACTTCCCACCATTTTGAAACAAATTTGGGCTTCTGATTTCATATCGTGCAGTGATTGTTTAATACTCACATTTCTAGTCCAGTGCACTGCGGCGCTGACGCCCATTATGGTCGGTAAAGGTCGAGCGATGGTTGTTCAGGAGCAGCTCCTACAAGCACAAACAAAGTAAAGCTTGTTTTATTTAACGATGTCTCTAGAGCGCATCAATTTTATCATTGGCTATTGGATATCAAACATATGGTCATTCTGACATAATATTTAAAGGAAATCCGCTGCTGCCACATATGCAACTCTTTCTGATAAACAGCATGGGGTCTTTCTTATGCACTTTCTCACAGACAGGACATTGTGAAATGTGATTAGGAACCCCCACATCTGACACCATGTGAAATGTGATTAGGAACCGACTCTACTCAACGACGTCTAGTTTCATAATGCCTTTATTCGGGTTCCCACAGCTGGTGCTGCCGGCTCGGTCTGGGTTTCAGTTTCGGGTTGTTACATACATCACATACATCACATACAACAGCCATTGATGAACCAGTTGTAGACCACTGGCTCAAACGGAAAATAGGCCAAACTGCAGGTCGGTCCACTGAGCAGGATCGATGAGATGATCGGAACCTTCACAGGTGCACATTCTACCACCTGAGCTATGTCCCACTCCGTACTAGAACGAGTAGATGAACAATGCCATTCAGTGTTAAAAATCCCTCTCAATGTTGCAAAACATGTAAACAGGTGAGGCCGCTAAAGGACTTCGAAAAAGAAAACATGTTTCAAATTAGGCTCCTAACCTTTGACAAACGTGAATGGTGGAGGCGTTATTTTGGGTGTTAGATGTCTTGGTAACATAGACCCGGGGAGGTGGCCGAATCGATAGAGCGCAGGCCTCGCACGCTGAAGGTCGGGAGTTTGCTTCCCAGTCGAGTCAAGCAACTGACTTATAAAAATGATACTTGTCGCTTCCTAGCTTGGTGCTTGGCATTAATATGATAGAGCAAGGACTGATTTGGCTCAGTGTCAGGATAATGTGACTGAGTGGGATATCGGGCCATGGTGCCAGTGGCCTCATTTCCCAGTGGTGCAGCACTTTAATTTTCCATGAGTGTGCCCTGTCACAAGTCAGTCATCATTATCATCATCATCATGTTGGTCGCGATGCAACAAAGCCTGCTTTCATTACTTGACTGTCACGCTCCATTTAGCTCTCTGCTGTGAGAGTGATGTCCAGGAGTCGGTCTTAATGTCTCTCAGCTTCAGGTTTCTCTTGATGGTATCCTTGAACCACAGCCGAGGGCGCCCTCTCTTTATGTACACATCCTGTAAACTGAGTATCCCTAGCAACACTCGTACCATTTTCAAATGGTTAATGCAGGGCGTAGGAATATACCAAAATGTTGCAAATGTGGCACCAGACAAATTTAAAAAACACAAAATCTAACATAACTACTACAGCTAAGATGACAAGGCTAATACCAAATTGAGATTATTGCTGTTTTGCAATGAACACAAGCCTCAATGCGACTTACTCATTATGGACAGGGTAAATATACCATCCCCCCCAAACAAATCCTGATATGACCTTAGATGTCGCCAGGACGTAAAACTCCAACAACCAACCAAGCATAATGTTTCGTCCCTGATGTCAGAGCGTGTCCGCTGGGCTTTGGGGAGTAGGTCATTAACGAGCCATCCGTAGTCTGATCTGCGTCACGCTTCACTGAGCATATGGACATAACGTGGGCCTTGGCCGGTATGGTAATGTTGACCTTTGACCCGATATCCTTTACGCTTCTATAGAGCATATCGTTTATGAGTAAAGGATTGGTCGTCTGTTTTTCTGAGTTTTCATCGGAGCTTTATAGTGCTACCCCACTGGGCGGCCAGGCCGCCGCCACCATGACCCAATTTCCCACTCAGTCATATTATTCTGACATAGAGTTAACCAGTCCTTGCCCAATCCTATTAATGCCAACCGCCAAGCCAGGAGGCGACAAGTATCAACTTCGTAAATCATTGCCTGATTCCGCTAATGCCCAGCCTGATCTATAGTTGGATTACCGCTGATACATTGAAGATGTATGCATGCCTGATTCCACTAAGGCTCTGTTTGACCTATATTAGGGTTACCACTGTTACATTGAAGATGTATGCATGCCTGATTCCACTAAGGCTCTGTTTGACCTATATTAGGGTTACCACTGTTACATTGAAGATTTACCTATGCCTGGATCCACTAATGCACTGTTTGACCTATATTCGGTTTACTGCTGTTACATTGAAGATGATTGATTGATTGATTGGTGGTTGCTTTACGCCGTGTCGGCAGCATAAGCCATATTCACGGCAAGAAATGTTTGTTTTTTGTTCAAACCATCACTTTTACATGTAAAAGCAGACAATCAATTATGTGCCAATCGACACTCATTAAATTAGAAAGCTCACAATCATATATTTGTGGTCAAGGGAAACAAATTCCCATAGAAAAAGAAAAGTTTATTAATAATTGATAGAATCTATTTAGTAAATTATATGAGGTGGTACAGTCCAGCTGCCCTCAAAAAGGCTAAAATGTTTTCCTGTTTTACCTTAGTAAAAAGGTCATGCATACTGTCTGCAGTGTAGAACCGTTGGCGCAGGGCCCAAATGAAGATGTATACATGCCTGAATCCACAAAGGCCCTGTTTGACCTATATTAGGGTTACTGCTGTTACCTTGAATATGTATATATGCCTGAATCCATTAAGGCCCTGTTTGACCTATATTCGGTTTACTGCTGCTACATTGAAGATATATATATATGCCTGATTCCACTACTGTCCTGCTAGACCTATAGTTGCATTGCGGCCGCTACATGGTCGATATATATATGCCTGATTCCACTAACACGCTGCCTGACCTATAGTTGGGTTGCCACTCGTACATTGAAGATGTATCTATATGCCTGATTCCACGAATACTCTGCCTGACCTATAGTTGTGGTGCCACTACTATATGGAAGATCTATATATATGCATTATTCTGCTAACACACTGCAGGACCTATACTTGGGTTGCTGCTGCTACGTTGAAGATATATATATATATATGGTTGGGCCGCATTCAGGGTATGCCGCAGAGTCGTCTCTTAGGCCCTGTCACACTACGACGTAACGACGTCAGCGTAGGCACAACGTGAACATAATTATATTACGTCGAAGTTCTCGGCGTAATATGCAAATTGCGGCACAAGTTGGACATCGATGCAGCATAGTTAACATGAGTGTAACGTCGGTATAGCATTGTGCCAACCAACAATCAACCAAACAACCAATCAACCAATCAACCAAACAACCAAACACCCAAACAACCAAACAACCAACAATCAACCAACAACCACCCAAACAACAACCAACCAACAACAACCAACCAACAGCCATCACCCACCAACCAACTAACAACCAATCCACAACCAACCAACAACCAACCAACAATCAACCAACCAACAAACACTCAACCAACAACCAACCAACAACCAACCGACAACCAATCCACATCCAACCAACAACCAACCAACAACCAACCAACAATCTACCAACACACCAACCAACAACCAACCAACAACCAACCAACCAACAACCAACCAACAACCAACCAACAACCAATACACAACCAACCAACAACCAACCAACAATCAACCAACAACCAATCAACCAACAACCAACCAACCAACAACCAACAACAACCAACAACCAACCAACAACCAACCAACCAACAACCAATCCACAACCAACAACCAACCAACAATCAACCAACAACCAACCAACCAACAACCAATCCACAACCAACCAACAACCAACCAACAATCAACCAACAACCAAACAGCCAACCAAACAACCAAACAATGCACCATTGATCTAACGTAGCCGACGCATCCCTCCCGCACGTCTAACGTTGGCGTAACGTGAGTGTCACGTCACCCGAACGTCAGAGCATCACATCGAGCTACGTCGAAAGTTTTGAACATGTTCAAAACCTTGAGGCACGCCAAAGTAACACGACATAATATGAGATATCTCGACGTCGGTCTAACATCATTCTAACATCATCATAACATAACCCAATGTACCTCAACGTAATGACCAAAAGTGATCTACGTTGGCTCTTACGTCGTAGTGTGACAGGGTATTAGGCGGCTCCATGGCATGTTTTTGGCCAATGTGTGTTCAACATGTGCCTTAGAGTTGACTCTGAGACTTCGGGCTTTGTGGATAGGAGGCGAGAACACCTCCAAAATGGCCTCGTGTTTCAGCCAATCAGAGCTGTTCTTTCAATTGCAAATGGCTGCACACTATGGAGGCTGCCACTTTCATGGCACCCAACAGCTAAATGTCGTTCAGACCAGCGGTACGTCTGGAATTTCTCCGAGTCGCCTCCCAGGGACACATTTGAACACGGCCCAGATTCCACTAATGCACTGCTCAATCTATAGCTGGGTTCCGCTGGTACCTGGAAGCTGGACGTGCTGATACGGCGGACCAGGGGGACTATGCAAATTAAAGGGACCACCGGTAGGGGGACAGTGCTAAGCAGCTCTCACCCCTCACTGACCCCCGAGCGCCTCGTCCTTCGTCTGCATTCCCATAAGGCACCTGATGGCGTTTATCTGGCCACCAGAGGCGCCACCGAGCAAGGTGCACCGATGAGTTAAAGCTCCCCATTCCGGGTATTGCACGCATGCCCCCCTCCCTCCGCACCCACCACACATCCCCACACCCACACAATTATGTGGCTATATGGTTGTGTTGATTTATTTTTTTTTTTTTAGTCCTAGCAACATTCAAGCTCATACCAGGACAGGGCATCGGCTAGTGACAGGGCACACTGATGGCATCTTTCTTTATAGTGTGGCCCACTTGTGCGACCGTGCCGCCGGATTTGACCAATGAGGGTTCAATATCCCTGTTGCCAAGGTGTGGTTAGGTCTGTCTCTGGGGCAGGGATCCATAAATAACTCCTGAGGGGAGTGGGTATGTGAGGCAACTTCCCAAAGACTATCCACCTAAGAAGTGACACTCTCTCTCCATACTATTTTACTATACAAGTTCTATCCTTTATGAGTAATAGCACACCAACTCCACATATCCCTCATATGCCTTTGGTTTTATATACTATTTACCATTTTATAGACAAGTTGCAATTTATTATAGTAGAGTTCATATATCCCATCTCTCATAATATCGGAAAATTGTGCAATATGCGTATGGAGCGATGAAGAAAAATATAGGAATATAAAAAAAATAACCAGTTTATCTCCATTTTTGGATTGGCATTTACATGGTTTTGCGGCTGAAGTCTTCATATTATATTTTATTCCTAGAGAATAAATGTACAGCAAAACCTCTCTATACCGACCCCTCCACAGATCGACCACCCCAAAAATATCATTGTAAGGATATTCTAACTCTCAAAACCGACCACCTCCCTAAATTGACCATTTAAAGTCGGTCCCATGGTTGGTCGATTTAGAGAGGTTTTGCTGTAGTATATATGGACACAGTGAGATAATGGCCATAACCATGGAAACATAGCATGATACTATGACGCTATAGTATCCTCCCTTGAGGCTGTGAAGAAAACAGTGGTCATGCGCTGAAAACGGTGTTGGCAGCAAAGCAAAGCAAGGGCCTATGGCCATTGAATTTGCCCATACGCATAGCGAAACAGTTTGATTTTCTTCAAAATTAATAAAAAAAGACATGACAATTGGCACAAACATGGATGGATGGATGCAATATAATAATATAATGAATGTGTTTAAGACACAACTCTCCATAATTAAGCATTTTCAGCTGAGAAACATACAATTTCAGCCACTTTACAGGCTGATGTTTACATTACCATAGATTAGACATAAGGTAATTCTTGTTCTAAATATTAAAATGTCAAATGTGTCAACAAAAACTTGTTTAAAAGAAATATATAACCAATGTCTGATTAACCCTACCCATTTCCTAACCCAACAAATGCCATTAACCATAGGATATAAATTACATCATGAATTAAATGATTATAACTGACTCTGGCTATGGCTCTAACACTAGTTGAGTGCCCAGATTTGTCTCAATCTAAATGCAGATGGCATAAGATATGCTGATTAGATTGATCTAAATGCAATGCTAGATACAAGATTAACATCTTAATTTATTATATATCTATATATTTTTTTAGTTGGTATTCTATGTTTCAAACAAGACCTGCAACTAGCACATTACATAGCTGCACCCAATGTCTTAGCATTAGCTATGTGCTTCACGGGGGTTTGTTTATCTTCCACGCATCCCACAATGCACCGCGCGACTCAACTGGCTATTTAGTCGCGAGGCGGTGGGTGGCGCTGCGATTGGGTTAATTTGGGTTGCATAAATTACACGACTCAGCAGTTCGCCGGTTAAGAGTCCATTCATCAAACACTCAACAGATAGGAAAGCTAATTCAATTAGCATTTAGTTAATTCGGAAATTCATCGATTAGCATGTCATAAATTGTGTTTATTTGATGGCTTTATTTGGCCTATTTCTGCTATGTTAATTCTGTGAATAGGAGCGTTCAACAGGATATCCTTTAACTGTATAAGTAGGCACTTCAACACCTTTGCAGGCAGCTTTCATGAAATGCTAAATGGAGAGCGGCAGTCAAGTAATGAAAGCAGTCTTTGTCGCATCGCGATCAACAGCATGATGATGATAAGTAGGCCAAATATAAAGAAGATTGGTGATTGTCCCCGCCCATGCCTGAAATATTGCCTGCCGCCTGATTTATGTTTTAACTGTTAAATAGAAAGGCTGGGTTGGGTGAGAAGTAGAAAGGGGAGTGAAGAGGTTGGGGGGACCTGGACAGGGCACTGGAGGAAATGAATGGAGAGGGCCTTGCGGGTGATAGGGAGGGAACTGGGAAGGGGAGGGAGCAGGGTCGACAGTGGAGGACGTTGGGAGAGGGAGGGTGTGGGAATGTGGGAGAGGCCGGTTGTGGGAGTGTGGGATACGAAGGGTGTGGGATACTGAGGGATGGAATGTGAATGAGCTTTGTCGGAGGGAGACGAGGGGGCACGGGGAGTGGGAGGAGACCCATGAAATACTGAAAAGAAAAGAAAAAGAAAAAGAAAAAACACCGCCCGCCCGACCTTGATTTTTATTTTAAAAGGACCATCACCAACTTTTCCTTTATTTGGCCTTAGTGCATAATTACAAGTCGCCTATCTGCTGGGTCTTTCCCTATATTGCACCCCCCCCCCCCCCCCCCCCCCCCTCCCCCACACACACACCCACCCTCCCCCACCTCCTTCTCCACCTCAACCCCCTCTATCCCCGACAACAAAAGCCTGGCATCCCGCTACACAATCCCCTCAAACAGGAGATGGTTCATCAGCCAAATGACCATGGTGTGGAGATAATTTGGTTTCCATGGAGATGGTGAATCTACCCCATGGTATCGCCCCCCCCCCCCCCCCCCCCCCCATCACAGACACCCTTTCTTATGACCGCTGAGTGGAAAAAGGACCCCCCTCCACAACCTCACCC
Source organism: Branchipolynoe longqiensis (assembly GCA_030323885.1). NCBI lineage: Eukaryota > Metazoa > Annelida > Polychaeta > Phyllodocida > Polynoidae > Branchipolynoe > Branchipolynoe longqiensis. The sequence goes on along the minus strand of CM059194.1, from coordinate 11,060,221 downwards.
CACAGCCCACCCCCCACCCCACCTCCATCCTGCCGTGAGTGGCATAACATGTATCCAGACCCCCTCCCTCCATCCTGCAAGTGAGAATATTCTGAACAGGTCTGGCATGATCCTATCAGAGATGATTGATTTATTGATTGATTGCTGATGATTTAACGCTGTGGTATAATGAGGATTATATTCCCAGTTGAAACCTAGTGGTATCTACTCTGTCAGTTTTGCCAATCACATTCACACGCCTATGTTGACATTTATATCCAATTTTGAAATTGCTAGAGCCAGGTCAAATGATAATAACGCGAAACACATTTGATACAATTTTGAACTGGTTAGACCTGTGTCAAATAACAGGAGGCAATATAGCTCAGCTGTTTTTTAAGAACTCAGATTTGTTCCTGTTTTACATTGGTATAAAGGTTCCCTCTGTAAGTGCGATGTTGTTGAGTTCCCCCATTTTTGAAAGATAAGTATGTTAGGGTGCAGAGGCGTAGCTAGACCTTTAATGATGTGTACTCCTAATTTTGGCAGGGGGTTTAGGGGGCACTTAAGCTTAAGCTGGTGGATTTTACTCATTTTAGACTTGAGTTTTCGACACTCCGGACTGCTCTCTCTCTCTCTCTCTCTCTTTATTATTTTTTTATTTTTGTTGTTGTTGTTGACAAAACGATGTGGACGTTTTGGCATACGCGCGTATGCCTAGCTATGCCCCTGGGCTGGTCATTATAATGTACTATCAGTTTGTATTATAAATAGCTAGGTTTTGATATATTTGAACTGAGACATTTCTGAATTAATTATGGCTTGCACAATGAAATTCTGTCATTATACAAACTGACAATCATTTCCTCTTATGCAGCAATAAATACACTAGTCTCTAAGGCTATAGGGTCAAATACACAAAAGAACCTAAACCCCAACGCACACATTTAGATAAACATTGGAATCAACCAGTTAATTTTGTTATATTCCTACTTTTGTGTCCATTGCTCCTTAACCATGTGATGATAACAAAAGTGGAATTACTGAGAATTAAAATTATTTTCAGGTAACAAATCTGTTATTTAATCTGCATTTTTGGATTAACGTTGACAGTGATTTTTCAAATACAGATGAGTCTTTACATTTTGAAAAAAAATGGCATGCTTTCATCGGACTATGCACAGTTAACCTATCTCTGCTCCACATAATATCCGGTGCACCATTATTTACCATTTTATAGACAAGTTGCAATTTATTATAGTAGAGTTCATATATCCCATCTCTCATAATATCGGAAAATTGTGCAATATGCGTATGGAGCGATGAAGAAAAATATAGGAATATAAAAAAAATAACCAGTTTATCTCCATTTTTGGATTGGCGTTTACGTGGTTTTGCGGCTGAAGTCTTCATATTATATTTTATTCCTAGAGAATAAATGTACAGTAAAACCTCTCTATACCGACCCCTCCACAGATCGATCCACCCCAAAAATATCATTGTAAGGATATTCTAACTCTCAAAAACCGACCACCTCCCTAAATTGACCATTTAAAGTCGGTCCCATGGTTGGTCGATTTAGAGAGGTTTTGCTGTAGTATATATGGACACAGTGAGATAATGGCCATAACCATGGAAACATAGCATGATACTATGACGCTATAGTATCCTCCCTTGAGGCTGTGAAGAAAACAGTGGTCATGCGCTGAAAACGGTGTTGGCAGCAAAGCAAAGCAAGGGCCTATGGCCATTGAATTTGCCCATACGCATAGCGAAACAGTTTGATTTTCTTCAAAATTAATAAAAAATACATGACAATTGGCACAAACATGGATGGATGGATGCAATATAATAATATAATGAATGTGTTTAAGACACAACTCTCCATAATTAAGCATTTTCAGCTGAGAAACATACAATTTCAGCCACTTTACAGGCTGATGTTTACATTACCATAGATTAGACATAAGGTAATTCTTGTTCTAAATATTAAAATGTCAAATGTGTCAACAAAAACTTGTTTAAAAGAAATATATAACCAATGTCTGATTAACCCTACCCATTTCCTAACCCAACAAATGCCATTAACCATAGGATATAAATTACATCATGAATTAAATGATTATAACTGACTCTGGCTATGGCTCTAACACTAGTTGAGTGCCCAGATTTGTCTCAATCTAAATGCAGATGGCATAAGATATGCTGATTAGATTGATCTAAATGCAATGCTAGATACAAGATTAACATCTTAATTTATTATATATCTATATATTTTTTTAGTTGGTATTCTATGTTTCAAACAAGACCTGCAACTAGCACATTACATAGCTGCACCCAATGTCTTAGCATTAGCTATGTGCTTCACGGGGGTTTGTTTATCTTCCACGCATCCCACAATGCACCGCGCGACTCAACTGGCTATTTAGTCGCGAGGCGGTGGGTGGCGCTGCGATTGGGTTAATTTGGGTTGCATAAATTACATGACTCACCGGTTGCGCCGGTTAAGAGTCCATTCATCAAACACTCAACAGATAGGAAAGCTAATTCAATTAGCATTTAGTTAATTCGGAAATTCATCGATTAGCATGTCATAAATTGTGTTTATTTGATGGCTTTATTTGGCCTATTTCTGCTATGTTAATTCTGTGAATAGGAGCGTTCAACAGGATATCCTTTAACTGTATAAGTAGGCACTTCAACACCTTTGCAGGCAGCTTTCATGAAATGCTAAATGGAGAGCGGCAGTCAAGTAATGAAAGCAGTCTTTGTCGCATCGCGACCAACAGCATGATGATGATAAGTAGGCCAAATATAAAGAAGATTGGTGATTGTCCCCGCCCATGCCTGAAATATTGCCTGCCGCCTGATTTATGTTTTAACTGTTAAATAGAAAGGCTGGGTTGGGTGAGAAGTAGAAAGGGGAGTGAAGAGGTTGGGGGGACCTGGACAGGGCACTGGAGGAAATGAATGGAGAGGGCCTTGCGGGTGATAGGGAGGGAACTGGGAAGGGGAGGGAGCAGGGTCGACAGTGGAGGACGTTGGGAGAGGGAGGGTGTGGGAATGTGGGAGAGGCCGGTTGTGGGAGTGTGGGATACGAAGGGTGTGGGATACTGAGGGATGGAATGTGAATGAGCTTTGTCGGAGGGAGACGAGGGGGCACGGGGAGTGGGAGGAGACCCATGAAATACTGAAAAGAAAAGAAAAAGAAAAAGAAAAAACACCGCCCGCCCGACCTTGATTTTAATTTTAAAAGGACCATCACCAACTTTTCCTTTATTTGGCCTTAGTGCATAATTACAAGTCGCCTATCTGCTGGGTCTTTCCCTATATTGCACCCCCCCCCCTCCCCCCCCCCCCCCCCCCCCCCACACCCACACCCACACACACACCCACCCTCCCCCACCTCCTTCTCCACCTCAACCCCCTCTATCCCCGACAACAAAAGCCTGGCATCCCGCTACACAATCCCCTCAAACAGGAGATGGTTCATCAGCCAAATGACCATGGTGTGGAGATAATTTGGTTTCCATGGAGATGCTGAATCGACCCAATGGTATGCCCCCCCCCCCCCCCCATCACACACACCCTTTCTTATAACCGCTGAGTGCAAAAAAGGACCCCCCCCCCCACAACCTCACCCCACAGCCCACCCCCACCCCACCCCCACCCTGCCGTGAGTGTCAAAACATGTATCCAGACCCCTCCCTCCATCCTGCAAGTGAGAATATTCTGAACAGGTCTGGCATGATCCTATCAGAGATGATTGATTTATTGATTGATTGCTGATGATTTAACGCTGTGGTATAATGAGGATTATATTCCCAGTTGAAACCTAGTGGTATTTACTCTGTCAGTTTTGCCAATCACATTCACACGCCTATGTTGAAATTGATATCCAATTTTGAAATTGTTAGAGCCAGGTCAAATGATAATAACGCGAAACACATTTGATACAATTTTGAAGTGGTTAGACCTGTGTCAAATAACAGGAGGCGATATAGCTCAGCTGTTTTTTAAGAACTCAGATTTGTTCCTGTTTTACATTGGTATAAAGGTTCCCTCTGTAAGTGCGATGTTGTTGAGTTCCCCCATTTTTGAAAGATAAGTATGTTAGGGTGCAGGGGCGTAGCTAGACCTTTAATGATGTGTAATCCTAATTTTGGCAGCGGGCTTAGGGGGCCGCTTAAGCTTAAGTTGGTGGATTTTACACATTTTAGACTTGAGTTTTCGACACTCCGGACTGCTTTCTCTCTCTCGCTCTCTTCATTATTTTGTGTTGTTGTTGTTGACAAAACGATGTGGACGTTTTGGCATACGCGCGTATGCCTAGCTATGCCCCTGGGCTGGTCATTATAATGTACAATCAGTTTGTATTATAAATAGCTAGGTTTTGATATATTTGAACTGAGACATTTCTGAATTAATTATGGCTTGCACAATGAAATTCTGTCATTATACAAACTGACAATCTATTCATTTCCTCTTATGCAGCAATAAATGCTTATAAATACACCAGTCTCTAAGGCTATAGGGTCAAATACACAAAAGAACCTAAACCCCAATGCACACATTTAGATAAACATTGGTATCAACAATTAATTTTGTTATATTCCTACTTTTGTGTCCATTGCTCCTTAACCATGTGATGATAACAAAAGTGGAATTACTGAGAATTAAAATTATTTTCAGGTAACAACTCTGTTATTTAATCTGCATTTTTGGATTAGCGTTGACAGTGATTTGCATCAGAATTGTTCAAATACAGATGAGTCTTTAGATTTTGAAAAAAAATGGCATGCTTTCATCGGACTCTGCACAGTTAACCTATCTCTGCTCCACATAATATCCGGTGCACTTTTAATCACATTATAACTGCAAAGATGAATCAACTCATGGCAGGCTTCAGGGGAAGTCTACTGAAGTCTTACATGTTGCTGGCATGCAGGATGTTAGCAAGGATAGTATGGGGAATTATGTGCTTAACTTCTTTATTAACTTAAGACGAAATGCGTGTCCCAATCTTGCGGTGTTTCAGAAACGCGGTTTCCGGTTTGCATACACCACCCGGAAGCTATCAGGTATATGTTTTTTGTGTGTGTTTTTTGGTGTTTTGTTGGTACATTACTTGATTAAGCGGGGGAAATTTCAATCACGGATGATTCGTCTTCATCATTCCACTGCTCCTTGCCCTATCCTAATAATACCGAGCGCCAGGGTAGTCAGAGACAGGTATCAATTTGTAAGTCGCTGGTTGGATTCGACCAGGGTTCGAAGCCGTGGATTCGAATCCCACGACCTACCAAAACGGGAGACGGACGCTCAACTCATTAGGCCATCCTGTCTAAAGCATGGGATGCCCTCCCCGACACACCCTTTCTTGTGACCGCTCCGTACATTGGAACAATCTACCATATTTTAAAACACCAGCACATAACACAAACTTGATACTTGTTGCTCCCTATCTCCCTAGCTTGGTGCTCGGCATTACCAGGATATGTCAAGAACTGGTTAGCTCAGTATCAGGATAATGTGACTGAGTGGATAATCGGCTCATGGTGCCAATTGCATGATCTCCCAGTGGGGAAGTACTATACATTCACCATGAGTGTGCACTGTCACAAGTCGTTACCCGTCCTGATATGACCTTAGATGTTGTCAGGACGAAAAACTCCCAAAACCACCCAGCCAACAAGTCGATACCCGTCGTTATATGACCTTGTATGTTGCAAGGACGTACAAATCCATCCAACAACAATATTGCTCTAAATTTAGCCAGCAATATGGTGACATTATCTACCCCTGTTTTTGCTGATGTCGCAGTTTTATTACTCCCTCTCAATCATTTCATCTGAGAAAATGCAGATTCTGAAGCACAGAGTCACTCGAGAGCAGAATTATTGCCATCGTTATTTCCACATCGATGAATCCAGAACTGACTTTAAAACACTTGAATTTGTTTATCTCTTCAGCGCATTTATTTCTAGGCAAAATGCGCCAGTTGTCAAGACAAGTAAATCAAACACCCCCACAGTCATTTACATTACCAAAAGGGGCGTTATTAATATGTGCCATCGCCGTGAACATTTTGCCACCGAATCCAAACATATACCAACCACCTATTACGTACACTCTTTTAATATGTAAATAAAGTAGGCTAGTCCAGAATTAAGTGTGTTCTCTGTGGCGGAGTGATTAGAGTGTCTGACTTTTTTCTAGGTCCCACCTCTGCCAATTTGGATTTCCACTGCTGTGGATAACTTTCAGCGTCATCAAAGGCCAGTTGCTCTCATACCTATGTGTTGTGGGAGGTTAAAAATCCCTTGGTTCGGTAAAAGTATAGACTTGGGCTTTCTATCGACAAACTGTCTAATGGTGAAAACAAGTCTATTCAGGCTTATCCATAATCGGCAGTATAAATCTTCATGAAAAAAGTGTATGGAAAAAAAGAAAAGAGTACAACTCTTGCCAAGAAAATATTAAAAAGCTAACATAAATCACTAACCACAAACTATAACGTTAAGAAACACAAACCGATAACTGCTCAGCATTGAAAAAAAGCTCGCCTATCCAAGCTTATATGTTATGGACAGCATAAACATCCTATCAAAAAAAAAGAGAAGCAAAAAAGGCTTAACCGTTATGAGCAGCATACATACACCATCACACACAAAAAAACAAAACTTTTACAATTAGCGATATTGTTGTGGGGGTGTTGGAAATGGGACATATTGCGCCTAGAATCGGATTCGAACACGGACGTCTTGCATTCCGGTGTTGCGGTTTCCGAGGCACACCAGTTTGCCAGGGACACCTCCATTCAAATGCATTGTCAATGGCCGTGAGCAAACCTTCATACAGAAAAAGTCAAATATCTCTCAAAGTAGACCACCTAGAAAAAAATCGCTTGGTACACATATAAAAAACATGTTTACCAAAAAGACTATATTAAATTGATAAGGTTGGGGTTCTGGATTTCTATTAGTTTGAATAAAACTAACATTTTGCACTGCGCATACCGTCAAACTCAAGGCATTGTCAATGGTCATGAGCAATGTTCATACAGAAAATACAGAAAAAGTGAAATATCTCTAAAACCACACCACCTAGAAACAAATCGTTTGGTACACATATAGAAAACATCTTTACCAAAAACATTATATTAAATTTATAAGTTTAGCCATGATGCTGTTCGATTTTGACACATACGCAGAAGCGATGTGTCCCTGGCAAACTGGTGTGCCTCGGAAACTGCAACACCAGGCTAGTGTGCGAACCATTCCACAACATAGTCTCCCTCATGTCACCATCCTATCCACACCCACCTGTCTATGTGGGTCATTGCATGAGAGGTCAGTGCAGAGTACTCCACTCTCTTGATCTGGCAACATATATATGGTCATATCAGGACAGGCACCGACTTGTGACAGTGCACGCTCATGGCGACTTTATAGTGCTGCCTCACTGAGAGGCCAGGCTGCCAGCACCATGACCTGATATCCCACCATCACAGTACCTGACACCAAACCAACCGGTTCTTGTCCTATCCTATTAATGCCGAGGGCATGGTTCGAAAGCGAAGTGTATACATTATTTAAGTCATTTGTTCCATACGAGATATGACCAGACGGGATGGCCGAATGAGTTAGGGTGTCTCTCTCCCGTGTTGGTAGATCATGGGATCGTGGGTTTGAACCCTGGTCAAGTCAAACAAATGACTTAAAAATTGATACTTGTTGCTTCCTAGCCAGGCGCTCAGCATTATTAGGATAGGGCAAGGACTGGTTGGCTCAGCGTCAGGATAGTGTGACTGAGTCGGATATCAGGTCATGGTGCTGGTGGCCTGGTTTCCCAGTGGGGCAGCACTATATAGTTGCCATGAGTGCGCACTGTCACAAGTTGGTACCCATCCTGATATGACCTTAGATGTTGCTAGGATGTAAAACAACAACAAAACAAATCCACATGTGATGTCTGCGTTCTACCGATTCAGCCACCACGTCCTGTACAGGAAGTTAGGAAGTTAGGTTTGGTGAGCACTCTCCTTCACTATACAATAAAACTGACTTTGACCTTATACAACATACATGCCTCCTAATAACCAGCTTTGTAGGATCCTTGCATGCACATACTTCAAATTAAAATTTTAGTGGACACTGGTGGAATTATACCGACCCACCCACGGGGAGGCTTAAGACTAACGCATGTCGATATATACACATAAACAATACTTTTACTGTGCGTGACATCGACAAAATCCAGCAAACGGAAACGGAAATAGCTCTGTATGGGCGCTGCCATTTGTAAACTCGTACCGAGAAACCGAGAAATCCAGCAAACGGAAACGGAAATCGCTCGTCGAATTTCGGTCCGCAGCAAGCAGGGTGGACGACAGCTATTGGTAACAATTTGGCATAAACATGGGTGCACAAAGACAATATTAATATTTTATTCCACGGAAACGACGGCCGTATTCGATTATCACGACCGCGACTCGGGTCATCCGAGTTGCTAGAATTTCAAATCGAACACCGCGAGTGGAGTACAAAAATACACGCGCAATCATAAAATACTTTACTGTAGTTATATCGGGGGGTCGGTCCTAAGCATTGCTTATTCATATTACAATTATTTTACATTAGATAAAGTACCACTATACGTATGTGTTTTCATAACCTCCCCCACCTTCCGCCATGCATGCTGAAGCTGTGACCCGGCCTGCTGGCTCCCAGCTTCACTCTTTCCCAAAGGACCAGCGGAACTTGGAACACCCGTATTGGGGACCATCACGTATATATACAATGGATTGTCTAGATAACCATAATGATTATATACTTCTGTGGCAGGCTTCGTAAGGCCGGTGTGGCAGGAAATCGTAAACCCCTGGAAATTGCACACCCCAGGGTTTGCGATTTACTAGGAAATCACAAACCCCCCCATGCTTTGTAGCATTTATCACTCGAAGCATTTTTTGTTGTTGGTAAATATGTTTATTCTGCTGAATAAGTCTTTTGTCCGTGCCGAAGCACTGGTCTTCCAACAATTTTTCAATTCAGGGTTATTTACACAAAAGGTATATAGAATAAGGTGTACAATACCTGTTGAATACACAATTTGCACCATGTAACACAATTAAATTCTGAAACCCAAAAGTTCCATAACAATATGGTACAGTAGTGTAATATAACCAGATCAATATTAGTCAGATCAATGTGAGTATTTACATAGTATTTAGAATGTAAGCAGAAGTTATCTTCTGTGTTCAGTTGGTAAACTAGTAGTCAGTTTTAATGTTCAGTTGCAGTTAGGCAAGTGGTATATAAATGTTGGTTTGTTAGGAAAATTCTAGGGTAACTCTAATGTAGTTAGTTATGTGAGTTTATGAATTATGTTGTTGGGTGGGGTTGTTAATAATACACTGGACCAGCTGTGACCAGTGAAGCAGTGGGACCAATCCCAGTGCATTTAGGTCTTAAATTTTACATTTTTACCTGGACTGTCTCTGTCATCGTATATGGTTGACTGGAGATAACAGAGGAACAGCAACAAATTAAAAAAGTGGGGGGTGGGGGGAGAAACCGAGGCTGAGGGTTTGGTAGTCTGCCACTTACGGTATGGTGACGCCATGGAACATACTTTACTGCAACTGCATAAGGGCCTGCCCAATCCGATGTACTCTTAGTGAGTTTTTAAATTCTAGGTAAGAGAAAGCATGTCGGCTATATGTTTGATTTTGAACTTCTACCAGATCTGGGGGGATAAAATGGATTCAAGGAGGATCAAGATGGATTAATCCTAATAAAAACATCTTTGCTATAGTCCTGTTAGTAATTCCGACCACACATGCGGTGAAAACGGTAATCATACACATGGTTTTCTGGCTTTTCTTAATGGTTTAGTCTAGTATCTTTGACACAAATTGACCTGGTGCCCTATCCTTCTGGTGAGTGATCGCATTGAATAGAGCCCTTGCTGTGACAGGCATGACAATAACAATAATCACTTAATCCATCTTATGATGGATCCCTTTATATACAAATTAGTGTGGCTTAGACATGCTGACATAAATATAATTTTTACAATAGACCAGTTCATAATTCCAGCGTCACGGTGCATTATGGGAATTTTAAAAGCAAAACAAACCTGCACAAAGCACATGTGCTTGCTTTAAGACTGCCAAACATGGATGGTTTGCGATGTCCAGGGGGGAGATGTGATTTCCTAGGAAATTGCACCCCGTCCCCCCATGCCCATATATGGTATCCTAGGAAATCACAAGTGGAGTTTGCGATTTACAGGGTTTGCGATTTCCTGCTACACCGGTTCCCCAGCTTTGTTTCCCTGAGTGCATACAGAAGGAACAATGAAAAAGAACACATGTATGCTTCCACATTTATTACAAGATCTCAGCCCAGTGTGGCGTCACAGAACCAACTGGCACGCCCCCTGAACAGTCAGGTCGTAGGAACCTCTCAGAGTGGTGATAACCGCTAACCAGTCGCAGGAGGGGAAGTCCACCCGAGAACCCACTGGCCAGCGAGCCTGCCACCACCGTGTAAAAGTATGGACACGATATCCGCATTAAACGCAGCAGGAATTAATTAAATGCATGCACTAATTAAATACAGTCCTAAAAATAGGACCTGTAATTACTGCTTGTTGTAGAAGGGGGCTGGTTCCAGGCTGCCAGTAGGCAGTAGGCAGTATGATGTTTACATTTGGGTGGCCAGTGCATATGGGTATTGCAATACCTCATGGAGTTTGACGCCCCTGCCCTGCAGAGTTGTAAACCTCTGCCTTGTGGTACAGGTTGACAGAACCAAAGGCTAAGGGAGCAAACCCTGAACAGAAAACCACGTCACTGTGGCAGCATCAAGGGCGGTTGATGTATGGAACTCCCAACATCCCCCGACCAGCCACTGCACGGACAAATAGTTTTGCGCCTATCTGGACATGTTCTTGCCGGTGTGAGACCTCTATTTGCTGCCCGAGAGAGACCTCTATTTGCTGCCCGCTGGTCACTTGCAAAAGCCAGCAGCACTTCAACACTTTTGCAGGCAGCTTTCATGAAATGATACCATCAAGAGAAACCTGAAGCTAAGAGACATTAAGACTGAGACATCACTCTCACAGCAGAGAGCTAAATGGAGAGTGGCAGCCAAGTAATGAAAGCAGTCTTTGTCGCATTGCGACCGACAGCATGATAATGATGAGTGGGGCTTAGTCCCAACCACCCACCCCTTGCAGGATGTATCACCACCAGCCCAATCCAAGTTAGTTGAGGCAGAATCCACATAAATAAGAATGACATTTTGTTGGATGAAATAGTAATAAAATATAGAAAGAGGAGGGTGAGACAATGAGATGTGATTATGAGGGTGTACCAACATGATACAAATAAAAACCAAAACAGTATGTAATGTCTAGCAGAAGTAGTATCCCTATATGTTGGGTAGAATGCTACAATGAATTGTTAGGAAGCTGTCAACAATGCATTCACTGAGCCTGTCTTCCAGAAGGGAATGTAACTGTTAATTATTATGAGAATGTTTCCATAGAGAGGAAGTTACTTTGCATTATGGGTAAAGCTTGTTGCCAGGGGAGTGGAGAGTGGTCAGGGTATATAAGCGGACCACACACTCACCTGGGCATACATTCATGCATTCATGCACTCAAGCAAGCATGCACACACAAAGCAGGAGGAGGAGAGGAGAGTAGCATTGCATTGTACCAGTTATTTGTAAGAAACTAAACACCAGCACACTATCAGTTGTGTTGTGTTTAACTACAATGCCACCACAGAGGAAGCGCACAGTAGATATTACAACCTGTTGCAGTAGAACTGCAACTATTGGTGGCGTAGTTTCTGCCACCAGCACATGGTGGTGGGGCTCATGTCACGACTACTACACTTCCATCAATATTATATACATTCCCGCCTTATGGCCATTGCACAAATTTCATTTACGAAGATCCTGCTCTTCATTTGACAAACCAATAAACATTATTGAATGTGAATTGCTGCCTTATACATCAGAATTAAGAATCTTATTACTGTCGCGACTATTTCCCCATAAATCCGTACTATGTCTTACCTCTTAAGCATCTCGCCTGACAGCCATATGCAAGAGTAATGTTCTAGGAGAGAGAGAGAGAACAGTCAAATCAGTGGGGGTAGGGCTTTCTTAGTGTCACTGACTCCAGTCTTTACCAAAATTAGAGAACGCCTCACTAATGTTAAACATTCTCTCTAACCATTTCTCTATAGTTAATATTACAGTTGCATAGTCTGTTGGTTTTAAATTGATGGGATAATTATTAGATAAATATATTAGATTGATTGTTATAATTTACCAAACTTTAGATTCAAGTCCATCTTTTATCGCAAATGATATATAGGATATATTTGAAGTGAGTGAAAATATTGCCGCATTGAAGTGAAAATGTTGCAAAATTAATTGTGGTATGCACCCCAAAATGCTTTAACTTTATAGTGTTCAGCAGAAACACGACATATAAGGTTCTCTGAAACTGACTTAGTGTTTTATTCCGTTGATATATGACAACTGGAAACATGCAAAATTACTTTTTGCGTGCATACCGAAATGCTTGAATACAAATATGTTCTTTTAAACATGACTTACAATGTCTTGCCTACTACGCAGCAACAACTTGTTTACTATGTGCGCTAATACATAAGTTAGCTATTTAAGATCAATTCCTTGGAAATGTGCTCCTTGCAATCGGATTATACAGCTTTAAAATTCTGCCTAATATGTACCTTCCTGTTCAATCGCTTCAGCTTAGAACATATATACAGTAAAACCTCTCTAACCGACCACCTCCAAACATTCGACCACTCCCCTATACCACTCGCTTTATTTCGGGTTCCCAAACGATCGCCCATACAATACCATTGTAACAATGAAAAAAAAACTCCCTAAACCTCCCACCTCCCTAAATGGACCATTTAAAGTAGATCCCATGGTCGGTCGATTTAGAGAGATTTGACTGTATATTTTGTTTTCCAATCGGAAAATCTCCCAGGGTGGTAGCAGCCTTAATGAGTTTTGTTTGTTGTTGTTTTACGTCCTAGCAACATCTAAGGCCATCCTTAGTGAGGGGACGAGCTGCTAAGGAACAGCTCAGAGCAGTGTCTTGGGGCATAATCAATTAATCGACTCTGGTCACCCGAGCCACTTTTTGGCACATGCGCACATCCTGCAGACTCGGGTCGAATAATCGAATACGCTTCTCGGTGCTCGGGTGGATAATTTTTATTTATTTTTTAATAACCGATAAAACTACAGCAAAATGGGATTTAAAGTATTTTATAATGGCCTAGTTTAGCTATATTTCCATTTCATTAATCTCAGTAATTCTTTTAAAAAAGCATGTGTGACTGGTACGGGTTGCTGTTATCCTGCAGGATGGTACCAGCGCAAATGTGACATCATCGCTCGTAGCCAACCCCAGCTAGGAGGTGGGTTACTCAGGTCGGATCGTTTTGCACATGGCACGTGTATTTGTCGACTCTACTCGCAGTGTTCGATTTGAAATTTTGACGACTCGGGTGACCCAAGTCGCTCTGGTTGTGTTAATCGATTACGGCCTTGGTGTGTGTGCTCACTGTGTGGGAGAGACGCCTTCTCTCTGTCATTACCAGTTTACATAGACAAACCTTATCAGACAATGAATCTTTTAACAGCCCACATTCCTCCCCGCACCGCCTCTGAGCTGATTGCTCATTTGTTGGAGTTTCACATCCTGGCAACAACAAAGGGCATATCAGGACAGGTACCGACTTGTGACAGTGCGCGCTCATGGCGACATGGTAGTGCTGCCCCACTGGGAGACCAGGCTGGCAGCACCATGACCTGATATCCCACTCAGTCACATTATCCTGATACTGAGCCAACCAGTCACAGTCATATCCTAGTAATGCCATTCCCCATGCCAGGAACCAACAAGTATCAAATGTGTAACTGTAAGTCATTGCTTTGACTCAGCCGGGTTTCGAACTCCCGACCTTCCTCATCAGAAGTATGCGCTCTACCTATTCAGCCACCATAATCCATTTTGTTACTCATTGTTTTGACCCCACGCCAGGAACCAACAAGTACCAAATGTGTAAGGCATTGCTTTGACTAAGGTGGGTTTCAAACTCCCGACCTTCCTCATCAGAAGTATGCGCTCTACCTATTCAGCCACCATAATCAATGTTGTTACTCATTCTTTTGACTCGACGGGCCATCTTTCACACGGGAAGCCTTCACTCTGCCGATTCAGCGACCGCGTCCGGTGGTGCCACCATGCTCTCTAATCACACAGGGGCGTAGCTAGACGTACGCGCGTACGCCAAAACATCCACATTATTTTGTCAACAAAACAAAAAAATAAATAAATAAAGAGAGAGAGAGAGAGGAGGCATGTAGTAGTCTGGAGTGTCGACAACTCAAGTCTAAAATGTGTAAAATCCACAAGCTTAAGTTTAATCGGCCCCCTAGACCCCCTGCCGAAATAGGAGTACACATCGTTAAAGGTCTAGCTACGCCCCTGTCACATATAATCACATTGTGTCGGTTTACATTGCTATCATGTTTCCTGTTGGCCATAATCAGAATCCCTGATTCTACACCAGCCCAGTCTCTGTGACATTCTCCCGCCAGGTGGGGCGATGGGAGGCGGGTAATATGGCTTTAATGTACATGTAGAAGGTTTTGCTTTTAAGGTTGCATAGTCCAATGGTTTTGAGTTTCTGTCTTTTATTTCTGAGATAAATATATTAAATGGATTGTTCTAATCTACCTTACTTTAATTTGAATTAACTTTTATTTCAATTGGCTAACTATCGAGATATTTGAATTCCAAAAATCGCAAATTAGTTTTGGCAAGCCGCCAATACTTTTTACATTATATGCTTCCGTAGTAAACACAAGTATGCATTTTGGAAGTCATTGGTTTGACTTGACCGGGACTTGAACACACGATCTCGCGCACGTGAGGCCTGCGCTCTATCGATTCGCTCATCGCGCTCGGTGAAAGCCACTCTGTATTATTTGAGAAAGCACTCTCACAAATCACATCACAGTCTTAGGATACACACACACCTCCTCACCACGACAGGGCTATCAGTCACACTGACGATTATACACAGACCAGACAGGATGGCCGAATGAGTTGAGCATCAGTCTCCTGTTTTGGGAAATTGGAGGATCTGAACCCATGGATTCGTGGGTTTGAACCCTGGTTGAGTCAACCCAATGACTTAAAAATTGATACTATTCACTTCCTAGCCAGGAACTCAGCATTATTAGGATATGGCAAGGGTTGGTTAGCTCAATGTCAGGATAATGTGACTGAGTGGGATATCAGGTCATGGTGCTGGTGGCCTGGTCTCCCAGTGGGGCAGTACTATAAAGTCGCCATGAGTGCACACTGTCACAAGTCGGAATCTGTCATGATATGACCTTAGATGTTGCTAGGACACAACACAAACGAATGTGAATACACTGGATGGGCTGAGGCCCTAATAAGTGAACAGGGGCATCTGACGTTGACTATTCAACCTGAAGGGATTGCCGCATCGGTAAGGTCGCCGGTTCGATCCACGGCCAACCCAGACAAATTAACATTCATAATTGTTACTTGACAATATTTTGGCCTGTCACGATTGGTATGACTAGGATAGTGCACGGACTGGTTGGCTTAGTATCACTACCAAGATAATACGACTGAGTCGGAGATCAGTTCACGGGTGCCACCTACCAGTACCACTGGGATAGTACTCAGTAGACACCATGACCCAATATCCCACTCAGTCACATTATCCTGACACTGAGCGAACCAGTTGCTTTTATTACCCTAGCCTAATAATGCAAAGTTCCAGGCTAGCTAGGGACACATATACATTTAGTAACTCATTGGTATGAATTTTGGAACCACCGGGAACCGAACTCCCGATCTTCCGAACAGGAAGCCAGCGCTCTTACCAATGCAGCCATCGCGACCGGTCGTCAGCTTAGCAATGCAAGCCTCGCTGTCGGTGTGTTGAGGAAGAGGATGTTATTTATTTATTTATTTAACAATGCAGCTGCTTTATGTACACACAGCGTCTCCTGTCCCCGATTGAGCATATTATCATCGATTATGTAATGACCGTCGAGGTAGCCGAATCGGTAGAGCACGGGCCTCGCTTGCGGGTGATCGGAAGTTCGGTTCCCGGTTGAGTCAAACTAATGACTTATACAATTGATACTTGTCGCTTCCTAGCCTGGTGCTCAGCATTAATAGGATAGGGCAAGGACTGGTTGGATCAGTGACAGGATAATGTGACTGAGTGGGATATTGGGTGATGGAGCCTGTGGCCTGATCTCCCAGTGGGGAAGTAGTATAAAAGTCGCTGTGAGTGTGCCCGGTCACAAGTCGGTACCGGTCCTGATTTGACCTTAGATATTGCCAGGACATAACACTCCAACAACAAACCCACCAACTCGTAATTAACTGAATGTCCTACCAATATTTTGTTATCATGACATTGTTCTTGTAATTAAATAGTGAAAATGACCTACGTTAAGCATGGTTGGGAGACCAGTGTATCGGCTCTGAATTTTTTTAAGTATTCTGATGAATACAAATTGTTTACCAAACGAATAGCCCCCCCCCCCCCCCCCCCCCCCCCCCGGCTTACTTATATTTGCCTCGCTGGAGCCAGCGTCCGCTGGTCTGGGCGCTGCTTCTTTTGGGTGCAAACAAGCAACAAGCGACTGGTAACACTGCACTTCCGGTTTCCGTGAGGGACTCAACCAGCGCTGTACACAATTCACATATAAATAGAAGCACACTAAGGCAACAGGAAGGAACGGGGGGGTGGATGGAAGCAGTGGAAAGGCGACCTGCTAAAATAGTTTTGTTTGTATGTTTGCTTATGTTTTGCATCCTAGCAACATCTAAGGTCATATCAGGACCGGTACCGACTTGAGATCAGGCGACCTACACCATCACAATGACTTGTGATGGTGTAGGTGGCCTGATCTCCCAGTGGGGAAGTAGTATAAAAGTCGCTGTGAGTGCACACTTATGGTGATTTTATAGTGTTGCCCCACTGGAAGCCCAGGCCACCAGCACATTATCCTGACACTGAGCCAACCAGTCCTTGCCCTATCCTATTCATGCCGAGCGCCAGGCTAGGAAGCGACAAGTATCAATTTTTAAGTCATTGATTTGCCTCGACCAGGGTTCGGACCCACAAACCCATGGGTTCGGATACCCCAATCTCCCAAAACAGCAGATGGATCCTCAACTCCTTCGGCGACCCTGTCTGGTCCCTGCTAAACTAAGATCGGGCATAGTGGGAGGGAGAAGGAACAGATGAGGTGGGTCATGTGGGCAAGAATGGGTCCTGTAAGGGAGATGGTTGGTGATTGGATGAGTTGTAGTGCAGCTTTGGGAGGTTGATGGTGATTTGATTAATGATGGATTTTTTGGAGGCGATTATTACCTAATTGATATTTTTTTGTTCATTGATCCATAACCAGTTCTTCACAACCAATCTGGATTTAGGGTGAATCAACTTTACTTTCAGGTCAATTTCTAATATTTTAAGTCAATTTTTGCATTGGCATTTACTGGGTTTTGCACCTGAACTCTTAGAGACACTTAACAAGAACTTACCGTTAAGTCATTATGTACCTGTCTGTTAGGGTGGGTGGGAAGGCAAGATAAGTCTGGCAGTTGAAAGGTTTGTCCTGGCGCTCACATTGAAATGACTCGAAAGTGTGACTATGCATGGTTATATATGCTTGACAAGAAATATTGCTAGTTGGCATAAGAGAAGTTAGTTGCATATCATATTATATAGGTGGCCACAAAATATGCATTCATAGTGACCTGGACGGCAAGCGAATTAAGCGATTATGTGGCCTAAGAGATTACCATAAAACCTCTCTAAATTGACCGGCCATGACACCAACTTTAAGTGGTCCATTCAGGGAGGTGGTCGGCTTAGAGAGTTAGAATATCCTTACAATGGTATTATTGGGACCCAAATAAAGCGATCGGTATAGGGGAGCAGTCGATTTATGGAGGGGTCAGTATAGATAGGTTTGACAGTAGTTACACATCTGTGTACAGATGGCGACATAATCAAACGCCCATCATTACTTGAACGGCGGTCTAAGGTTAATTCAGTAAGTTCCGCTAGATGGCGTAGAGTATGCAAGGGTAAAGTTAGTGTGTGATCAACCAGACTGGTGGCGCCAATGCTATAAGTCACGGAGGTGAGCTTGGTTTGTATGCCCAATTACAAATGTTGCACACAACATGGAGATTTGTCCATTTTGGAGGCTGATGAGGGACATTGATCTTTTACTCTATGTAAGCGTTTATTACATAATCGCCTCTCTTGGAACTGGGCATTGGCCTTTGCACTGGATAAGCAACTTATGGCATATTCATTTCTCTTGGGACCAGACATTGACCTTTGCACTGTATCATCATCATCATACTGTCGGTCGCGATGCGACAAAGGCTGCTTTCATTACTTGACTGCTGCTCTCCATTTAGCTCTCTGCTGGGAGAGTGATTTCCATGAGTCCATCTTAATGTCTTTCAGCTTCAGGTTTCTCTTGATGGTGTACATTTCATGAAAGCTGCCTGCAAAAGTGTTGAAGTGCTGCTGGCTTTTGCAGGTTACCAGCGGCACTCTCTCGGGAGTAAATAGAGGTTTCACACTGGAAAGAACATGTCCAGACAGGCGCAAAACTATTTGTCCCTGCAGTGGCTGGTCGGGAGATTTTGGGAGTTCTATTCATCAACTGCCCTTGATGCTGCCACAGTGACATGGTTTTCTGTTCAGGGTTTGCTCCCTGAGCCTTCGGTTCTGTCAAGAACCTGTACCACAAGGCAGTGGTTTACAACTCTGCAGGGCAGGGGTGTCAAACTCCCTGAGGTACTGCAATACCTGCATACCTGCACTGTATAGGGCACTATTAAATGATTGTCTCTCTTGGTGCCGGACATTGACTTTTGCACTGTGTAAGGAACTATGGCGTAGTCATTTCGCTTGGATTAGTTTTTGTTGTTTGTTGTTGTTTTACACGTCCTAGTAACGTCTAAGGTCATATGAGGACGGATACTGACTTGTGACAGTGCGCACTCATGACGACTTTATAGTGCTGCCCCACTGGTAGACCAGGCCGCCAGCACCTTGACCTGATATCTAACTCATTTGGCCATCCCGTCTGGTCTCATTTCTCTTGGAACCGGACCTTGACCGTTTCACCTCATAGGCAATTATTACATAGTAATCTCTCTTGGAACCAAACATTGCCCTTTGTACTGTGTAGGCGATTGTTACGTAACCATCGCTACTGCAGGCCGATGATGAGGGACATTTACTTGGCGCTGATTGCTGCAAGGGTCAATGTCCTTCCTCAGCCTCCAAGACCGATGGTTTTGTACCAATCGCTTATATAGCGAGACTCTGTATAGTGTTCAGTTCCCTAGTCTGCATCAACATCAAAGAGGGACGATGACATCATAATACCCTATCATTCCTGCCCGGGGAACAGAGGTGTAGGAAGCAGGAGTGGGAAAAACACAAGATTATGTCCATGCCAGGTAGGGAGGGACCTAGGCTTCTCTTGCCAAGCTCTACTCAATGCAGCTGGGAGTAACAGGTAGCAACGTCAGACATGCTAGTGAAGTTATGCAGTACATGTTTTCGTAGTCTGCACTGACGTCTCAGGCTAAGAGGAACATATACAGGTAGGTGTAGATAGGGTGGTGACATCAGGGAGCCTAGGTGGTGAAATGGTTAGCACACTGGCCCGGAAGACAAGACATTTGGGTTTGATTCCCACCATAGGCAAACTATTTCCCATTTTCATCAGCCGCACGACAATATCAAACAATATAGAATACATGACAGTTCAATAACGCATCTACTCTTTATATTGACAATAATGGCCGAATGAGCTGAACGCCCACATCCCATTTAGTTCTTTTATGTCGGGGATTTCGAGCCACCCAGGTTCGAACCCTTGCTGAGTCCAATCAATAACTTAACAATTGATACTTGTAGCTACCTAGCCTGCCATTCACCATTCCTACGATAGGACAATGAGCAGTGGAATGAGGAAGACCAATTGTCTGCGACTGAAATTTCCCCCCGCTTAATCAACTAATGTCCCCCCCCCAAAATCATTTCTTCGTTAATTAAAGACGTGGGGTTATGTGAGGCCAACCAGAGCCAAATAAATCACTCCATATTTATATACACTATGTGCTGTCTTCTATTGCTATATAGTTAAAATAATATCAACAATAATCACCACCAATAATTCTACATCAATCTAGGCAATAATGTCAACCCAAATTCTTTAGGAGATGTGTGGTTCTGCTAGTGCTTCATGGGTGAGTGGCGATTACGGTTTTGACTGCCACGGGGACAGGGTTAGGGCTGAGGTAGAGTTCATTGGCTGTCAGGATCATAGGGCGGCCCAATGGGGCTGGCTTATGGCTTGGTGGTTGGCAGGTCGGAGGGGCCACTTCTGCTGACCAGACAGAATGGCCGAAGGGGTTGATTGTCCGTAGATCGTAGGATTCGAACCCACGGGTTGGTGGAACCCTGTCCGAGTCAAAGCAATGGCTTAAAATTTAAACTTTTCGCTTCCGAGCCAGGCTTTCGGCATAATTATGATAGGGCAAGGACTGGTTAGCTCAGTGGAAGGATAATGTCACTAAGTGGGATATCTAGTCATGGTTCTGGCAGCGTGGTCTCCCAGTGGGACATCACTATAAATTGGCGCATAATTTTAAAATTGTGGTTAATTCGGCGGCAAAGCCAGTGCTGACCCCTGGTGCTACTCCACACACTCAGAGGGATGCCTTTGTCCCACCACTCGGGCACTCGGCCCGGTTCCTCCAACCTGTAACCGTTCTTGAGCCAGGGAAACGAACGAAAAGGAAGGGAAAAGCCAGGGAATGCCAGGGAAAAGTCATGAAAAGATGACCAACTGTACGAGCTACCAAGACCAAGTAAGTTGTCGCCCGTATTTCATCAAACGGGCGCCGACTAGCTGTATTATCGCCCCATGTGCGATGTCAGCTCCCGACTGGTAACAGGGTTGCTCCACCCTGTAACGCTTGCCCGAGCACCTTCAATCCAACATGATTCAAACCCACGTTACTACACCACTACGGGAGGACCGTACAAAGTTTCAAACCTGCACCCTCCCTTAAAAGTGTTGGGTGACAACAAACGGAGACAGTGTGTCACTACATGTGTGTTAGCTCCCGACTGGCCTGCACGCACCAAAATGACGCTGCCCGACCCGGTGTGGCGTGCTCGGCCATGTCCTGTGCTCGGCCGTGTACGTGGGCTCGGACTCAGGGCATTGTCGGTGGTCGTGAGTAATTTTCATACAGAAAATACAGGAAAGGTGAAATGTCTCTGAAGGCACACCACCTGGAAACGGATCGCTTGGTACGCGTGTAGAAAACATCTTCACCAAGGAGATTATATTAAGTTTATAGAGTTAGGGTTCTTGATTTCTATTAATTTTGATTAAAACTAATGTTTTGCACTGCGCGTACCGTCGGACTCAAGGCATTGTCAGTGGTGGTGAGCAATCTTCATACAGAAAATCCGGGAGAAGTGAAATATCTCTGAAACCACACCACCTAGAAACAATCGCTTGGTACTCATATAGAAAACATATTTACCAAAGACATTATATTAAATTCATAAGGTTAGTGGCTTGCGACCGTTGGCGGTGCCTTGGGTTTGAGTATGTGTGCGTGGCTGGGCGCGGTACGCGGCTGAGCACGCCACACCGGTAGTGACACTGCGGTGTGGAGGTAAACATATTGACTTTTATCGTCATTATCGTGTTAAAACCCAAGAATACAGGAGGATATGAATTCTTGTGTAGATCTGGCTCTTACAAGTTCATCAAATGAAGAATGTGTAACAGAATTACTGGCGCTAAACCATTGACTTGTCTGGTATTCGGTACGCTAGATTTGACAGTCGCCAGTGTTAGGTTGTTGTCGGACCTACTGGCTCGATGATCGCTATTGGATTAGCGAGTCTGGGTGTCGTGGTGTTTCTTCCAGCAATCACGCACCGACTAGCTGTATTATCGCCCCATGTGCATGACAGCTCCGGCAGGAAATAATTCACACGTTGCTTTATGGAGACCTTTAGGAGCTCTTGTGCGAATTTGGCTACTGTGGCGAACATATGAACAGAATTATCGGCGTTAAACCGTTAAAACTTACGGTATGCTAGATTGACAGTCGCCATTGTTTAGTGTCGGACCTTGGCTTAGTGGCTCGATTATCGCTATGGCATCATAGCATCATTATCCTGTTGAAACCCAAGAATGCTGGAGGATGTTTGAAAACTCGCAGTAAGTTATGGAAATAATTCACATGATGCTTTATAAAGACCCTTAAATTAGGAGCTCTTGTGCAAAGCTGGCTACTGTGGCGAACATATTAACAGAATTATCGGCGTGAAACCATCGAATTATCCGGTATGCTAGATATGACAGTCGCCATTGTTTACTGTGTCGGCCTTCCCGGCTCGATTATCGCTATTGTATTTTAGCGCCGTTATCCTGTGAAAACCCAAGAATCCTGCAGGATACAATTCTTGTCTAGATCTGGTTCCTACATGCATCAAACGGGGAACTTGTAACAGAATGATAGTGTTAAGCCGCTGAACTCTCCGCTACGCTAGATTTGACAGTTGCCATTGTTTTATTGTTCTCGGACCCGACCGGCTTGATTCTCGCTATTGTATTTAGCGTCATTATCTTGTTGAAACCCAAGAATGCTGGAGGACACAAATTCTCGGGAGATTTGGCTCTTACAAGTTCATCAAACGAATAATGTGTTTACTGTCCTGTTAAAACCCAAGAACGCTGGCGGATACGAAGTCTGGTGTAGACTCGTTCCTACAAGTTCATCAAATGAATAATCTGTGTGTTTAGTGGCGTCCTTGAGTTAAACGAGTATATTTTATGATTTGGACATGCGTGAGTTACGGAGCTGTTGACAGCCGTATTACGTTCAAACCACCGGCTCTCGCCTGATCATAGTGACAGTGCGTTAGTGATACCAACCGAGGCACCCATAGTACGACAGAAAGTCTGTAAACACCTTTGACCTGAATTGTTGTCAAAAGTGACAGGGCTTGACTTAATCTAAGAGCCTACGTTGCCATCACCCTTGTTGGACGTGAGGGTGAATCTTCTCGCTAGGATGCACCCCATCTCTGGTGCTGACGGCATCATCATGACACCACCCGAGGCAGCTACACCACACGGGAGGACTATGGGGATTCGAACCTGATCCCCGGATCTGACACACATCAGGTGCCGGCTCGCTCCCTACTGTTTGGCCGAGCGACCTGGAACCTGGGCGAATGTCATGAAAAATGGTTTAATGTGCACATTTGCTGCGGAGGTGTGGGCAGCCCCGGGCCGGCCGTGCGCCTCTGTGCCTTGGGCGCCCCCTCCCACGCCATCCTCAATTGACGTTGATATCGCATCAGAGCAACATCACCCACGTCAACCACATCAAACATGCCAGTGACCATACTATGGTCAACACGCACCCAGGCCATCAATGTGTGATGTAACGGTCACGTCGCCCCAGTCGTGCACATATACTGCAACGTCCGCGATGTCACCACACCGAAGTCGTCACACACGCATCACTCATGTCCATGAGGTCACTACGACCACGATGTGACCCACGTCCACGGCATCACCCATGTCCAAGACATCACCCGGGTCCATGAGGCCACCCACATCACTCTCAGCAGTGATGTCACCCACGTCCACAAGATCACCCACGTCATCACCCATGTCACCCAAGTAAAAAAAAAAAATTAAAAAAACGTCGCCAACGACATCACCCATGTCCATGACGCCACCCGCATCACTCTCGTTGGTGATGTCACCCACGTTAAAAAGGTCACCCATGTCACCCAAGCCAGAATGATGCCGACGGCATCACCCATGTCCATGATGCCACCCGCATCACTCTTCTCGGTGATGTCACCCACGTTCAAAAGGTCACCCACCCGCATCACTCTCGTCAGTGATGTCACCCACGTTCAAGTTGTCACGCGCGTCACTCATGTCCATGAGGTCACCATGACCACGGTGTGGCCCACGTCCACGGCATCACCCATTTCCATGGCGCCACCCACATCACTCTCAGCAATGATGTCACCCACGTCCACAAGGTTACCCACATCACTCGCGCCCATGACGTTACCCGTGTCCAGTGTCACCCACGGCCAAGACATCACCCACGGCCATGGTGCAATCCACATCACTCTCGGCAATGATGTCACCCGCGTCCACAATGTCACCCACGATGTTACCCGTGGCGCCCGCGCCCATGGCGTCAATGACATCGCCCGCAATGCCACCCTTGTCCGCGGCGTCACCCATGTCAAAGTCACCATGCCCATGGCGCCGCCCATGGCGCCGCCCATGTCGCCTGGGCAAAAATGATGCCAACGGCATCACCCATGTCCATGACAACACCCACATCACTCTCGTCGGTGATGTCACCCACGTTGACAATGTCACCCACGTCACTCGCGCCCACGACGTTGCCCATGTCACCTGCGCCCGTGACGTCAGTGGCATCGCCCGCAATGCCACCCGGCATCCACAACGTCACCCACATCATCACCATCTCCGTGGCGTCACCCGTGACAAAACTATGCCAACGGGGGCCCCCGACATCGTCCACGGCATCAGCCATGTCAGAACCATCACCCACATCGACCAGGCCAAAGGAACTACCATCCCCTCCGAACACGAGTGAGCAGGAGCCCGGGCAACCCCCGTGTTGTACCGGCGACACCCAGCTCACCGCCGTCACCAGACCGGGCCTGGCACTGTAGTGCAGGCCTGGGCTCCCCTGCGGGTGCCCTCAGGCACCCCAGCAGTCATCGCCACTCTGACATCCTACTGACTCTGCAGCAGTTTAGTGCTGCTCAGGGAAGCCCTGGAGGATGTGGCTGTCCCGGGGCTGATTCATACTGCACGATCTCGCAGGGGGCGGTCTGGGCGTGCGCAGCCCGTGAGATGGGCCTAAGGGCACTAATGGCCTCGAAGCTGGGAGTCGGACACGATTCACTCCAATTACCTCCTGGGGTAACCTCGGTCACCCCCCGAGCCCTGGCTTTGTGTTTGGCTCGGCTCGGGGCTCCCCCTCGGTGGCTTCGAACCCGTGACCTGCGCTGCCCTCTGCAGAGATGTAGGAGGTTGCTTGATGGAATTAACTATCTATGACCTAGAACTACCCTAAAACTGACTAAGATTGTATAACAGTGTTATGTGAATAAAACCTCCATTTCCCAAAACTGACATCGTTCTCTGGCTTTCCTGTCCGAATTGGCGCATAATTTTAAAAATTGTGGTTAATTCGGCGGCAAAGCCAGTGCTGACCCCTGGTGCTACTCCACACACTCAGAGGGATGCCTTTGTCCCACCACTCGGGCACTCGGCCCGGTTCCTCCAACCTGTAACCGTTCTTGACCACACCCACCCACCCTCTTTTTAAATAGGCTCGGCTCGGGGCTCCCCCTCGGTGGCTTCGAACCCGTGACCTGCGCTGCCCTCTGCAGAGATGTAGGAGGTTGCTTGATGGAATTAACTATCTATGACCTAGAACTACCCTAAAACTGACTAAGATTGTATAACAGTGTTATGTGAATAAAACCTCCATTTCCCAAAACTGACATCGTTCTCTGGCTTTCCTGTCCGAATTCGCTATGAGTGCACACTGTGACAAATCGGTACCCTTCCTTATATGACCTTAAATATTGCCAGGATGCAAATCTCCAACGACAAGCACAATTGTTCTCTGTAGCCCCAGCATTGACAGAAAATGAGCGCCACCCACTCATTTAACCCAATGAGACCTCCTATGCTGCGCAAGCGGTTAGGGACCGATTCCTGAACAACGAAAGCTACACACCAGGGGGCAATGCCTGAATATTGGATGTTTGTTTGTTTGTTGTTGTTTTACGTCCTAGCAACAACTAAGGTCATATTAGGACGGGTACCGACTTGTGACAGTGCGCACTCATAGCAACTTTATAGTGTTGTCCCACTGGGAAACCATGCCGTCGACGCCATGACCTGGTATCCCACTCAGGCATATTATCCTGACACTGAGCACACCAGTCCTTGCCCTGTTGTTATAATGCCGAGTGCCTGTCTAGGAAGCGACAAGTATACATTTTTAAGTAATTGGTTTGACTCGACCAGGGTTCGAACCCACGACCCCATAATCTTCCAGCACGGGAGACGGACGCTCTAACTCATTCGGCCATCCTGGCCAATTTACATATCAGTGCACTTAGTAAACATGTTATTGCTGCGCAGTATTGAATATTGGAAATAAGCCGCAGTGTTTAGCAAAAGGACCTGCAGCATCTACTCCCGGACACAAGGGCATGCCACACTGCCCTCAGCTGTGGGGCATGATTAACGCGGCACTTAAACAGTGATGTATAGATCAGATGGCATTCTTAGCTTCCTGGCTATGCCCATCTGAATAGCCTTCACCCCCCACGGCCCCCACCATTCCGCGAACCCCGCCTCTCCCCCACCCGTAACCTCCGCCATCCCAGGCCCTTCCCCGACCTCCCGCGCCCTCCCCGTGCCGACACCGCAGTCTAAACAGAGCCGACCGTTCCATTTTCTTGCCCTCCCCGAAAAAGGCAGCCGAGTGAACACTGATCAATGCGGGTCAGCCGCTTGTAGTATTTGAAGCAGAGGTTATAATGCGGGTCAGCCGCTTGTAGTATCTGAATCAGAGGTTATTTTAGAACCCTTAATAGATAGGCAAACAAAAAAAAACTCTCTCTCCCTTTTTTATTTTGTTAATTATACATTTTTTATTTTATGTTTTTTTAAATAAATTGGCGATGGCGCCAATAACCAGCATTGGTCCGCCCGACCGACCCGGAACCAGTGTTGATCCTGCTCAACACGGTACCAGCGCTCGACCGACCGAGAACAAGTGTTGATCCTGCTCAATAGGGAACCAGCGCTTGACGGATTCGGAACCAGCGCTAACATCTGGTCAATACGGAACCAGCGCTTGACGGATGCGGAACCAGCGTTGATTCTGCTCAATAGGGAACCAGTGCTTGATGGACGTGGAACCAGCATCGGTCCTGCTCAAAAGGGAACCAGCGCTTGATGGACACAGAACCAGTGTTGATTCTGCTCAATACAGAACCAGCTATTGATGGATGCGGAACCAGCCCTGGACCTGTTCAATAGGGAACCAGCGCTTGACGGACATAGAACCAGTGTTGATTATGCTCAATACGGAACCGGCTATTGACGGACGCGGAACCAGCACTCGTCCTGCTCAATAGGGAAGCAGTGCTTGACAGACGCAGAACCAGTGTTGATTCTGCTCAATAGGGAACCAGTGCTTGATGGACGCAGAACCAGTGTTGATTCTGCTCAATACGGAACCAGCTCTTGACGGACGCGGAACCAGCGCTGATTCTGCTCAATACGGAACCAGCGCTTGACGGACGCAGAACAAGCATTGGTCCTGCTCAATGTGGAACCATCGCTCGATCGACCAAAAGGTACCTGCCCTCGACACGGCTCGGAATCGCCGATGATCCTACCCGGAACCAGCACTCTACCCGATTGGCCTGGAACCAGCGCTCGGTACGCCCAGCCAGGAATCCTGCACTCAAATGACAAAACCCGATACCAGGGCTCAATTCGACAATCCAAGAACAGGCGCTCAACCTAATCAGTCTGGAACTAGCGCTCAATTCGACTGGTCAAGAACAAGCACTCAACCTGATAGGTTCAATACAAGCGAATCGGCCAGGTCTGGAACCAGCACTCAATTACTAATATTACAAGATAGGTCCGGAACCAATCCTCAACTACTGCTACTACTAGACTGGTCCATAACTAGCACTCAACTACTGCTACTACTACAATACACGTCTAGTACCAGCACTCAACTACTGCTACTAGACTAGTCCAGAACCAGCGCTCAACTACTTACTACTTCTAGACTGTGCCAAAGCTAGCACTCACCTACTGGTACTACTACAATACAGATCCAGAACCAGCACTCAACTACTACTACTAGACTGGTCCATAACCAGCACTCAATGACTACTACTACTAATAGACTGGTCCGGAATCAGCCCTCAACGATTACTAGTACTAATAGCCTTGTTGAGAACCAGCACTCAACTGCTACTAGTACTACTACTACAAGACAGGTCCGGAACCAACACTCAACTACCTACTACCACGAGACAGGTCCGGAACCAACACTCAACTACGACTACTACCACTAGACTGGTCCGGAACCAACACTCAACTACAACTACTACCCCTAGACTGGTCCGGATCCAGCGGCGCGGTCAGACCAGATTTCGACCAAACCTGTGCTCGTGCCGGAACCGGAAGCCAGCGTTCGACCCGACCCGGCCTGACACCAGCGCGGCGTGAGTTTAAATCACAGCACGCTGACATGTCTGCGTGACGTGAGCAGTTGACACGTGACCTGACTGGGGGACGGGCAGGACGCCGCGTCATTTCAAACGTGATTTTCGTTGTTGTTGATTTCAGCCCCGACACTCCCCTCTCCCACCCAGCCTCCCACCAGCCTCCCACCCACCCACCCTCCTACCCTCCCACACGACCAGTCGGCATGGCCGAATGAGTTGAGCATCCATCTCCCGTTTTGGTAGCTCTTGGGATTCCAACCCTGGCCGAGTCAAACCAATGACTTAAAAATCAATACGTGTCGCTTCCTAGCCAGGCACTCAGCATTATTAGGATAGGGCAAGGACTGGTTGGCTCAGTGTCAGGATAATGTAACTGTGTAGGATAGCAGGTCATTTGGCTAGCGGCTTGTGGCTTGGTCTCCACAATACTATAAATTCGCCATAAGTGTGCACTGTGATAAGTAGATAAAAGATTCACCCGGTACTTGTAGTACACGGGTGAAGATCAGCCTTATATAAATACGGGCAAAAATAGCGTTAGTATGGAACATCACCTAGAAACTGTGGCTCCAGTATCAAATGGCTACCCATGTAGGCACAGAGTTGGTGAAATGGGAGAGAATACAAAAAGACAAGATGGCGGCCGCAGAACGCCGTCGATTTCACTTTTAAATCTTATTAAACTAGATATTATATTATATTTTTCAACTCAAAGGTAGCGGGCTCTCAATAATACATATGTAAAGAATAAATGTTGCTTCTTAGATTGTGAAATTAGGCTCTCAATTCTTTGACCCGCATTTTCGCCACCTTTTACATAGGGTTGGTTTGCACCCCTAAGGCAGCAGTACGGGGTGAATCTTGTATCTATGTGATAAGTCGCTACCTGTCCTGATATGGCCTTAGATGATGCCAGGATGTAAAACCCCAACAACCAATCAACTCACCCTCCAACTCTTCCACCCACCCAGCCCACCACCGTCCCACCCACCCTATCACCTCAAACCCTCCAACTCTCCCACCCACCCAGCCCACCGGTCTCCCACCCACCCTACCACCTCACACCATCCAACTCTCCCAGCCACCCAGCCCACCACTCTCCCACCCACCCTACCACCTCCCACCCTCCAACTCTCCCACCCACCCACCACCCTCCCACCCACCCTACCTCCTCACACCCTCCAACTCTCCCACCCACCCAACACCCTCCCACCCACCCTACCACCTCACCCATCCAACTCTACCACCCACCCACCCACCACCCTCCCACACACCCTCCAACTCTCCCACCCATCCAGCCCACCACCATCCCACCCACCCTACCACCTCACACCCTCCAACTCTCCCACCCACCCACCACCCTCCCACCCACCCTACCACCTCACACCTCCAACTCTACCACCCACCCAGCCCACCACCCTCCCCCCCACCCTCCCACCTCAAACCTCCAACTCTCCCACCCATCCAGCCCACCACCCTCCCACCCGCCCTCCCACCTCACACCCTCACTCCCACCCACCCTCCCTACCCACCCTCCCACGCACCCACATGGGTGTTGACAAAGGGTGTGGGGGCGTGTAATCCTCACCGGCTGTTTCGATGAATGCTACCTAGTGTGGAGGTTAGAATTCCACCGTCATACAAAACACCTTGTATAGAAACAAATAAAAGAACACAGCTTGTGTTCCACCCACTGTCAGTGACATCATCAGTTGGTCGTCTGATATCCACGACACATTCCCCGATTTTACATGGGCATACACAGATTGAAGGGTTAGGCGCATCCGGGCTCGAAATGAAACAAAGCCTAACACATTGGAGTTGAGGCTGCCATCAATCTGATAGTAAACTCAATTTGTTTGCATCCCCTATATAATGCCTAACTCAATATGAAATTGATAGACTTTTCTGGAAGCACAACACTATTTTCCATTTACAGAAAGAAGCTGAAATGGATGTGTCGCTTTTAAAAATGTATTTATTTAATTTTTATTGAGGCTGTATTTATACTGTCCATAGCATTTAAACCTGGGTATTCAGGCTTGTTTTCAATACTGGCCAGCTGTAGTGTTGGTGTTATCTTATCATACAGTAGCTGCTGATAAGGTATTTGATTGCCTGCATTTCAGTAGCAGATAGACAGTTGGTTGGTCTGGTTAGTAGCCTATGTTAATTTTTGGGGATTTTCTTGGCATATATGTGTTTTCTTTTGTTCTACTCTTACTACTAGACTAGCCTAGACCTTTTGTGCCTGAACTCTTCATAGGTAACACAACTAGTGGTTCAACAGAATGATTTCAAATAAGTTAAAGTCAATGGAGGAAATCTATATCAAATGGTTTGAAGCTGAAGTCTGTGATCCATTTTTGTTTTCATTATTGGTCCATTCATTGAGATAGCAGGGCACATTTAAACCACCAACTATTGTTCTTCCTCATTCCAATGTTCCTTGCCATATGCTACTGATTTGAATAAGGGAAGCCGGAGACCCTGTGGGAGGAAAGGTTAATTTGATTACAAGAATTATAGAGGTACAACGGGGGGGGGGGGGGGAATCACTCAACGGCGTCAATGTCGAGGGGAGCCTCCTTGATAGCTGGGTACTCTGAGGCCTCCCGATCCGACCTCTACGAAGTAGTCCTTAAACAAGAGGGTTGTTGGGTGTGGTAAAATATTGTGTGTCCAATTGCCAAGCGAGTCCGAATGGCGGTTAGGGTGGAGAGAGGTATCTAGGTCAGTGAAGTTCATTTTTGTTGCTGGGATCGTGGCGGGTACTCAGCTACCCTCATCGAATCAACCATAATTCGGAAATTATGTGTCAATGACTAATGGCAGGCTAGTTAGCGACATGTATCAATTGTTAAGTCATTGGTTTGATCGGGCAGTGCTTGAGCATGGCAGTTGGAAATGCATGACCTAATAAAATGGGAGATTGGTGCTCAATTCATTAGGCCATCCTGTCTGGTAATTTAAGTCATCCCACCCATCCAGTTTAAGCAGAGACCCTATACTACTAAGACGGCTCACTCCCTATCTCTCCCATGGTAATGTAAATTTTGCAGTGCCACCTTATCGTGGGTTTGATCAGCCCAGCTGCTGGTTGGTGTTTCACATGTAAACACATACAATTATATTATACATGAGATAGGTAAGTATGAATACACATCAATATGAAATTGCTATGAACAAATATACATCATCATCACCATCATCATCATTGCCATCATCACACATCTTTCACATTCATATATACATGTATACATATAATATAGCACCTGTTTAACCAAGAGAACAGCCAGCACACCAAGTGGTGGGTTTGATCATTTTGATTACACAGTACAGGCTGAGTGAGCCGTCTTAGTATTATAGGGTCTTTGGCTTAGGGGTAGTCAGTTTCCCGCAAGTATCTAAGGTCAAATTTTCATTGTAAATGTCCTGAAGTATAGCAGTATTTGCACTGAAATTGTGTTCTTGTGACTTCGTATGGCACCAGTGCCATTCCACTATGCATAGAAAGCAATGCTAGAAATAATATTTAGCATATACTGCACCATTCATCAAAGTGTGCAATTAACTGATTTAATTTATAATTATAGTTGTGCAACTGAAAATGAAAATATAGAGAAGCACGATGAGGTTTATGTACATGTATGAACATGATATAAGTATCACCCTACATTCGTTACATTAATACCCCTTCCTTCTAAAATAAACCTGTTAAATACTAACATCGCTATTACAGCCAATTTTCCATATCTTTCCTCACCTAATAATTCTGCTTAAAAATATAAAATCAGTGTTCATTTTCCTTATCGTACAAACCTCACAATTATGTTGTCTCTAGTGATCTCTAAATCCTGGATGTTCTCCTCATGGATACAGATTTATTGTTTCCTGTCGTTTTTCTGGTGTTTTGTTCAGGTTTTTTTTTGTTCCGTGGTTTGCTCTTTTCTATTTCGGCCCGGTTCAATGTCTGGCTCGTGTTTCAATATGCTGCGCCCCCGCCACCCCGCCACCGCCCCCCCCCCCCCACACACACACGACGCAGTACTCCCATTTAATGTGCTGATTGGTCCCCCGTGAAGAGTGGACTTGACATCCTAAATGATCACCTTAAAGCTGCATAGTCCGATGAAGCATCACATTTTCAAAACCAAAACAATTATCTAGATTTGATTCTACATATCTAACTTAAATACTGATGCACTTATTAAGTATTTGTTGCCACATAGAAGGGAATACCAAGCCAATTTAATAGAACCTGTTACCGCAGAAGCCTATGGTATCAGAGTTTTGCGTGCTTGCTAAAATTAAATTCACATGTTTGAATTTCAAATATCTCAAAAGGTAGCCATTTCAATTCAAATTACTTCAAACTAAAGTAAGGTAGATTATAATGATCAATTTAATATACTTATCTCAGAAAAATGTCAGAAACTCAAAACCATCGGACTATGCAACTTTAACATGGCGGGACAATCACCTTCACCTTTCCACTCTGGTCCTCGGCCCATGCTCATCCAGTTTCCGGTAGATCGGGGAGAGCAGTAGCGGAAAGAGATCAATTTATTTGGCGTATGTGGAAAGCCGGTAGTCCCCTTACGAACAAAACTTACCAATATCCATTTGTTTGTGTAAGCCCCCCCCCCCCCCAGCACAAAAAGTAGACATCATGAAATGTTTGTTTAGCTTTTTCTATATCCCTTATCTACTTCTGCTATCCTGGTAGTCCCAGTGTCTGAAACATCCACAAGAATACAACATTGTACTCATATGGTTGTTTTAATCTCAACATAAGCCATGTTTACACGGGCAATTGTGAAGCGAATTAGGCAAATCGATTTATATGAAGTGATGTAGTGGGGCATTTACACGGACCGAGTTTGAAAGTAAGTCGGCGCCGGGAACCAGCAGCCTTAGTGGTGAGCCTGTAGCCGGCGAGTACTGCTATTTGTTTAGTTTACATTCGTCGATTCACAATATGAATAATGACGCCAATGTAACGGCTACGTTAATATCGCTTGGAATTTAGGGTTAATTTAATTAAATTTCATTATTTGAATATGTAATTCTGTTAAATATGATTGCATTCAATAGATTTCGGCCTAATAGGTCCCTAACACTGCTGGGCACGAGCGATAGTTACATCTGAGCCTGGAGCCGGCGAGCACCGCTATTTTACACTATCGCCACCCGGGAACCGGCGGTATCACTTCATCTATACTACCTGGCAAGGTGGTTTATATCTACTGATTTATATGAATCGATTCAGCCCTAAAACGCCTCAGCGTCGCGTTTACACAACAAATGTAAATCGATCTAGGCAAGTAGTTTTATATGAAATGTTTTAACTCGCCCATGTAAACACGGCTATAGTTGCTACATGCATATGTACATAGTCTAGACTGGCTGGCGGCCGTGATGAAAGACAGAGCGCATGTGACTGGCACCCTTATTTATAGGTTTTTATCCGGATATCAGTCAGATGAAGCTAGCTTGTACCCGGCAGCTAGTTGACTGCAGAGTACCAATGCAGCTGGGTACCAGTCGGGTGACCTTCTTAGCTGGTACCTGGCAGCCAGTTGGCTGCAGAGTACCAACACAGCCATCACCAGCTTGGTTGCATAGCACTAAAGAAAAATCACCTCGAAATTCCCAAATACTTTTCAATCAGCTATTGGGGTACCAATATCCAAATGAGAGATTCCCTTTTATCTAGATGCTTAAGTCAGCCAAACGATGGTTGGTTGTTGGAGTTTTACGTCCTGGCAACATCCTAGGACATATCAGGCCAAGTACTGACTTGCGACAGTGCGCGCTCATCGTGACATTACAATGCTGCCCAACTGGGAAATCAGACCGCCAGCACTATGACCTGATATTCCACTCAGTCACATTATCCTGATACTGTGTGGGATATCCGGTCATTGTACCGGCAACCTAGTTTCCAAGCCGGGCAGCACTATAACGTGACCATGTGTGTGCACTCTCATAAGTCGGAACCCATCCTGATATGACCTTAGATGTTGGCTGGATGTAAAATGCCAACAACCAACCAAGCTGTTATCTATAACATTACTGGCACCAGAGGGCGGGTTGATATCCACTATTTATAAATGTTGCTTGTGGAATATGCACAGCAAGACAGCGCAAGCCTATTGATCCAACCATTCAGGTAAGTATTTAGTACACCACATAGTGAACAGAATTGGATGGTTAACTCAAACAGAAAGGCCCACCCTACATCCCATAATCACGCTTTCAACGAGTATGTCACCAGTAGAAAGATAATCAGTTATACCACATACCCCACTAATGCTTACCAGCCTAGTCTAAAGGCCCTGTCACACTATGACGTAACAACGTCAGCGTAGGGAGAACGTGAAAAACGTCAAACTTCTTGGCGTAGTATGCAATTTTGGGCACAAGTTGAACGTGGATGCAGTGTAGTTGACGAGAGTGTAATGCCGGTAAAGCGTAGTGATAGCGTCATTCAATGCGAGAGGACAATGTAATGATGCTCACGGAATGCTATGTATGTTATTTCATCGCCAGAACTAGGTTGCTTTACGTTACGTGACATTACATACGCTGAACGTACATTGGAAGTACTTTTGGCATACGTTCTCCTGATGTTCTCCTGACGTTCTCCAGACATTCCCATTACGCCCCATGGACGTTTCCACCGCCTTTAATGTGGGTCAACGTAGTGGAACGTAGTGAGCAGCGTTTGACTAACGTCCATTTAATGTCATTGACGTTCGCCGAACATGTACAGAACATACGGCAAATGTAAACCCTTATGTTCGAGTTAAGTAAAAAGTTTTGAACAGGTTCAAAACCTTGACGTGTGCCGACGTAACACAACGTAACATGAGGTAGCTCGACATCATTCTAACGTCATTCTGACGTCATCATAACGTAACCCAATGTACATCAACGTAATGACGAAACGTGAGCACGTCAGGCTTACGTTGGCTCGTTATGTCATAGTGTGACAGGGGTATAACATAGTTACCTCCCATAATATGCTTGTTTTCTCTCTTATCTTGTTATTTACCTGTCATTCATATATGCATGTTTTGCTTATAATCTTGTAATTGTCTCTATATATTATTGATTTTTTTACAGTGTTGCAGCAATTGTCATTAGTGCTGGAAGAACAGTGCATTAGCACTGACAACATATTATTCAGAGGAAGCTTCCGACCAACTAGGCCGATGTGAGTCTACTGATGTGTGCATATGCCCGTTGGTGGTGGAAGAGGAGGGCCTCCAGCCACCGCCGCTGAGCAACCAATCGGCGCCGGACGAGGCTGTGCGCAGACTTTCGCTGCTCTGCAAATTAGCAGAAGAATGATTATTATTTGCAGAGCTGCCTTGCTCTGCGAATTAGCACAATAATGATTCTTATTCGCAGAGCTGCTAGCTTTGTCTTAAATATATTCATTATATTAATATATCGCATCCCTGCATCTATGTTTATGTCAAATAGACGAGTGCATTGTGGGATGTTTGGCAGCAAAACAAACCAGCGCGAAGCACATGGCTCATGCAAAACCATTGAGTGCAGCAATGAAATCTGTTAGTTTAAGCTCATTTCAGCTCATGTTTGAAACATAGAATACCAACAAAAAATATAAATATAATAAATTAAGATGTTAATCTTTTATCTAGCATTGCTTTTACACCAATCTAATCAGCAAGTCTTATACCATCTGCATTTAGATCTACACAAATCTGGTCACTCAGATTAGTGTTAGAGCCATAGCCAAAGTCAGTTTTACTTATTTGATTCATGGTTTTATTTATATCCTATGGTTAATTACATATGTAGAGCTAGGAAATGAGTAGGGTTAATCAGAAATTGGTTATATATTTCTCTGACACAAGTGTTTGTGACACATCTGGCATTTTAATAATTAGAACAATAATTAATAATGGTGATGTGGATATCAACCTTAAGGTGACTGATTGTTTTGTGTGGAATTGTAAGTTTCTTAGCACAAAATGCTTATCTATGGCTAGTTGTGTCTTAAATATATTCGTTATATCATTATATTGCATTTGTGCAGGCCAAATTGTTATGTCTTTCTATTAATTTTGAATAAAATGGAAGTGTTGCCCTACGTGTATCAGCAAACTCAATAGCCATACATATTTCTGTTGATGTCAACGCTATTTTCAGCGCGCAGTCAGAATGACGAACTAGTCTATTGTTATGTATGTCTATTCATTTAGAATAAAATAGAAGTTTTTGCACTTTGCATATCGGCAAACTCAATGGCTGCGGCCATTTGTTTTGCTGTCGACACCGTTTTCAGCACATGCGCAGCTCTGCAGAATAGCCAGTGTGATCGGGTGCCAAGCTCTCATAACCCTCTCCGCCAGCACCGCCCAGTGCAGAAGCATGGGTTGATTGATTGGTGGTTGCTTTACGCCGTGTCGGCAGCATAGGCCATATTCACGGTGAGAAATGTTTGTTTTTTGTTCAAACCATCGCTTTTACATGTAAAAGCAGACAATCAATTATGTGCCAATAGATACTCATTAAATTAGAAAGCTCAGAATCATATATTTATGGTCAAGGGAAACAAATTCCCATAGAAAAAGAACAGTTTTAATAATAATTGATAGAATCTATTTAGTAAACTATATGAGGTGGTACAGTCCAGCTGCCCTCAAAAAGGCTAAAATGTTTTCCTGTTTTACCTTAGTAAAAAGGTCATGCATACTGTCTGCAGTGTAGAACTGTTGGCGCAGGGCCAAAAAATCAACGCAACTTAGTAAAGCATGGGGGTTGTGGGTTCGAGTCCAGTATGCAAAATATATAATAAAAGTTCCATAATAATAATATTTGTATAAATCCTTTATACTACACAAAAACACTTGAACAAACAAATAGTTGGGCACATATTATTCTGTACTCATCAATCCACACTAATGCACTCTATGTAAGTGAACAGTTATTAATGCTGATCCGCCTGGTTCTCACTGATCCATGTCTACTAACTCATCGTTAATCAAGTCCAGCCTCGGGTACCAGCGGCCGTGGAAGCCGGATGGTGCCCGGCAGCTAGCTACTCTACCCGCCTGCCTGCGATTCAATTATCGGTATGACTTAAAGTGTTCCCTGCGACCTACCCCACGCCTTGCCTCCCACGCAGCCTGGGTCACGTGATCAGGTATGGCGTTCTAGCAATTTATCATTGCAGTTGTGGCTGTCTATTTATGTTGCCCATAATGGTTAAGTGTAATTATTGTTTTCGCTGATAGGCAATAATATTGTGATAGGTCACGTATGGCCGGTGTCGCAGTTTCAGCCATGTGCCAGTTTCAGCCGTGCACATAGACTAAAACTCAAGGCATTGTCAATGGTTGTGAGTCAGTAACCTTATAAATTTAATATAATGTTTTTGGTAAAGATGTTTTCTATATGTGTACCAAGCGATTTGTTTCTAGGTGGTGTGATTTTAGAGATATTTCACTTTTCCTGGATTTTCTGTATGAAGATTGCTCACCACCATTGACAATGCCTTGAGTTTGACGGTACGCGCAGTGCAAAACATTAGTTTTATTCAAAATTAATAGAAATCAAGAACCCTACACTTATCAATTTAATACAATCTTTTTGGTAAAGATGTTATCTATATATACCAAGCGATTTGTTAATAGGTGGTGTGGTTTTAGAGATATTTCACTTGTTCTGTATTTTCTCTATGAAGATTGCTCACCACCATTGACAATGCCTTGAGTTTGAGTGTATGCGCACGGCTAAACTGGTGCACGGCTGAAACTGCGACACCGGTTCCTCCTTGGTCTGTATCTGTGGAACATGCAGAAGAACGAAAACGAGGCCGTAGTGTATGCTTCCAACATTTAATGTTGATCTCCACCCACCCTGGCGTCACTAGACTAAGTGACCAGACCAGACGGGATGGCCAAATAAGTTAGAGCGTCCATCTCCCGTGTTGGTAGATCGTGCGGTCGTGGGTCCGAACCCTGGACCAGTCAAACCAATGAATTAAAAATTGATACTTGTTGCTTCCTAGCCTGGTGCTCGGCCTTAGAAGGATAAGGCAAGGACTGGTTGGCTCAGTGTCAGGATAATGTGACTGAGTGGGATATCAGGTCATGGTGCTGGCGGCCTGGCAGCACTATAAAGTCACCATGAGTGTGCACTGTCACAAGTCGGTACCTGTCCTGATATGACCTTAGATGTTGCTAGGACATACAACAACACCAAACAAACAAAACAACTGACCGGCCCCCTCCCTAGCCAAGCCATAAGTAACCTCTCATGGTACGGGGAGGCACTAGTCGAGCAGAGTAGCGGCAGTCCACCCTTGCATTTATACCATCCAAGAGTTTGCTTTCCTCATCAGTGTAATTATTTTGATTAGTCTAGCTGTGCTTTTAGATCCATTTTGATTAATATTTCATCATTCAACAATCCCTCTACTTCTTTCTTCCACTCTCAGTGTTCTACTCTCAGTGTCCCCGTCCTGATATGACCTTAGATGTTGCTAGGACGTAAAACAACAAACACACAAACTCTCAGTGTATTCCATTCCCTTGCTTTCATGTACTCGGTACTCCTCTCATATGATCTGTTTGTGGTTCAGTTCATTATGAGTCTCGGGGCATAACCCCCCCCCCACACACACACCCACCCCGTCCTGTTATCACCTTAGATGTTGTTAGGGGGCAACCCAACAACAAACAAGCATCACCCCCTCTTGTTGCCCATTTTGTTACCTGCCCACGTTAAAAGAAGTATGGGAGCTATGGAGGTCAGCTTCCCGAATTGTGAGTGAAGTATGAAATTGTCTAGATGAGGTGCTCATATACATTTGATCTGCTCATTATGCTCTGAGCGTGTGTGCGGGGGGTAGGGGCTATGCATCTGTGGTTGGGTGGAATGCTACTCACTACGCGCCTATTTGTTCTCTGTGATGAGGAAGGATCTTTCCACCAGAGTGTGTGTGGGGTTGGTCAAAGACCCTATAATACTGAGACGGCTCACTCCCTATCTCTCCCGTGGTAATGTAAATTTTGCAGTGCCACCTTGTGGTGGGTATGATCAGCCTGGCTGCTGGTTGGTCTTTCACTTGTAAACACATACAATCATATTATACATGAGATAGGTAAGTATGAATACACATCAATATGAAATTGCTATGAACAAATACACATCATCATTAGCATCATCATCATCATTGCCATCATCACACATCTTTCACATTCATATATACATTCATACATATAATATAGCAACTGTTTAACCAAGAGAACAGCCAGCGCACCAAGTGGTGGGTTTGATCATTTTGCTTGCTCAGTACAGGCTGAGTGAGCCGTCTTAGTATTATAGGGTCTTTGGGTTGGTGTTGGTGGGTGTGCAGTTAGGGTAGGGATGAGAACCAGACGGGAAAGGATGGCCAAAAGAGTTGAGCACCCATCTCCCGTTTTGGTAGATTGTGGGATTCGAACCCACGGGTTCAAATCATGGTCGAGTCAAACCAATGACTTAATAATTGATACTCGTCGCTTCCTACTCCTAGCCAGGTGCTTGGCATTAATAGGATAGCGCTGGGCCTGGTTGTCTCAGGGTGAGGATAATGTGACTGGCGGGCTGGTCTCCTAGTGGAGCAACACTATAAAGGTACCATGAGTGCACACTGTCACATGTCAGTACCCATGCTGATATGACATTAGATGTTGCCAGGATGTAGAACTCCACCAATCAACCAGAGGTGTGTGTGTGTGGTAGGAGGGTGGGGTGGGTGTGGGGCTGCCCCTCTATCAGCGCGGATCTGATCACCAGTAGCGGTCTCATTACTCTCATCTGTAAGCTGAGCTGCACTCAGGACCAGCTGCTCACTGTGGGATGACCCACTGATGAGCAGTTTCCACTCCAACCAGCCCCGACCGGCAATAAATGGGTCAGGGGTCGTCACCTATGTCTACTGAACATTAGCCAATCAAATACTTGGTTGGCTGATTGTTGGACTTTCACTTCCTGGCAAGATCTAAGGTCATATCAGGACGGGTACAGACTTGTGACAGTGCACACTCAACCATATGGTGATGACCTAATTTTGGTTGGTTTTTGACGTTTTATATCCTTGAAACATCTAAGGTCATATCAGCATAGTTACCTACTAGTGACAGTGCACACTCAATCCTTGTAATGAACCTTCTACCTTTTAGCCACTACCCTGCCCTCTGACGGCAGTGGTAAGAACAAATGTTGGTTGGTCGTTGGACTTTTATATTTTGGCAATATCTAAGATCATGTCAGGACGGGTACCGACTTATGACAGTGCACACTCAACCTTATATTTATAATTTTAGCCACTGATCTGCCCTCTGACGACAGTAGTAAGAACTGATTTACGAAGACGTAGGCGGACAGTGATATATATAGGTCTTTTATTTTTCAACAGGACATCAAGGTTACTTACAGTACAATGTGGTCGGCCCCCTCCATGTTGTCGGCATCTGGGGTCTTCGGTGAAAGCTGGACTCGAACCCTCAACCAATCAATTTGGCGATGGTTCGGGGGACGGCGCACACTTGGTCCTTGGGGACATAGGTGTAGACATCCTTGGAGGACCACGCCCCCAGCGCCATGATTTTGTGCCCAATCATTCGAGTGACTTCGTGGGTGGGATGCACTTCGCTGGGGAGAGGGCTAGGCCTAGGTGAGCTGCCACTTCCATGCAGTCATCGTAGGCAAGGTTAGACTCCCTTGTTGTGGGTGCCAGGCCCACAAAGTCATCAAGGTAACATTGGTCATAATGGCCCTTTTTTCGGAGGAAGTATAGGAGTACATACAGCAGATAGCTAAATAGAGAGTGACAGTCAAGTAATGAAAGCGCTCATTGTCGCATCACGACCGACAGCATGATGATGCTGTATAGGACAGCATGTGTGGTCCTGGCGCAGACCAGGGGTGAGATCCTGCATCCAAAGGGTGGGGCGATGTCGGTGTAGTATTGTCCGTCTATGGATATGCCCAGGAGGGGGGTGGAGAGGGGTCAGGTCTGGAGCTGCGTATATGCCCTGGCAAGGTCGGCAGTCCAGAGGTAGGCACCAGGCCCTATCCTGGCGACCTCGTCGGCTGCGTTCATAATGCCAGGGAGGAAGTATGTAGAGTGTGCACCCTAGTACTGACCCTTTTTTATCCCAGCATTCACACTGTGCACCCTAAGCCAGCTGAGGTAGACGATGACACACTTCTGTGATGTGTTCTTCTTGGGGTGTGTCATCATCGGGCTGTTCTGGGCAAGGGGGCGAAGAGGGGCGAAGGGAAGGGGCCCAACAGAGCCCCATGCTCGAGCTCGGGGTAGAATACAAGCTACCAAAGTAATACAGGGGTTATTTTCTTTATGGAAGTGATAGTGTTACACTTTGGAAATATACACATGAGAAACTGAAGGCCTAAGGGGACACTGCTTAAAATAAAAAAAGGGTCCCTTCCAAATACCGATGAACCTCGATCCAACGGACTAATAGGGGGGAGCAGTTGTCCTTTAAAGCCGTTTGTCCATTGCAGCGATGAATTGCTATACCTGCAATACCTGCATAGGATACAGCTATAACAATAGGCTTTGGACCTGTTAGCTGCTCTTAATTAATAGAAATCGAGACAGTTCTTCAGATGTGGGGGATTGTAGTAACTGTCACTGGCTCCAAGATATATGTAATGCCTGACCAGTATGCATCCAAAGAAACAATTCCTACAAATTCAGATATTCACTCTAGCGGATTGTGTCCGTTGGATCCGGAATCCATTGCATCGGTGTCTGTTGGCTCGAGGTTCATCTGTATATGTTATCCCAAGGGGCATGAATATCTGACAGGGAATCTACGCATTCCTACAGCCTATTAAACCTTTAGATTGCATCTAATATCACTTTTTAGAATTGTATCATGACACACTCACTTCAAATAAACATTCATCTGTCATGCACATATTGTATGTTTTTTCTAAAATTCCATGGTTATTAAAGCTGCATAGTCCGATGAAATATCAAATTTGCAAAACCAAAATAATTATCTAGATTTGATTTTGCATATCTAACTTAGATACTGATGCAATTATTAAATATTTATTTCTGCATTGAAGGGAATATTGAGTCAATTTAATAGAAGTTTTAGAACCTGTAACTGCAGAAGTCTATGGTGTCCGAATTTTGGCAAGCCTGCTGAAACTAATTGTCCATGCTTGCACTTAAAATATCTCAAAAGTTTACCATTTAAAATAAAAGTTACATTAAACTAATGTAAAGTAGATAATGATAATCGATCCAATATATTTATCTCAGAAAAATTACAGAAATTCAAAACCATCAGACTATGCAACTTTAAACTGGTGGGGATGTAACTAATCGACGTCACAAGAGTCCTCAATTAAAACATGCGAGACAGAGAAATATGTATAAAGTGGCATTTATATTTCATTCATGTCAAAAGTTGTATGTTAGTTATAGATATCATGGCTTGAAGATACTTAACCCAGCCAATCTTGTCTTAAAAGCTGGGGTAGGTGGGATGGCAAATTAAGCAGTGTAGAGAAATAGGTGTTGTCCTTTTGAAAGCTTATACCCCCATCACACCAAACTAGTTCTCAAAATGTGCGGCCCCATTCTGAAACGGGGTAGAACATGGCTGCCAACAATTTTGAACATGCTCAAAATTCTAGAGCACCCTTCCGTCCTTGCCCGTCCATGGAGTTCATAAAAAGTTACTAAAATGTTGCTACTACGTTCACTATGTTTGCACACAGTTATAGTCCGTTCGGCAACATTTTCAAGAACATAGTACAAACTACTTTGGTGTGACGGGGGTATAAGAACAATGTGAGAACGTCTCAGTTATTCATTTTGATATTTAAATTTCTTTAAGACGCCTTGTACATCCTTAGTAACAGAATGCCGTCTTCCCCGCGTACCAAATTACCCATGTTAAGCAATATGAACAAGGTGTGCTGAGAAGACTGTGCATGGTAATCTAACATCAGTAAGTGCTTAGGATAATTGATAGACATCCTCAGGGGAATGCGCACTATCTAGCTGTCCCGCCGGAGCCCTGTCACCGTTTGGAGGGTCTTAATCTGTCATCCTGATTGAGCGCTTGGGAATCTCGCTGATTCCCCCAACTCTCGGCGTGGCCACGTCAGATATCGTCCTGCAAGACTGATCGCGGTGGCCTAATCGGAAGAGCGCAGGCCTCGCGTGCGGAAGGTCGGGTGTTCGATTCCCGATCGAATCAAACCAATGACTTATAAAATTGATACTTTCCGTATCCTAGCCTGGCGCTTGGCACTAGTAGGATGGGGCAAGGACTGGTTAGCTCAGTGTCAGGATAATGCAATTGAGGGGGATATCGGGTCATGGTTCCACCGGCCTGATTCCCCACTGTGGCAGCAAGCACTATAAAGTTGCCATGAGTGCTCACTGTGACAAGTCAGTACCCATAATGATAGGACCTTTGATGTTACTAGGAGATGAAACAACAAACAAACAAGCACATTTCATCGTACAATTATGGCTTGTGTGACGTGATGTTGCATCAATCAACTGTGCTGTATTTGGACGGAGCCTTAGAGTGCTATATCAGATTCATATAGCATGGTGATGTAGGCACATAGTGTTCATGCAGGGTTTTGTCCTAATGGTGCACTGACGCGACCCAAGACAAATCCACACCATTCACAAGTATCAGCGTCTGATATGGCTAATAGGGTATGTGAGGAAATCTAAATTTAAATTTAGTTTTTATGGTAAATCAGGTTATTGGGGTGAATAGCTTTTTTTGTTAGTGTCGAAGCACTGGTCGTCCAATTATATTTCTTCACTTCAGGATTATTTGCACTGAAATGGTTTGTATAAATTATAGTGTCATCCATGGCCATTTGTTCTCATACCATGTATGTGTTGTAGGAGGTTAACAATCCCGTGAGTCGGTACAATTCTGGGCTCGGTCCTTCTCGCTTCTATCAACCAACTATCTAATGGTTAAACAAAACTATTCAGACTTATCCATGATATGTGGTATAAATATTCAATCTTCTAGGAAAATATGAGCTGAGATAGCAATAACTGTTGAATACACAATTCGCAGTGAATAGCACAATGGAACTCTGATAGTGATGCTTTGAATTGTGCATGTTGCTCGTAGCATGGCTAATTCACACCGGAGAAAGGACCCGCCGAAAACCCAACACAATAGCCTATGGCGCCCCACCCATCAAAACGTTAAGCGATCCTCCATGGCCGGTGGTGCCACCTCCTGATTAATGGAGAACTACACGTACACAAACATACCTCCAGGCGGTGACACTGAGCCCCACCCCACTGTGCCCGCTTCACTAGTCCACAATATTTGAATTCGGTACAACCGATCCTGAGGCCATTCACACACGATCTACACTTTTCTTCGCACACCCATCCACA
This sequence comes from Branchipolynoe longqiensis, assembly GCA_030323885.1. Classification (NCBI taxonomy): domain Eukaryota; kingdom Metazoa; phylum Annelida; class Polychaeta; order Phyllodocida; family Polynoidae; genus Branchipolynoe; species Branchipolynoe longqiensis. Next base: position 11,015,243 of record CM059194.1, on the reverse strand, counting down.
CCTATAAACATGAAGACATCTATATGGTTAAGGGTTCAAGTCTGGCCTTACCATCTAAGCCGGAGAGTGATGGGTGAGATTTACCTACATTGATCACAACTTGATGATAACTGACCTGAACATTGATGATATCATGATGAGATCTGACCTGTACATTGATGATAACATGATGAAACTTGCCCTGTACATGATGATAACATGATCAAACTTGACCTGAACATTGATGATAACATGACATAATTGAACAGAATTGATGATAACATGTATGTTCCAGAGCCCTTCTGGCCAATAAACCCATTACATCCCTACATCTGTCTCCGTGTCGTAAATTACTGAGTTAAGTGATCCAGACAGGATGGCCAAATGAGTTGAACATCCTTCCCTTCCGGTGTGGCAGGTCGTGCGGTTAAAATCTGCGGTATTCGAACATTGGAGAGTCAGCCCAATGTCATAGAAATGTATACTTGTCATTACCTAGCATGCTGCTTGGCATTACAAGGATAATGCAAACAGCAGTGGAATAAAGAAGACCAATTGAGAGTGATTGACAATTTTCCTTCTTACTCAACAAATGTCATTGCTGACCTTATGGCATTGTTAAGGAGATGAGCAGGATTGAAAATAAACATCACTTTTATTGCTATGCTATGCTGGTCAAGGTCTTTGGCTCACATGCCAATAATAAGTTCATAGGTCAGTTCTGCGAAGAGGGTGCGTCACATATCAACCGAGTAATGTGAAGAGGTGAGAACATGCTAAAACAACGACAGACAAAACATTTATGTTTTTTGTTTTTGTGATTGTTTGTTTATTTTGCTCATAATGGTTAAGTGCAATCACTTGTTTTCGCTGTTGCGCAGTATTGATCATAATCCATATGGATTGATTTCCTTTAAGCTATAATTTCTGTAAGCTTGTCTCCAATTTGTTTTTGTATTTTATTTGTGTGTATAGTTTGTTTAGTATGGTGTCTCCTATTGATGCGAGACAAGGAAGTAAGAGGAGGCGAGGGTGGAGAAAAGCACTTTATTGAAGTGCTAAATATGTACTGGATAATGCAGGTTAAAACAGGGAGGAGGGCAGCGTGCTGGGAGGCAGGAGGGCGAGTGGCTGGAGGCGGTATGGTGGTATGGTTTGGGGTGTTCGTAACCTTACGACGGTTACCGGTTGCAGAACTGCAACATTTATAGAGAGGCTCCGATAAATCGGCCCAGTCTTTGGTTAAGACATGTCTTCTGCGGGTGAAGTGGTCTCAGAGGAAGTGTTGTGAAGGCTGGGGACATCCTTCAAGACGTGGTGACGACGGGGCGCCGGGTGGCAGCGGATCTCTCCGTGCCGTCTGTTTGTAGTAATCTGTATGGTGTCTGTAGTGCAGCACTTGTATCCGGTCAGCAGGGGTTCGAGGAAGGCGGGCAAAGGTGGGAGCAGCGGTCGTTCCAGCAACAAGAACCAGTCAGAGAAATGGCAAAAAGGTCAAGAGCCCCCCCCAAGAACACAACAACCCTGGTTAGGGGAAGAAGTGAGCCTGGGAGAAATCGAATGGGCAGATCTAGGAAAGAGAAATGAGGAGAGTTGAGTCAAAGGCCCGTGCCTATCTGCCCTATGGTAACCAACCGGCGAGCCATAGACACGGACAGAGTAAGGGTAGAAAGTGAGAATGCCGGCAGGCACCCCCTCCTGGAACTCTTTTCAGACATATCAAGGAGGTGTACGGCCGGCGGAGAGGTGATAGAGAGAGGTGTGGACGAGGTGCGGTCCGGATAGCAAGTGGCTGGAGGCGGCCAGGAGGGCTGCCTATAAAGGAGAAAAGGGCGGGAATGACGCAACCAGCAACGGTCGGAGCAGGGGGGGGGGGGCTCCTTCCCTGCCTCGCATCAAACGCAATGCAAGCATTACGACCAATTTGTTTATTTTTTCTTGCTTACCTACTGTTTTTCCTTGATCTATTACTTAGTACATATTTCTCTATCTATATCTCACTTCGAACCTTTGCTAATTTGTTGTTGTATTCTTTTAGTGTTTTGGTGTTTCTTAGATCACTGCTTTGGCTATTCCAAGCTTTTATCCTCATAGCTAATACGCTTCTGTCAAAGCACCAACAGTTGGATCATTCTGTTATTAGCACAGCTGCCTCACCAGCTCTAGTGACTTTTCCTCTTGTTGTTTTGTATGTTTCTACATAGTCAACATCCAGTATTTTATAATTATCATTCATCAATCATGAGTCAAATCAATCATCGATCCAGTTTGTCATATAATCATCTTCGAAAACAGAAAGCTGTAAATCAGATTAACAATCAATGCACATGCAGTTCCTAGATGGTTTGATTGGGGTGAGATAGTGGATTTGTCTGTAGTGGCTAGTCTGTAGTGGATTTGTCTGGAGTGGTTCCTGTGGTGGATTTGGTTGTGTGTGTGCCTCCCCACACCTCTCTTTCCAACCCCCTCCGCGGAGGGGTGGTGCGAGGGGGTGGGCGTTATGTGTCAATTCCCTGTGTCCTCAACAATACCCACCAATGCGCGCCTATGCGCTCATTCAATCCAATAACAACAGCAAATTGTTAACATTAAAATGTTTTAGAAGCTCTATAGGGCAGCATCTATGGCTTTAGGATCACTGGACTCAAAATAGGAAGCTTACAGATATGGTCAGTTCTGGGAATTTTATGTTGCGGCAACATCTGTGGTCGTACCAGGACGGGCACCGAATTGTGACTGTACAGACTCCTGTCAACTTTATAGTGCGGCACCACTAGGAAATAAGGCTGCTGGGACCATGACCCGATATCCCACTCAATCATGTTATCCTGAAACTGAACCAACCAGTCGCTGCCTCTTAATATTGTGCACCAGGTTAGGGAACAACAAGTATCAATTTTATAAGTCATTGGTTTGACTAGACCTGGGACCGAACATCCGACCTTCCGCACGCAAGGCCCGCGCTCTACCGATTCGGCCACCGCACCCGGTGTTACTGTTCCTCATCAGTCAGTTGTAATAGTCCCTGCCAGTTAAGCTGTAACGTACCCCACTGGAGTGGTCCCAGATCCTCCCGACAGGTGTCACTAGCTGAACTGGAGGGGTGTAAATACATGAAGAGAGCGGCAGTGAAATTCCAGAAGAAAACTACAATATAGTTGTCTTTGTAAAAATATATTATACGGCTAAGAGCTTGAGTCCTCTTGCGATATGAATATTTTAATATAACGCTGTATAGTCAGGCATTTTATTATTTTTCCAAGCATTCTTTATGGAGATATAGCATGTGAAATCATAGGTAGTTGGGGAATATACCCTACTAGAGTGGTTCCAGATTCTGCCGACAGATGTCACTAGCATAACTGGCGGGGTCTCATGGCTTCCTTCCAACATGGAACGCTGCCGCAGATTCATCACATTCAGTCTTTCTAATAAGGTTTAATACTGAAGCTTACTTCCCATGGATAAGCACATTATTCCATTGGAGATGTACTTGTCGCCCTCTTGGGAAATCATAAGAAAACCAGATTTGAAATTTGAGAGATTATCTGGTGTTGCGTTAACGGCTATGTCAGCAGCAAAGGCCATCTTCAAAGCATTCTTTTGAAATTTGAATTTGAAATCATGTCCTTATACTTTATAACATATTTATTTGCATTCATTGCTTCAGCGGCACACAGGCCAAACTATGTCATTTGTTTTCAAGTCCTCTCACGCGCAGTGAAACCTTGTTATAATGCGATCTTTCGGGTCCATCCAATATCATCGCGAAAACAGCAGTGTCATTGTAAATCAGGGGTCAGCTTACTGAATTACCTTTGGAGTTAGGAATGCTGGGTCCAGTGAATCATTGCGTTGTATCCACATTTGTGTTAATTAGAAACACAAACACAGCAAATACAGTTATGGCTCTTTATTACAATTTTAGTTCTTTCCTCAGTACAGTCTCTTGGGTAGTTACGTGATGTCGATGAGGGTTAGACACACTTATTACCCTATATCCCCTTCTCATTGTGGGGTGGGTGGGATGGCAATTTAAGGCAGTTGTTGTCCACGTGGCTCCCATGTCGAAAATGAAATATCTAAAGCTAGCAGTTGCTTTTATAGCCAAGATTTTTTGGCCGAAAGGCGCCGTATTTTAGTTTGGAAATGCGATATAGGTGGAGCCGCAGTTGCCTTGTTTACTGAGCGATTGCCCAGCGGAAGTGCCGACAACCCGCTAGTCGGCATTAATGGTATATAGTTCAGTTTAGCTCAGTAAGGATCCACTAGTCGGCGACATATCGGAGCAGACTTAGTTACTGGCGCTTGGCTGTATTCGTGTGTACAATTACCCGCGAGGCCTTAGCATCACTGACAATGCAGGACCCATTATAACGGGATTTCACTGTACACTCGGATGAGGTTGAGAGAAATTTAATCTCTATCCAAGCCTTGGAAAATATTTGTGTAAGGGACAGATCAGCTGTCCAAATATTCAGGGTAGGTTCTGCTCAGTTACCAGTATCAGATTCAATGTACATGGATCTTGCCCATGCTTACTTAGCAGATGCAATTTTACCGACCTAAGCCAACTCAGTTCAATTGAAATGTCCTTCTATTAATTATTTCCGTTTTAAATCAAATAATGTCATGCATATCTTTCTGAGATTCTATTATCCTGTTAAGAAATACATGTGTACAATTCAATTATAGCCAATTTATGGTTTCAGTGTCAAATACTGACAGATTGATTGTAATTGTTTTCTATGAAATAGAAGTTGTTGTGCTATCCAGGTAAAGTTTGTCAATTTCATGTTCTGGAAACACTGTGAAGTTTATACAATCGAGTCAGCTCACCTTTGCGGTGGAACTACATTTACTCTTCCATGTGTGATTGTGTCAGTAAATAGGACAGTAATTGTTCCTAGATGAACAGAACTGGTCAGTTTTATATGTTAATGCTGTGTACAGATTGCCTAGGGCTGAGAACCACGCTGCTGTCATTAAGGCCAGAGCCTCTGAGCTATAAGCTACCTAATTGGGAAACCTTCATGGTGTAAAATATTCCGATAAAACATATTGGTGGGGAATGTGAACTGGTCTATAAGGGATTATAAATGGAATATAAAGGTAAATGATGTATAGAGCCAGTGGCATTAATGTATTATGTGGTGCTGCTGATCCTTTACTTATATTAAATAGTCATTGTGTATTCTATATATAGTTTGAGAGGGGCACTACTGTCAGTGTGGAAGGACCCCAAGAGCTCTACTCACAACCCCCTCCCCACTAACTGTTAATAACGGATCACCACACACACAGACACAACAGGGCAGGTGAGGTCAAAGCAGCCAAGGCATGGTGGTGGCGGGTAGATCACAGTTGTCATGATGATACTAGAACGCTTACTGCTGATTGGTGGATATAGAAATGCTTGATGTTGATTGGAGAGCATGGTCAGGTGATGTGCCATATCAAGTCCAGAAATCACTATATAATAATAAACTTGAGGGTGCAAGGTCTCACTTACTTTCCTTTCACTCTATACTCTTCCTTTCTTATCCTTGCCTGTATTGATTTCCTATTAGCCTGCCTAACACACAGGCACAACAGGGCCTGCATTCGAATGCTGTGAGTATCAGTTCTCTGCAGGTGCCAGTGCTAAGGACCTGTTGACTGGCCGACTTGTCGGTGTGGATCATGATGCTGAAATGATCGGGCTGGGAGTGCGCCAGTGTCTTAAGAGCCACCACAAGGCTGAGAGCAGACGGCTTTACAATGGGTTGGTTGGTTATTTGAGTTTTACATCCTGGCAACATACAAGGTCATTTCACGACGGGTACCGACTTGTGACAGTGCACACTCATGGGGGCTTTATAATACTACCCCACTGGGAGACCAGGCCACCAGCACTATGACCTAATATCCCACTCATTCACATTATCCTCACACTGAGCCAACCTGTCGTTTCTCGATCGAAATAATTGAGAGTGGCTCGGAAGCGAAAAGAAACAAACAATTGTTGAGTCATTTGTTTCATTCAACCAGGGTTCGAACCAGTAGGTTTTAATCGCATGAGTTACCAAAGCAGCAGACGGATGCTGAACTCACTCAGCCATCCCATCTGGCACATCCAATGACTGAGGCTCAATATAAATAAAGATGTATGTCATGTATAATGCATTATGCCTGTATAAAAATACGAAGGGAATTGTTTCCATTATATATTATATTATTATATTATTTGATTATACCATAATTATTCTCCGCAAGACTCCGCACTTGACTGGTGGCGCCACCTGTGGCCCACCTCCCCTCTAACAGGTTTTGACAAGTGTCAGTATATATGAGCATGATCCAATCAAATAAGGCTTAGCATATTTATATATATGTCATGGGGGTGCTGAAAATGGGAAATATTGCCGAGCGCATGGCTAGGAAGCGACAGGTATCAATTTTGAAGTCATCGGTTTGATTTGACCAGGGGTTCCGACCCCTGGATTTAGAGCCCACGATTTACCAAAACGGGAGACAGCCGCTCACTTCGTCTGGTCGCCATCATCAGAGAGTGTGATGAATGCTGACTGGATGTCCTTTGACAGGAATGCAATCAGTAAGAGGGTTCTTGGATTCGAAAGCATGGTGGGAGCTGTCACCCTATAACCCAACACCCCATTCCATATGTGAATCAACAGATGCATCAACATAGGGTTATATAGATGATGACTCAACATGTAGCTAAATATATGATTAAATAAATCAGTAACTATATATGACTAAGACAAGGCCCACCATATGAAAACATGGATACGCTTATATCTCAAAATACTATATATGTGATTAAACACATGTGTCAACAGATGACTCAACATTGATTTAACGCATTGTAGAGTCGGTACTCGGATATGTGGCTATGCACGTAGGCTATGATGAAAAACAATACAGACAAGGAGAACATAAGAGACTAAAGTGTAAGAGAGAGAGTCCAGCCCTCAGGTTTATTCTTATATAGTTACATGGGTTCTTGGTAGGATATCGTACCACCTCTTTCCACCAATAGGAATCTGTCATTCCTGGTCTCCACCAATAGGAATCCAGCATTCCTGGTATCCATGGATACCAGTGGTCTGCCCACCACCAGTAGCTGTCTGGCCCCCTGGCCACAACCACCCTTGACCTTTTGAGTGTGTTGATCCCTACCTCAGCGGAAGGGCTAGGCCCTGAGGCAATTACAGTCAGACCTGCAAGCACCACTATGTCTATTTACATTCAACTCAGGTACAAACCGACCCATGTATATATATACATATACAAACACACCTGGCCAAGCACACCGAATAGTAATAGAACAATTGTATTCCCCCCTGCCGAATATCGGAATATATTACAGCATGACTCAGCTTCTGACTCCCCATATGAATCCCCGTATGACTTACCATAGGACTCAATCTGTGACTTGATATATTATTCAATACATGATTAAGAATATGCCTCAATATGTGACTACAGATTGCTCAACATTTGATTCCACACATGGCTCAACGATATTACTCGACACATGGCTCAACAAATCATTCAACACATGTTTCAACATAAACAAATGACGCCACATTTGATTTCAGAATGACAAAACTCATGATTTCGCACAATACTCCCCAACTGACTCCACGACTGGCTCAACATAGGACTCATCACATGATTCAAGATATGCCTAAATATATGACCAATGTCATGAAACTAATGAACTTGTCATTTAATTTGACGCTATTTCAACTTGAGGTATGGGTCAATGTATCGCTGAGCATTGATATTAAACGCAGCCCAGATGGGGTGGCCAAATTAGTTGAGCGTCCGTCCCCTGTTTTGGGAGATCGGGGGATCCAAACCCATGAGTTTGTGGGTTTGAACCCTGGTTGAGTCAAACCAATGACTTAAACATTGATACGTGTCACTTCCTAGCCTGGTGCTCAGCCTAACTAGGATAGGGCAAGGACTGGTTTGCTCAGTATCAGGATAATGTGACTGAGTTGGATATCAGGTCATGGTGCTGGTGGCATGGTCTCCCAATGGGGCAGCACTATAAAGTCACCACGATTGTGCACTGTCACAAGTCGGTACCCATCCTGAAATGAACCTAGATGTTTCTAAGACATAAAACAACAACAAACAAATGTTAAACGCATCAGTCAAAATATGATTCAATCTATGCTACAACGTATGGCTCAACAGATTACTTAGCATTTGACTTAATAGCCTTTAGGTGTTGGCCCAATTCTTGTGTGCAGCTTCTTCTTGTTCTACCCACCCGCACATACATACTCTTACAAACATCATGTTCTGGCCTAAATATGATAGCCCTTTGATATTGTAGTAGTCTGTACACAAGCTCCACTACCATGTGGTGGTGGCAGACACTATGCCGCACACCTACGCAGTTACACGGAACTGCGCTAGGTGACAGCACGCTAGCCACCGGGCAGATACCCGACTGGGCTGCCCTCTACTGCATGTGGCTAGCACACCCCCCACCCACCTATAGAGGCAACGTGGGACATGGTGAGTTAGGGGGGAGGTCAGTTGACTGTTGACACCGCAAAGAGCGGGTAGGTTTTGTAATAAACCAGTTGAAGCGTACTGTTACTCAATCTTGGCGTTCTTCCATGAGTGCCTGCCAGTGTGGAAGACCGTGGACCATCACAATATTATTATTATGTAATTCTGCATGATAATCTAGACAATATTGATGACAAAATCATCCTCCGTTCACTGACAGTGGTACTTACAATCCCTACTCTCCTAACCCAGTTTGTGAACCATATGGACATCTTTCTGCTGGACCCATGAAGCGTTGCCTTGAGAGAGATGCTACTTCTATATATATATATATATATATATGTATATATATACATATACATATACACACATATATATATATAGTCAGTGCAATCAATCCTTTGATCTGATTCACCGGATTAATTACTGCAATTAATTTGGGTACTGTGTGTATCATCCACCATCCGCCCAATCACACATACACACCACACCTACACACATGCAGGGTTACCAACTCTCACACAATTTTCGTGAGAGTCACGGGAATTGAGGGTTCTGATCAATCACATCATTAGTCATGGATCGACCCCAACATATTTGATACAAAATCCCACAAATCTCTGTATTTTGGACAAAATAGCAGTCATATCTGTACATTTGAATAAATACAAGTAAATGTCATGTTATAGATTTGCTAAAATATCAGCCTCTAAACCCTTGGAAATGCCCTCGAATAGCCCATTCAAGAGCCTTTACAAAAATGCCTGGGTGGGGCATGGCCTGGGCCTCCCTAGCAAGCTTGTTGCAGTTTCCGCGGCACACCAGTTTGCGAGGGACACATCGCTTCTGCGCATGCGTCAAAATCGAACAGCATCATCGCTAACCTTATAAATTTAATATAATGTTTTTGGTAAAGATGTTTTATATATGTCTACCAAGCAATTTGTTTCTAGGTGGTGTGGTTTTAGAGATATTTCACTTTTGCTGCATTTTCTGTATGCAAATTGCTCACGACCATTGACAATGCCTTGAGTTTGACGGTATGTGCCATGCAAAACATTAGTTTTATTCAAAATTAATAGAACTCAAGAACCCTAACCTTATAAATTTAATATAATCTTTCCGCTAAAGATGTTTTCTATATGTGTACCAAGCGGTTTCTTTCTAGGTGGTGTAATTTGAGACACATTTGACTTTTTCTGTATGAAGATCACTCACGGCCATTGACAATGCATTTGAATGGATGTGTCCCTCGCAAACTGGTGTGCTGCGGAAACTGCAACACCGGCACTCAGATTCCATGCCCACAATGCAAAGCATCAAGGATTGTCAGGAACATAAGGTTGGAAATACTGCACACCACATCAGAACCTACCCAGGCGGTTATGATGTAACCAGACACTCAGGATCAGTAAACCCGGTAGGTGGTGTTTCACGTGTCACATTGTAACACCACTTTTAGTACAGGCGCGTCTCCCTCGGAGCATATTATATTGCCTATATATAGCATGGCAAATACATGCGCTTTTCCCGGCCTCGGTTATTAAAGCTGCATCGCCCAATGATATTGTCGTCGGGGTGATAACAAAGTTTGTTTTATCTAATGATGCCTCTAGAGTACATTGATTTTTATCATCAGCTATTTGACGTCCACCATATGGTCATCCTGACATATTTTTTGGAGGAAACCTGCTGCCACTACATAGGCTACTCTTTCCGATAAGCAGCAAGGGATCTTGTATATGCACTTTCCCACAGACAGGATAGCACATAGCACAGCCTTGCAAATGGGTGCACTGAGCAGGATTCGATCGAATGACCCACACCTTCACAGGCCGGACACTCCGGACGTCTCGTGAGGGTGATGAAAATGGGAAATATTGCACCTAGATTGGGACTTGAACCCAGATCTCTTTGCATTCCGGGTCAGTGTGCTAACCATTACACCACATAGACTCCCTGATATCACTACACTACCCACGCCTACCTGTCTATGCGACCAGACAGGATGGCCGAATGAGTTACAGCGTCCGTCTCCCGTGCTGGTAGATCATGGGGTCGTGGGTTCGTACCCTGGTCGAGTCAAACCAATGACTTAAAAATTGATACTTGTCGCTTCCTAGCCAGGTGTTTGGCATTATTAGGACAGGGCAAGGGCTGGTGTCCTCAGTGTCAGGATAATGTGACTGAGTGGGATACCAGGTCATGGCACTGGCGGCCTAGTTTCCCAGTGGGACAGCAGTATAACGTTGCTATGAGTGTGCACTGTCACAAGTCGGTACCCATCCTGATATGACCTTAGTTGATGCTAGGACATAAAACAACAACAAACAAACCTGTGCATGCGGCTCCTCCCTGAGAAATCAGTGCAGACTAGTACAATATCAACAAATTTTCAAAACCAAAACACTCATCCTCTTTGGATCTTACATATCCAAGCTTGGATACTGATGCTGACACTGATACAGTAGCCCTGCATATTAGAAATAATTTTCATTTTCCAAGAAGATGCTTTCAGGCACTTAGTAGCGAAAGTAATATGCCTGCGAAACCACTCCAAATATGCAGGTCAGTCTCATGACCTTTCTGAGGCTCTCGGATGGGTCTTGGCCATTAACGGGCGACCAGGGTCAAAGGGTCAACAACCCACCATTGCTAGGTAACTGCAGTGAGGGCTGGCCTGACCAGGTTTGCATGGTGAGACTGGGTTGTGGTGATGAACTTATTCTCTCCCGATTGGAGCATTTAGATACTTATTATCTGCCATTAAATGCGAGAGTTGGAATGTAATTTTGCTTGTATTATTATTAATATTCCTCAGCTTTCCCCCCATTGGTACTTTCTTCCACCTTTTTGGGAAACAGAAAAATCAAAACTTCTGGAAGGCAGAATTATTAAAAATGTGTCTGGTAGACGATAAAAGGCATGGTGTTCAATCACACACTGTTTGATGACAATGTTGGTTCCCCACAGTGGAATTTACCCAGGTGGGGTACGGTTGTGCTGGCAACCCGATCCTCTCGTTGATGTGTTGCATTCAGCGATGGCTCCGCGGAGACTTCCTCAAATGTTATAAGTAACACCGCCCTTCTATCTTTCCATGCATCTACCACCAGAGTGGTTGCTATGGAGTAGAGCCACACCCAGGTGACAAAGCATGTAGTGTCCACAACAGACAGCTCTCTGCAGATTGCATACTACATGGACACCAGGAGAGCAGCCTGAGGGAGCTGCAGAGGAAAGCTGCTCTGCACAGACGGAAGGGACGCTGCACAATCGGTCTCCAAATGAGGGGGTCGCTGGGGGCAGACTGAGCAGTTCCTAAGTGGCCATTTCTGAGGACGACCATCTGTGTGGTGTGAACAATTCTCCTCTCTCCCAGCAAAAGACACTTAAAGCCAACAATAATTAGTGGCAGCTGGGAGAGAGGTTGTCAGCTTCCCAGAGTATGCACCTTTAATGATAAGTAGTTTCATTATAATTATCACATTTGATATATTTATCTCAAAGTATTCGCAACAACTTATCGGACTATGCAGCTTTAAGTCTGCTGTCGACTACTGCCATTGTCGGAACCTATTTCCGACTGCTTTACTAAGGCAGGGTTAATTAAACCCGCTCAACAGGGGGCGCATTACAGGGTTTGCACACGTCACACTTAAGCACCCACCGAGGAGTCTTTCATGGATAGAAGCCAACTAGGTTCACAGAGAGAGTGTCGTTTTATAGCGCAGTTATTTCACAGAGAGAGTGTGGTTTTATAGCGCACTTATTTCATTTCGCTGTTTTTAACCATCTGAACATTCCCTTTCTATAGCCATGTTCACACACGGGCGTTAAGTCGCCTCAACTAGTTTGCCTCATCTAAGTCGCCTCACATTCGCCATATGGACGCTACGCTGAGGTGACTTAAGGCTAAGTCGCCTCATCTAGTTCACCTCAAGTAAACCGCCTCGCGAGGTAGTCCAGATGAAGCGAACTAGCTTAAATCAGCCCAAGTTCATAGTGTGAACGGTAGCGGCTTAGATGAGGCGGATTAAGGACGTCACAATCGAGACCTGAGTTTGTTGACTTTCCGGTAAATTTGCTCTATGAACCTGCTAGAGGTGCACATATATTTTGTTCATGATTTATTTTAAGGTTTTCACTGCCCAGCAGAAGTTTTGATCATTCCAAACCAATACGATTCAGTCCATACATATCTAGGTCGAACCCACACTCTCTCGTGGCAACGTCGACTAATCGAAACTGGCGCTGGTTAGTATGGACTTGCTCATGCGCAGATATCGATTTCCGCCTTAAACTGCTCCATGTGTGGACACGACACTAGTTTGGCCTAAAGTTGTGTGTGTGAACACGGCTTATTTCAGTTTCCGATATAGTGGTCCTTGGATCATTGTAACTGTGCTTCGGTTGGGTTTCAAAAGGGCCTGTCACACTACAACGTATAGCCTTAGCGTATGCCAACGTCTGTGATTTTCGATGTACCAATGTTTTGCTTATTTTCCTGTAATTGTCTATCTAGATTGTTCTAGATTTGTTTACTGTGTAGTGGCAATTGTGATTAGGGCTGGAAGACCAGTGCATTAACACTGGCAACATGCTATTCAGAGGAATAAAAACAGTTGAACCAAAAGAAATCAAAAACAAAACAAAGGCTAATCATGGTTTGAAGAAAGGTGACTCTCAGCTGAAGAGAAAACTTGCATTCAGTTGAATAAAGTTGTTTATGCCCCACTCATGCAAGAACATAACTTTTACGTGACTATTTAGAAGTGTTTAATGATGGCGTTAAAATGTAAACTGTGTCAACTGTCACTCTGGAGGATGGGAGTTGCGGGGCGAGGCTAGACAGCTGCTATAGGAGCTTCATTTAGACACCCATTCTATCTAATTGGTCACGTGACTGTTCGTCTGGTTATGTGACTGAGTGAGCTAGAAGGGAAGATTGCTTGCTTGTTGGAGTTTTACATCTTGGCAACATCTAAGGTCATGTCAACATGGGTACTGACTTGTGATAGTGCGCACTCATGGCGACTTCATAATGCTGCCCCACTGGGAAATCAGGCCGCCAGTACCATGACCCAATATCCCACTCAGCAACATGGTGGCTAATGCTTTGTCATTGCGGGTAATCAGGATCGCGAATACAGACCAAGGCGTGCCAGTACTAAGGATGTCTATTGTGGCGCCAACTAGCGGAATTCTTTAGAACTATGTAACAACTCAAACGCTGACTAGCGGGTCTTTTCTAAACCTGGTAAACAGGACTTGATGACGTATTACGCACTACACTCGTACGGCCAATGCGCCCCTTTTCGGGTAGATTTTTGCTATATAAGGTGGCGCAGGGACGGGGTTTGGTCATTACGACCGGAGGAGCCAGCAGACAATAACCAGCCTTAAATTGGCCTCCCACCCACCCTACATGTGAAAGTGGAAAGTAGGGCCATAGCATCTCTAGCCTCGTTTCTTAAGCATTTGTGAGCTGACATTTGTATAACCTGATGTTTAACTTTCCTTAATTAAAAATGCCATAACTATATTTGCTGTGTTCGCGTGTTTCCTGATTATATACTAAAACCGAGCCTACCAGTCCTTGCCCTATCCTACTAATACCGAGCACCTGGATAGGAAGGAACAAGTATAATGTGTGTAGGTCATTGGTTTGGGGTCTGACTCGATCGACCGGGATTTGAACGCCCGACCTTCCGCATGGGCGGCCTGCGCTTTACCTATTCAGCGACTGCCGTCTGGTGGAAGTGCAGATCTATGTGTGAAGCTACTGGGTGGGTGCTGGCAGGCCTCATGGTTCTTTCTGGCAGTCGTTTCTCAGTAATCTCCCCCAAGTAATTAGCTCTACACCGGGCTGAGATAAGTGGGGGAAAGTTGGCCTGTGCAGCTGTGTCTCCGTGTGTATGTGTGTGTGTCTGTGTGTCTCCGTGTGTCTATATGTATGTGTCTGTGTGTCTATGCGTGCTTGCATGTGGAGAGGGACGGAGTGAGGTGACACGCGAGGCCACAGCAGGCAAATCAGAAGCGTGTCTTCCCCGTCTATGCTACCAGATGGGATGGCCGAATGAGTAAAGGCCCAGTCACATAGGCGTAAGTGGACGTAGTGATCCATAGGAGAGAGTAACGTGGGTCAAACGTGGTGTAAGTTTGTTAAACTATGTTGTCATATGTAGGTACGGCAGGTTTTGGGACGGATAAATACGTTACTATACGGATACATATCTTATGGCATGGAAGCAGGCAAGTTCAACTAAGTTCAACTACGTTCAACTACGTTCAACTCCGTTCACCTACATTCAACTTGTTAACTATGTTCAGCTGCATACAACTACGTTCAACAACCTTCAACTACCTTCAACTACGGTCAACTACGGTCAACTACTTCAACTACTTTCAACTACGTTCAACTATGTTCAACTACTTTCAACTACGTTCAACTATTTTAGCCTCCACTACGTTCACCTATGTCCACTAATAAGTATGCGACCAGGGCTTCATCCTAGTACTCTAGAGTATGCTAGAGTATGCTAGAACATGCTAGATTATGGTATAATATGCTAGAATATGTTAGCAGCACTGAGGCATATTCAGCCTCTAACATACCGCTCTTTTGAACATGTCCAAGAATTAAATTGGAGATCACGGCTCACCCACATTATTACCAAATTAACATAACGGACAAGCATGGATGCTGGTACGTTCAACTATGTTCAACTACATTCAACTACTTTCAACTATGTTAGTGTCCACTACATTCAACTACGTCCACTAACGGCTATGTGACTGGGGCTTAGAGCATCCGTCTCCCGTGTTGGTAGATCATGGGATCATGGGTTCGAATCGTGGTCGAGTCAAACGAATGACTTAACAATTGATACTTGTCACATCCTAGCCAGTCACTCAGCATTATTAGGATAGGGCAAGGAGCAGTGGAATGAGGAAGACCAATCGGCTGTGACTGAAATGTCCCCTGCTTAAACAACTAATATACCAAACAAACAAAAAAACAAAAAAAAGGGCTTTGAAACCATGGGTTCGAATCCTGATCGAGTCAAACCAATGACTTAGCAATTTATACTTGTCACTTCCTAGCCAGGCGCTTAACATTACTAGGATAGGGCAAGGACTGGATGGCTCAGTGTCAGGATCTATATTGGATTTAAGTCATTGGTCAGGAGACATCTTCCTGGGAAGACAGGTCCCATTCCTTCTCTCCACTGCTTCGCTCTGCTGTAGGGTAGCATGGAGCTTGTTTGTGGGGAGTTTTCAGTCAAGTTGGCACACTGAAGGCTGCAAATCTGCAGCACTGTATAGCCACCAGCAAAGCCAATCCAATGTGGCCGGAAGTTGGCTTCCGGTGAATAGTGACCGGAAACATGAGGGAGGGCGCAATGATGTGGGCGGATGGATGGGGGGGCAGGCGCGACAGGGTAGAGAGATAAAGGTCATTTAGAAGCCCAACCCTGGGTTCTCTTAAGGCCCGGTCATATACGCGTTAGTGGACGTGGTTGAAGGTAGTGGAGGCTAACATAGTTGAACATGGTTGAATATGGTTGAATGTAGTTGAACGTACCAGCATCCATACTTCTCCATCATGCTAAATTGGTAATACCGTGGGTGGGCCATGAGTTCTGATTTAATCTTTGGACATGGTCAGAAGAGCTCTCTCTACATTAGAGGTTAACATACTGTGGCAAAGTCTCAGTACTCTTAATGTACTCTAGCATACTCTAGCATACTTTAGTGTACTTTAGTGGAGGCTAACATAAGTTGAGCATTGTTGAACGTCATCGAATGTCATTGAACGTCGTTGAACATCATTGAATGTCATTGAACATAGTTGAACGTAGTCAAACATAGCCAACCATCATCAAACATAGTCGAATGTAGTCAAACATAGTCAAACATAGTTGACCATAGTCAAATGTAGTCGAACATCACTGAATGTAGTGGAACGTAGTGGAACTTAGTGGAACGTAGTGGAACGTAGTGGAACATAGTGGAACTTAGTGAAACGTAGTGGAACATAGTCAAACATAGTCAAACATGGTTGAACGTAGTTGAACATGGTTGAACATAGTTGAACATGCTTGAACGTAGGTGAATGTAGTTGAACATAGTTGACTGTAGTTGAACTTGGTTGAACATACTGGCATCCGCACCGTAATGTATTTATCCGCACCAAAACCTGCTGTACCTTAACGTTTCTCACCGTAGTTTAACATACTTACACCACGTTTGACCCACGTTAATATATCCTACGCTCGACTACCTTCCACTACGTTTACTAATGTGTTTGTGACCAGGGCTTAAGAAGGACCTGGGAGGTTGGTTGCTTGTTGTTGTTTTACGCCCCAGTAAGACCGAAGGTCATACCAGAATGAGTACCCACTTGTGACAGTGCGCAATCATGGCGACTTGCTGTCCGACCCCCCGCAACTCCCTCCCCATCTACCCAACCTACTCACCCCCCCTCCCAACATACTCCCCTCCCATCCCAACCTACTCCCCCCCCCCCACTCCCCAGCCATCCATCCTCCTCCCACACGCACTGTGTCATGACCACGGTCATCCCATATAGAGTCAACTGCACCTACTTATCGGCACATCTACATCCTCCCACGACATCCACACTGACCCTGTACTAGTAACCAAATCAATGTGTCTACCTTCACCAGATACCACATTTGCAAAGCCAATTACAGTGAAATCCCATTATATATAACATGATTGTTGGGCTCCATACAAGGGCAACACGAAAACAGTGGGGTCCTGTTAAATCGGGGTTCAGTTTAATGAATTACCTTTGAATTAAAGAATTCTGGCTCCAATTAATCATCGGATTATATCTGAATTCGCCTTAAATCGGGAGGTTCGGGGGCTTATAATAAAATAGCGTTGCATTGTACTCAATAATCCCTTGGTTATATAATAGCACTGTAATAGACACAAACTGCCATAATTAAAATCTGGGGCTGAAAGCACGATGGACAAGTAGTATAGGATTGTTGGTTTGTTTGTTGTTGTTTTACGTCCTAGCAACATCTAAGGTCATATCAGGACGGGTACCGACTTGTGACAGTGCGCACTCATGTCGACTTTATAGTGCTGTCCCACTGAAAAACAAGGCCGCCAGTGCCATGACCTGGTATCCCACTCAGTCACATTATCCTGACACTGAGCTAACCAGTCCTTGCCCTATCCTAATGATGCCGAGCGCCTGGCTAGGAAGCGACAGGTATCAATTGTTAAGTCTTTGGTTTGACTCGAACAGGGTTCGACCCCACGACCCCACGATCTACCAGCACGGCAGACGGATGCTCTAAATCATTCGGCCATCCCGTCTGGTCAGTAGTATAGGATGGTTCATTTGAGCTTATGTCATTAGTAAGTAGGCCTACTGATAGAACCTGAATCTACATAGACAATCACGTGCTACCAAACTATATTTATGTAAACCCACTTCCTCAGCGCTGCACACAATAATTGTTTCGCTGACTAAACATTTTAAACCAACAATTTGTTGTAAAAAGGAGACCAAATTCATGCAATCAAATGCGAGTTGATGTATTAATAGGATACGAAAAGGATTGGTTAGCACAGTGTCAGGATAATGTGATTGCGTGGGATACCGGCAGTGGTGCAGCACTATAAAGTTGCCATGAGCGCACACTGTCACAAGTCGGTGCCCGTCCTGATCTGATCATATATGTTGCTAGGACATAAAACAATAACAAATAACTAAACATCCGAAATAGTATCATTCCTGATATACCTGATGCGTTTCTAGGATGTAAGAACCCCAATCACAATTATAGAACGATGTTATAAATTGGCGACACTCAGCAATTAGTTCAGACCATTAAAAAACCCCATTGCAAGCAAAAAAAAGACGATTTATGTGAGTTGTTTTATTAGTGACCTTTAAATAAAACTATGACCATCAATAAATAGCGCCTTCCTTATTTTGACAGGCGCCTTCAGATCGAATCGAGCAAGTCCATTTGGTGGAGACCTACTGATCCAGTCAACTCATTAGTAGGTGGGTTGTGGGAGTTTTATGTCCTGGCAACAGCCAAGGTCATATGGGGATGGGTACCGACTTGTGACAGTACACACGCATGGCGACTTTATAGTTCTACCCCACTGGGAAATCAGGCCGATGACACCATGACCCGATATCCCTCTCAGTCACATTATCCTGACACTGAGTTAACCAGTACTTGCCCTATCCTATTAATGCCGAGCGCCAGTCTAGGAAGTGATAGGTATCAATTTTGGAAGTCATTAGTTTGACTTTAACGGGAACTGAACTGCCGGCCGACCTTCCGCACGCGAACCCTGCGCTTGGGCCACCGCGCCCGGTAAATGATTAGTGACTGAGAAGGTTAGAATATTATGGGCGTCTAAAAAAATGCCACCATTACTTTAACTCTAATTGCTCGACTAAACATTCATTCCACTTATTCTTGTCCGGCCCAGACTGCCTGTATCGCTTATTATTCCCACAACCATGAGTCTTGACTGGACACCCAACTCAGTCCCATTATCCTGATACAGAGCCACCGAAACAGTCCTACTGATTTCCAACATCACTACCTGATATTTGACGGCCGAATGAGTTTAGCTTCCATCTCCCGTTTTGGTAGATCGGGGGGTTCGAAGTCATTGGTTAGAACACTGTTCGAGTCAAACCGATGGCATATAAATTGATATGTGCTGCTTCCTAGCCAGGTGCTCGATTTTAGTAGAACAGGGCAAGGATTGGTTAACTCAGTGCCAGGATAATGTTGACTGAGTAGGCTATAATCAGCTCATGGTGCTGGTGACATGGTCTCCCAGTGAGGCAGTACTATAAAGTCACCATGAGTGTACCCTGTCACAGGTCGGTACTCGTCTTCATATTACCTTAGATGTTGCCAGGACGCAAAACTCGAACACCCAATCATTCAACCACCCTCGCATTAGGATAAGGCAAATACTGTTCGAGTTAGTATCAATATAACGTGACTGAATAGCATGCCGTTGCACTGTGCCGGTGGCCATGCATCCCACTTGGGCAACACTATAAAGACAGCATGTATATGTGCTGTTTCAGGGTTGGTGTCCATCCAAATATAACCCCAGCTGTTAATACTAGTCAAAGGCCCTATAATACTAAGACAGCTCCCTCCCGATCTCTCCCATGGTAATGTACATTTTGCAGTGCCACCTTGTGGTGGGTTTGATCAGCCAGGCTGCTGGTTGGTGTTTCACATGTAAAAACATACAATTATATTATACATGAGATAGGTAAGTATGAATACACATCAATATGAAATTGCTATTAACAAATAGACATACATCATCATCAACATCATCATCATCACCATCATCACACATCTGTCACATTCATATATACATTTATACATATAATATAGCAACTGTTTAACCAAGAGAACAGCCAGACCACCAAGTTGTGGGTTTGATCATTTTGATTACACAGTACAGGCTGAGTGAACCATCTTAGTATTATAGGGTCTTTGTACTAGTTGACGGGAAGTGTCACATTAAGTTAGCTGGTAAGCGCCCAGACTGGCTTCCTGGGTGGGGAGGTTGTGGGTTCAAACCCCGGTCGAGTTAACCTTATGACTTAGACAGCAGATCGTTATCGCCACCCAGCCTGGTGATGGTCATTAATATGATAGGGCAGCGACGGGTTTGTTGCATCACTATAAAGTCACAACAAGCGCGCACAACCACAAATCAACACCCCATCAAAGTTACGACATCAGATGTTGGCAGGACTTAAAACCCCCAAAGAAAAAAACAGAGAGCACGCTCTTAGAGTAGAACCTAAAACACCAAATCAGTAAGTCAGAAACGCACTAATCAAATGCTCTTTGCAGGCCAGTCTCTCTGCATAACACATACTTCCCAAGGTGAACTACTCTTAACCACTCCACTAATATGAATAAGCAATGCTTAGGACCGACCCACCGATATAACTACAGCAAAGTATTTTATGATTTTTTTTTTACTCCACTCGCGATGTTCGATTTGAAATTCTATCAACTCGGGTGACCCGAATACGGCCGTCGTTTCCGCGAAGTAAACTATTAATATTTCATTTGTGCACCCATGTTTATGCCAAATTGTTATTTATTTCTTTTAATTTTGAATAAAATCTAAGTTTTGAACTGCACGTATTGGCAAATTCTATGGCAGCGGGCATTTGTTTTGATATATAATTAACCAATAGCTGACCCCGAATACCGTCAATTGGGCCTATGGGCTTAATGCCTTGAGAGGGCCACTGCAGAGTAGCACGGAGGAACACATACACTGGTCCCAGTGACGTCATCACACCATATATGGAAGGTCTGTGGGGAGGGACCAGTGTACTTGTTCTTCGATTCGACGTGTGTTACTCTGCGGCGGCGCATCATTAAGGCGTTAGGCCAATTGCTGTCGTCCATCCTGCTTGCTCCGTACCGAAGTTTGACGAGCGATTTCCGTTTCCGTTTGCTGGATTTTGATTTCTCGCATAGGAGTTTACAAATGGCGGCGCCCATAGGGGGCTATTTCCGTTTCCGTTTGCTGGATTTTGGTGATTTCATTTCCCACTGGGTAGGAGTATTGTTTATGACTTATGTGTATATATCTACATGCGTTAGTCTTAAGCCTCCCCAGAGGGTGGGTCGGTATTAAAAGAATGTGAGGCACACAATTAAAGTAGATGAAGAAACAGACCCTGTGGCACTGAGGATGCGAGTGTGGCTGTTTTGTGCCGCCTACATCACTTCTCTGGAGGTTATTTGGTGGCGGAAGTGGCGGCTGGAGGGTGGGTGAGTGGGTGGAGTGAGAGGGGAAGGGTGGGTGTGAGGGTGTGTGGGTGGGAGGGTGGGAAAGGCAGTGGGAGTGTGGGAGTGTGGAAGGGTGGGAGTGTGGGAGAGTGGGAGGGTGGGAGTGTAGGAGGGTGGATGGTGAGAGGGTGAATGGTGAGAGGGTGGGAGGGTGGGAGCGGCAGTGGGATGGTGGGAAGGTGCGAGGGTGGGAGGGTGGGAGTGTGGGTGGGTGGGAGGGTAGGAGCCTGGTTGGATGGGTGAGTGGGAAGGTGGGAGGTTGGGAGATTGGGAGTGTGGCAGAGTTTGAAGGTGTGAGGTTAGGAGAGTGGGATGATGGATGGGAGAGTGCGAGGACGAGTGTGAAGGTGGGAGGGTGCGAGGGTTAGAGGGTGGGAGGGTAGGTGGGAAGGTGGGAGGGTAGGGTGGGAAGGTGGGAGGTAGCGAGTTTAGGGTGTGAGGGTCGGACTTTGCGATGGGAAGGTGGGAGGGTGGCGCAGATCGTGCAGTGCATTATGGGACGTGAGAGTGATGAGCAGCTCAGCGAAGCCACACTCTCACATTGTCACGTGCTCCTCGCCCGTGGGCCCCTTTCATGTGTGAGGCGGAGGAAGTGACGTAGGCAGACGCTTACCGGAGGGCTTTTGTTGAGGAGATTGCAAGCACCGGCAGGGATGGGCGGATAGTCATTATTTCACACCGAACAAGGCCTGACCTTGTTGTCATCATTATATTGCAATGGATGAGTTATATATAAAGTTGAGCATTATGATGTATGTTTCTTTAAAGCTGCATAATCTGAGGAAAACAGCCCAATTTTAAAAACCGAAATAGTTAACTTGATTTGATGTTACTTATCTAGATTCGGTGCTCTCAACATGCGGTCTGGAGTACTGGGGAACTAGGCTCGGGAACCAGGTTGTAGTTCTCCCTTAGCCCAGAGAGCGTGTATATAGATGAGAGGGACAACTCCCGTGAAAATCGGTAACACAGGCTACAGTGGCGCCTCTCGCGGTTATTGTTGAACAAATCTTGAGTTTGCCGGTATGTGCAGTGCAAAACATTAGTTTTATTAACAATTCATAGAAATGCAGAACCCTAACCATATCAACTTAATATAATCTTGTTGGTAGACATGGTTTCTATGTGTATTCCAATCAGTTTGTTTCTAGGGGTTGTGGTTTTAGAGATATTTCACTTTTTCTGTAAGAAGATTGCTCACTGCCATTGACAGGTCACGAGTGGATTACGGCAGCATAGGATACGGTTCCGCAAGGAAATCATATATTGGGCTGCTAGACACGATCCACCACCAGGGACTGCACCTGGCTCTTGGGGCCTTCCGCACCTCACCAGTTCAGAGCCTTTACGTCAAAGCCAATGAACCATCACTTAACAACAGGAGAATCAAACTGGCCATGCAATATGTAGTCAAGATAAAAACTAATGCATTGAATCCTGCACACAATTGTCTATTCGAGCAACATGACAAATCCAGGTATGAAGCCAGGCCGAATTACATCCGGCCACTGAGGCTCTGAATGAAACCTCATTTGAAGGCCTTGGGCGTGGATTTGGACGTGTTGGAGGATGCCAAAGTCCCAGAACATCCCCCATGGTCATTGAGAAAGCCATCAGTTATCCTCCAACTCACGGAACTGAGGAAGTCTGGGACACATCCACTCGAGTACCAAGGACTGCATGCAGAGATTCAAGGCCAGTTTGCAGACCACCCCTCCATATACACTGATGGTTCAAAAGACCAAACGCAGGTAGCTGCTGTGGCAGTCCGCCGACAGGAAAAATTTGGTGTACGTTTGCCCGATCAGAGCTCGATTCTCACTGCAGAAACCCAAGCACTCCTTCTCGCATTGGAGTGTATCGAGATATCCAACCACACAAACTATGTTATATACAGTGATTCGTTCTCTTGCCTCCTGGCTGTTGCTGGACTGAAAATGAATCACCCTATTCTAGCAATGGTCATTTATAAAATGAACCAACTGACAACGGATGGGTATGACATCCACCTGTGCTGGGTGCCTGGCCATGCCGGCATACAAGGAAACGAACAAGCTGATCGGGCTGCGAAGAAGGCCCTGAACTGTGATCTTGAACCATGTTTGATCCCTCACTCTGATCTGAAACCACTAATAGCCACCCACATAACATCCAAATGGCAACATGAGTGGGATGAAACCATTAATAAACTTAAAGAAATTGAACCATCTGTGGGAAAGCCACCACAGACTCATGCGGGAGGTCGGCGGGACCAAGTGGTCCTTAGCCGCTGCCGTATTGGCCACTCGTGGCTTACATATGCTTTTGTGCTCAAGGGGGAACCTCCCGCTGAATGTATTGGGTGTCAGTCCCCGCTGACACTCAAACACATTTGACTAAGTAGCGTCAATTTGTTGGCCCTGCGCCAACAGTTCTATACTGCAGACAGTATGCATGACCTTTTTACTAAGATAAAATAGGAAAACATTTTAGCCTTTTTGAGGGCAGCTGGACTGTACCACCTCATATAGTTTACTAAATAGATTCTATCAACTATTATCAAAACTTTTCTTTTTCTATGGGAATTTGTTTCCCTTGACCACAAATATATGATTGTGAGCTTTCTAATTTAATGAGTGTCTATTGGCACATAATTGATTGTCTGCTTTTACATGTAAAAGCGATGGTTTGAACAAAAAACAAACATTTCTCGCCGTGAATATGGCCTATGCTACCGACACGGCTTTAAACAACCACCAATCAATCAATCAATCAATCAACCATTGACAATGCATTGACTGATTGAGTTTCTCGGTATGCGCAGTGCAAAACGTCAGTTTTATTCAAAATTAATAGAAATCCAGAACCCTAACCTTATAAATTTAATATAATCTTTTTGGTAAACATGTTTTCTATATGTGTACCAAGCGATTTGTTTCTAGGTCGTGTGGTTTTAGAGATATTTCACTTTTGCTGTATGAAGATTGCACACGCCCATTGACAATGCCTTGAGTTTGCCAGTACGCGAACAGCTGTGTCATAAACTGTTCAACAACCACCACTCGGAGCGACACAGTCAGCAGCTTTTACACGGTCTAGTATGAGAGTTGTCCCTCTCATCTATACATGCTCTCTCCTTAGGCTCCCCTTTTAACAGGGTCCCCGAGCCCAGTTCCCCAGGCCACCAGTAATGATGGTGCTAAAGTGTAAACTGTGTCAACTGCCACTCTGGAGGATGGAAGTTGCAGGGTGAGGGTAGACAGGTGCTATAGGAGCTTAATTTAGACACCTATTCTTAGACACCTATTCACCTAAGTGCTCACTTCACTGTTCGCCTGTTTATGTGACCGCATCGCATGTTAATTAATGCAGCACAAACATGTTCTATTACTTTCACTACTAGTACTATTTCTACTACTATTTCTACTACTAGTATTATTTCTACTACTATCTCTACTACTAGCACTATTTCTACTACTATTTCTACTACTAGCACTATTTCTACTACTAGTACTATTACTATGCGTAATAAGTGGATCAGGGTGGAAGTTTAATATGTAGGGTTCAATGTAGGTAACTATTTTGGTTTTGACTATTTGTTGCTACATCGGACTATGCGGTTTTAATGCCGAGTAAGTGCGTTATTCGGTAACTAAGGATGCATACAATGGAGTGAAGCTAAAGTGTTTTAATCAGTAAGGGTGACCAGATGCATTCCAAGCTGCCATCAGCATTACAGTTAGTCGGAGGGTGGGTGGAGAAGAAGTAGAGGAATACAGAAATGTGCCCATTGCTGTAGTGATGAGAGTGGCGGTAATTAAGTTGGCTTATACCGGGAATAAAATAATTTGACACCGACACCGCATATGAGTTTAAAGTTGGATTTATTTTCTTTTGAGTCAGTAGTAAGCACATGTCAATATTTAGTAAGCACATATAAAGTCAACGGTAAGCACAGTGAGGTAATCAAGAGTTATGCACAAGAAGGTCAATAAGCTTTTACCCCATGCCTATATAGTCCTAGCAGGGTGTGGGATGGCAGTTTCAGCCAGCTAGTGTCCTCCTGTGGCGTGCAAAGTGAGCTCTCCGCTGCTGAGGCGGCCTTATATAGGCGCCTTGGGGTTAGTTTGAGCTGATGACCGAGAGGGCAGTAGGCAGACAGAGTTAGCCTCTCGAAGTATTTACGTATCAAATGCGAAACCAGACGGCACTGCCGCAGAAGTCATAAAGAAGTACCGCCGAAAGTAGATAGGTGGCAGCACAAGTATTAACCTTAAGGCTACGAAGCTATCGAGACGGCAAATTACCCGTGTTGCCGAAGCATCACAAACAATGTGAAATCCCGCTAACTAAGCAGGTGGATGGACAGTGGACCACTTCGTCCACCCAAGTGCAAGTCCAATTCATAGCAGTGGGGGAGGGAGGTGTGTAATACACTTTGAATCAAACGCAAGGCTACTCTTGCGACAAATTGGGTTATATTTGTGTAAATAGGGCACATGTATTCTCTCCAGTAATAACTGTTATAGTTTGTGTACGGCCGGTTCCCCCCTAGACTCGAACATGCAGAAGAACAACAAAGAAGACAGGAACGTACGCTTCCACCATTTATTCGCAGCTGCGCCCAGCACGGCGTCCCAACACCAAGTTACCCACGCACTGACCAGCCAGGTCGCAGCGAACCTGTCATGTTACAGAGAGAGGCTAGTCGGACGCAATAGAGCCAGTCCACGCGGGGCCCTGCCCACTGGCTACCATGGCACCTCTTGATGCAAAAGTACTGAGAGAGTAAATGTCGTACTCCCTGCAGCCACCACATGGTGGTGGAGCTCATGTATGGCCTACTACATAACCAATGGCTTAGGCAATGCAATGCTTGGGGAAGTTTACCTTAACGTTGCATAGTCCGATGCTTTTGAGTTTCTGCTATTCTCTGAGATAAATATATTATATCAATCGTTATAATCCACTTTACTTTAATTTGAAGTAACTTTAATTTTAAATCACTAAGTTTGGAGATATCTGATGTCAAAACATGCCAACATAATGTTGGCAAGCATGCCAAAATTCTGACACGATAGACTTCAATAGTAACGGGTTATATGAATTGACTTATTATGCCATTCTATGCAGCAACAAATGTTTAATAAGTGCATGAGTGTCTAAGTTGAATATGTAGAATCAAATCTAGATAAGTGTTTTGGTTTTGAAAATTTGATGTTTTCATCGGACTATGCAGCTTTAAATCATTGCTCTGGATGATCAGATCGGTCAACGCGTGGGGATGAAAAACCTATGCAGGCTTGATAAGGGTGTCACCATATTAGGGTGGCATTTTCCCGATCGTCCACATCGCAATCCCTGTTGTCCCAACGAGGTTTGTTTAAATTGGATTTGGAGTCAAACCACTGACTTAAAAATTGATACTTGTAATTTCCTAGACAGGCGCTCAACATTATTAGGGTAGGTCAATGACAGGTTGGGTCTGTGTCAGAATAATGTGATTGAGCAGGATCTCAGGTCATGGTGCTGCTGGCCTGGGCTCCCTCTCGGGTAACACTATAAAATTACCATGAGTGTGCACTGTCACAAGTCGCTACCCATCCTGATATGACCTTGGATGTTGCTAGGATGTAAAACAACAAACCAACATAAGATCCTGACAACAGATTACGTGAACTTTATTGATCAAACTACTGTGGTAGCGCCTATGCCTGGGCTGCTCATAGTTGGTTCAGTAACCTGGGCGTATTAGGTTTGCTCACAGGCAGGCAAACCCCTAGGGAGAAAGTCATGGTTAAGCACACCCCTGACAATCACCTCCCATTTCCCTCAATCCAATATCTCCCACATAATGCGATTATGTAAATATGAACAGAACTATCCCATGCCATGCCTCATTGATTCATCCCGTCTCTGGTACAAATATCTATACATCACAGGACTGGTTGGTTTTGTGTTAGAATAATGTGACCGAGTGGGATATCGGATTTAATCAAGCAAGTAAAATTAGAAGCATTGTGTATGTTATGTAGTAACATAAATAATTCAAACATGACAACTCTGTGCCTCTGGGCCAGGTAACTAACTCTCAGGGTAGCCTCCTGGTCTCCTGGCCCAGACACTCCCAGAACAAGTGCAGGTGGTTTACATTCTTAGCAGTCCTACGTCACTCACCAAGACCATGACTAACCCATGATTCTGCACCAAATAGGTGTTATTGAACTATGAATTTGGTATTGCCCAAAAACATTGTTAAGGTCTCAGTTGATGAATTGCAGGACTTAGTGGCATTGAATTGCGCATGTTGTGTAGTAACATAAATATTCAACTTGGCACACTGTGGCTCTGTGCCAGGGAACTAACACCCAGGGTAGCTTCCTGGTCTCCTGGCAACCGACACTCCCAGAACCAGTGCAGGTGGAAAACATTCTTAGCAGTCCTACGTCACTCACCAAGAAGCACTCATAGAGCCCGGTACTGTGTCAAGTTCTCCTGGTTTTAAGTCGACTATCGGTAAGAGCATCGCCTTCTCCAACTCTGTGTACCCTGCTGCTGGTGTCAAGCTACCTAAACCAAGGGAGTCGAGTGGTTTACGTCGACCGGCTGCTGCCTACGTCGACCACCTCACTGTCTGCCGCTAACTTCACCGACTGACGCCCGTCTTCCATAGACGCTCTCTCGCACGTCTGCTGACGACCGCGCAGCTCTCTCAGCGGCCTCTCCGGACTGGTCTCTGGGTCTTCCAGGTCGACTCGCAGCACCATCAGCGTGTCGATTGGTCGTTGACCGCGCAGCTCTCTCAGCGCCTACTGCAGACTGGTCCCTCGGTCGCCAGGTCGACTCGCAGCATCTTCAGCGTGTCGATTGGTTGGCGGGCTGCGCTTTGTTGACATCTGCCGTCTCGCTGGAGAGTGCTGTGTGTCATCTGACTAGGACTTGGACCACAAAGGACGTACATGTACATTAGCTTCCCTGCTTGCTACATCTGGCTTAAGGCTAACCTTCACAGAACTGTTTCTCCACTTTCTGCAAATCACAGTGAAAAGCTTCCAAGACAATGTATGTTAACTATGTCACCAGTATGTGTGTTGTGCATACTTCTATAATCAGTATCCTAGCTACAATGATGACATAACTACAGAAGAGCAACCTACTACCCTGTGTAATTAACGCTACAATTCCTACTTAAGGGTGCTGAGTGTCGACTCACTAGGAATCAGACTTACTGCATGCTGCAGCCCGTCAGAGTAACATGACTACATCGTGTTCCTGCGTAATGTGCGACTCCAGGGATGGCGTTGTCAGCTTGATACAGGGTGGGGGGGGTAGGTTTGCATACTGACAATACAAGGCTGTGTGACTCCAGGGCTGGTGCTATCAGCTTGCTGCAACTCTCTCAAATAAGTACTCTTCTGACGGCTCTCTGACTGGTACATCTGTGCAGTGTGTAGTGTGGTTCCGGTGCTGTGTCATCTGTGCAGCTGTCAGCGTACAACGGGAGGATCACGTGTCTAGTCCTGGTTATCTGTCCCCGCCACGCTCCAGTCGAGGACAGCCTGTGCGCGGCTCTCGGTACAGTGTCTTGACATGGTTAAGACACGTAAAGCAAAGAAAGGAAGGCCGGGAGTCCCTGCAACAGCCGGACTGCCTCCTCCAGAGCCACCGACTGCTGGAACTGCTAGCATCAGTGCTGGCGGTCATGTGGCCGCCCCCTCAGGCCCGGCGTCTACACTGGATGCAGTTACAGTGCAGTCAATGACGGACATGTTTACTCTGCAGATGACCGCTCTTACGTCCAGCCTGGATCAACGCTTCGCGGCGCTAGAGGCGCGCTCTGGACCTAGGCCGCGGTCCAGGTCACCACTGCTGACGTCCGGCCATCGGAGACTGGATCGAGAGGCCTCTCCAGCTCTGGCTCCGCTACCAGGCACCTCAGGCCAGGTCCCTGGTCTTGGATCGCGAGGATATGTACGTCCGGGGGCCCCGGCCACTGTGCTGGCTCCTGGCCTGCCCTCAGGAGGGGAAGCCTTGGGCCTGGGTCCGCCGCCGTTTGCACCCGTCAGGCGAGACGGGCCGCTGACGTCTCCGTATCTGACTGCTCCACTTGACCGGGCCTACGCGGATGTAGGTCAGGACGACAGTCACTCTGGCCTGCTGTATGGTACTACCGCTGCGGGGGTTGACCAGGCTAACCATAACAGGGCTGCGCTGGAGGATCTAATATCTTCTACCGACTCCAGTCTCCGTCCTTCGAGAGGTAAGGTCTTGCTCATGCCTAATGAATTTGTCATACGGAACGATAGAAAAACCAAAGTTGGCCTTGGGGACAGTACTTGGGCTGAATATATGTCTGCTCTCTTCAGAATGTGTGGTTCCAGGTATGTCCCTGTGAGTTGGGTGCCGCATCTGCGCAAACACATGGATCAGCTGTGTAACATGGCCACTGAATGGGATTGGGTGATTTGCCTCACCTGGTCGGAAAGGATCTTCGCAATGATCGAAGACGGAAGATTGCCTTTTGGCTGGCTAGACATTCTGGCTATTAAAGACGTGCAACGGGATGTATGCACGGTCGGAAGCCGTGCAGCAGTCAAGAAGTCCATGGGCTTTGAGTCGCAAGGGGACTTTCGCTATAAGAGCTCGTATAGTAAGGAGGTAGATGGGTTGCCATGCACGTTATGGAACCTCGGGAAGCAATGTGGTTTCTACTCTTCCCACGGCATACTCCCTGACAGGCACGCTCACGTGTGCGGATGGTGCGCGGCTCAGTATAAGCGTGCTAATGGCCATAAAGAAATTGACTGCAATAACAAAAAGAAGGCGGCCTTAAGGATGGCTGACGCCGCTGCTGATAAGGGACTTGAGACGGGTTTTCAGGCCGCGGCCTAAGCGGGACCCAAAGGTTAGATCATTGTGAACGTACTGTCCCAACTGATGGTTCTGGCTTGGGTCGCTCTCTCGTCCGTACTACTAATTCTGTTAGGCCTGTTGACACTTTCTCTGGTTCCCATTTGCCGTTTGCTGATATTATGTCTGTTTTGCCTGC
The DNA here is from genome assembly GCA_030323885.1 of Branchipolynoe longqiensis. NCBI lineage: Eukaryota > Metazoa > Annelida > Polychaeta > Phyllodocida > Polynoidae > Branchipolynoe > Branchipolynoe longqiensis. Next base: position 10,984,841 of record CM059194.1, on the reverse strand, counting down.
ACCGCTATCTGTCAGTCCTGTTGTTCACGATGCCCCAATGGCCTGCGGTGCCACAGTTCCCTGCCGACTGCCACTGCCTGACAGGCACGCCCAAGCTCAGGCAGCCCCCTGCAGTAGCCATATTGCCTCTGGCTATGCGCCATCTGCTGACGTTCCATCTAACTTAAGTTTACAGTTGACTGTTCCTGGGCAAGGCCTGCCCCCGCCGCCGACTCCCGACTGCCATAGCTTACCCGCCCCTCGTACCACATTAATTGGTGTACCGTCGGGGCGGCCCCCCTGCCCCCCTGTTGACTGCTTGCTTGCCCCTGCTGCCTTGCATCCGCCACTGCCTGACAGGCACGCCCTAGGTGTACCGTCGGGGCGGCCCCCCTGCCGCCCTGTTGCCCGCTTGCTTGCCCCTGCTGCCTTGCATCCGCCACTGCCTGACAGGCACGCCCTGCCCCAGTCGGAGTCCAGCTGTGGCCCATTAAATGCGCCACAAGCCGGGCCCCCTAACTCATGCTCCATTGTCCATACTTCATTGCCTCTGCCACTGCCTGACAGGCACGCCCTATCTCGGTCGGTGCCCAGCTGCACGAGTCGGCCATCTGGTGGCAAAGTCACGCTCACCAGCACCCGCTTGGGTGGGGGATCTGGGTGTGGGGGGATTGTTGGTGATGGCTTACTTAATGTCGACAGGCAAGGTAACAGGGCGGGGAGCGATGGGGCAGAGGAGTTCAGCCATCGGATCGCGTCCGATTCCACTGCTGTGGCTAAGGACAATAGTAGAATAAGACTTGTGACACGTACCATGTTTGTATTAACGTTAGTGTGTGAGGGTAGATTCTGGCTGGTAAGTACGATTGACCTTGAGGGCGATCTCCGTAGCGACAGGTTTGCTGCGGGTTTGTTTTGGCCCCTGCCGGAGACTGGCGTGAGGGTTCGAGAGACGGGGCGGGGCTAGTTTTTTCCACTTCAAATGATTTGGCCGTCTTTGTGGGGAGTAGCGGTATGCCTTTGTCGCCAGATGCCTGCTTTTCGGCCGTCACAATGACGGCCAGGAAAGCCTCTCTAATTCAATCCACGGAACGGGTCCCATGCCGGCCTGCCTGGCCTGGCTTGTCCGTTGGCTCAACTCTTTCAGAGAGGTCCGGGCCCCCTTCCAGTCCCGTTATACCCGCCCTTCCCCTTGCCGCGACCACTAGTGCTAAGCCTATGTCTCCAGTTGACTACTGCTCAATTCTTTTGTCAATGTGGCCGACCGTTGTTGCTGACGCAGTTAGGCCGCGTGACGTGTCTTATATGACTTTGTATTCGCAGGTCAGGCTGACTGGTCTCCCAAACTACATGTCGGCGCGCCTTCCGGTGCCGTCGGATTAAGGATCGACAACTGGCGGTTGATGCTGGAGGATTATAGTGATAAGATGTTGATCAGTTTTCTAGAGTTCGGATGGCCGGCTGATTACGTTGGACTGACACCACCAACCCCGTCTAACAAGAATCACTGCGAAGGGCCAGAGCACTTCAAGTGGATTGATCGTTTCATTGACTTAGAGCTAAGGTGTGAGGCTCTGATTGGGCCATTCGACGTTTTACCTTTCTCCCCCTGGGCACAGGTCAGCCCCATTATGACGCGGCCGAAGAAGGACTCGGAGGAGCGTCGGATCATCGTAGATTTAAGTTTTCCCAAAGGTAGGAGTGTCAACTCAGGTATCTGGAAAGGTTTTTATCAAGGTCTGCCGTTCCGCTATTCCTTGCCGAACATCTTGGACGTGGCTAGAGAGATTACTGTGCTTGGCGCGAGCTGTTTTCTGTGGTCGGCCGACTTGGCAAGGGCGTATCGTCAGTTGAGGGCATGTCCTCTGTCAGTGCCATTGTATGGGATTACCGTTCACAATCAATTCTATTTTGACGTTTCTCTCCCCTTTGGGTGTCGCACAGCGTCCCTGGCCTGTGCCCGAACAACAGAAGCTGTGGTTCACATGATGCGGGGTAAAGGGTATTGTATTTTTTGTTACCTGGATGATTTTATTGGAGTGGCGGCGACGAAGCACCTGGCGGACGAGGCGTATGCGGCCTTTCTCGAACTGTCGCGATTCCTAGGGCTGGCGCTGTCGCTGAGGAAATGCGTCCCTCCCACTAAGACACTGATCTGGCTAGGATACGAGATACTAGTAGAGTCCATGCAGATCAAGATCCCGGGGAAAAAACTGGTGGACGTTATTGCCGAGTGCCGATTGTGGCGAGTTGGGGTTAAAGTGTCTAGAAAAGATCTCCAGAGACTGGTCGGCACACTCCAATTCATTGCCAGGTGTGTCCTTCCCAGCCGCCGGTTTATGAACCGGATTCTGGATGCCCTCCGGGCTGCGCCGTTCAAAGGAAAGACAGTCGTAGGCCCTGACTTGGTACAAGATGTTCAGTGGTTTGTGGAGTACGCTGAGCGGTCTAATGGGTTAGTCCTAATTCACCCTGAGCCGGGTCGCACCTGGACAATTGAGTGTGACTCCTCGCTCCTAGGCGGTGGCGCATTCTCCCCCACTCATTACATGTCTGAAGTCTACCCTAAGGTGCTCGTGGACAGACGGTATCATATCGCGCAGCTGGAGGCGATCAACCTGGTTGCCGCCCTGAAGACTCTTGCCCCCTCAGACCCTGAAAACTACAGCATTGTGGTTAACACTGACAATATCGCTTCACAATTAGTTTTGTCTACAGGTGCCGGCCGAGACCCCATTCTATGTGCCTGCGCACGGGAACTTTGGCGATTCGCTGCTGTTATGAATTGTTCTGTGTCTATAATCCATAAGCCTGGCCACTTACTTGTGTTGGCGGATGCCTTAAGCCGACAGTTCTCAGACGCGAGAGCCCGATCCACAGCTTCCACCATGTGCCGAGACCTCCGCCTGGAACGTCGACGGTTTGATTTTAGTGCCGCCCTATTAGACCCTCGGCTGTGATCTACCCTGGGAATATCGCTAATTTCTTCTGCCACTCTATTCCCAGGGTTTCAGCCGGATCTGCGAGGGAGGATTGCAGAGTTAATGAAGGCAGGCCTAGCCCCGGGCACCTGGCGTAATAAACTACAACACATAAGGAAATATACTCAGTTTGCAGAAAGGACAAGTATGGACCCATATAAACCCTCCCAGTATGAAATAATGGCGTATACCGCGTACCTTGCAGATGATCTTAAGTCCCCGGGCGCGGTGCTTAACTACTTAAGCGGAGCGCGGACATGGGTCCAAATGATGGGTGGATCGCCAGAAAACTTTGACGCGTACCCGGTATCACTGGTCAAGCGAGGCGTTACGAGGTCAACGGCCCATGTAACAACTAGGGCGATACCCTTGACAGTATGTGACGTCGTAAATATTGTGCATTTCTTTTCCTCAGCAGGGAAGGTCGCGGAGGTACTAAAGGCTGCTTTGTTAATAGGTTATTTCTCTCTCTTGCGCCAAAGTAACATAATGCCGTCTGGGAGTCCCTATGATTCAGGGCACTGGCTGACGTGGAACGACCTCGAGCTGCTGGGCGATGACCTCATCATTACGGTGCGGTCGACCAAGACGACGTGGACCCCGGGGAAGGCGTTCCAGATTAGGATACCTCGCATTCCCTCTTCAAGCTGCTGTCCGGTGGGGGCGTGGCGGTCCTACGCTCGCCTGGGGCCCGGGCGGGCGTCGGGCTTCAGCCCCGCCTTCCTCCTGCCATCGGGGAGGCCCCTGCTGAGCGCAACTCTCACCGCGGCGATCCGTCTGGCTCTCACTGCAAGCGGGCACCCGGCTCCCGCGTTGGTGACCCTCCACAGTCTCCGACGGGGCGCTGCTCAAGCGTGCGCGGCGGCCGGAGCGACGGAGGCCGACATCGCCCAAGCTGGTGGCTGGCGTTCCAGTTCCATTTACAACTACGTCCCTAAGGCACTCCTCTCGGCCGCCCCTTTTACACTCGCATCTATATTTGGTCGAGTGTAAAAGGGGGGGGGTTCGGTCGTCTGCGCCTCAGAGCCTGCTGTAGGTGGGGACTTAACTTTCAACTTCCGGACTTAACTTCACTGCGGGTATGTGACTATCCTGGGAATCTGAACACTCGGTACATTCAGGGTAAACGGAGCCCTGCAGGTTAGACCTCGAGTTCTGTAGCTTGTACTACTAGTCTTAAGACCATTGGAATTAACTAAGGTATCCAACCGTATCTTAGCCCCCCTGTCACGTCGAATCCCTTGTTGATAGCTGCTAACTACTGCCGGTTCGACTCAATAAACCTTGGCCCACTGTACTGATGTCTTGTCGTGTTTGAATTGTGTATGTTATGTAGTAACATAAATAATTCAAACATGACAACTCTGTGCCTCTGGGCCAGGTAACTAACTCTCAGGGTAGCCTCCTGGTCTCCTGGCCCAGACACTCCCAGAACAAGTGCAGGTGGTTTACATTCTTAGCAGTCCTACGTCACTCACCAAGACCATGACTAACCCATGATTCTGCACCAAATAGGTGTTATTGAACTATGAATTTGGTATTGCCCAAAAACATTGTTAAGGTCCCAGTTGATGAATTGCAGGACTTAGTGGCATTGAATTGCGCATGTTGTGTAGTAACATAAATATTCAACTTGGCACACTGTGGCTCTGTGCCAGGGAACTAACACCCAGGGTAGCTTCCTGGTCTCCTGGCAACCGACACTCCCAGAACCAGTGCAGGTGGAAAACATTCTTAGCAGTCCTACGTCACTCACCAAGAAGCACTCATAGAGCCCGGTACTGTGTCAAGTTCTCCTGGTTTTACCATCCCACCCTCCCCACAAGCCTATCCTTCTACGACTTAGGTCGAGTGTAAAAGGGGGGGGGTTCGGTCGTCTGCGCCTCAGAGCCTGCTGTAGGTGGGGACTTAACTTTCAACTTCCGGACTTAACTTCACTGCGGGTATGTGACTATCCTGGGAATCTGAACACTCGGTACATTCAGGGTAAACGGAGCCCTGCAGGTTAGACCTCGAGTTCTGTAGCTTGACTACTAGTCTTAAGACCATTGGAATTAACTAAGGTATCCAACCGTATCTTAGCCCCCCTGTCACGTCGAATCCCTTGTTGATAGCTGCTAACTACTGCCGGTTCGACTCAATAAACCTTGGCCCACTGTACTGATGTCTTGTCGTGTTTGAATTAATGTAAATAACAAAATACTGACAGACTGGATGGAGGATGGTTACCAAGTTTTTTTTACGAAAGTCTATTTCATTCATCGAATAATATCTCTTGTCAGCGCCAGAGCACTGGTCTTCCGGCCATACAGTACAACCCCTTAATACATAACTGATACTACTATCAGTTGTAATAGTAACTGCATGCAAATCATGTTTGATACTAAAAGTATTATACATTTTATAAATGAAGTATCAGCTGTAGTAGTAACTGTGTGCAATTCCAGTCCAATAAAAGTATCAGGCATTCAGTGAATATGTATTGCATGGTTTTAGAATTGTCTTTAAACACTTTTTTCTTTCTTTCCTTTTTTTAAAAGAAATATATCAAAATATATATACCTATTTTCAAATATATGAACAGTATATATGCAAATCAGGGGATCTAATCACAATTAATATTCTGGTATCTAGTACATACCTACACTGATTTGCCCATAAATGTAAGTCATTATATAGTGACGGATATGGTATGATGGCGACGGGAACCCTGGATGTCAATGTGTATGATGTTAATTTTTGCAATACTGTTTGAGTCATTTAATTAGTAAATGTTAGTTCTTTGTATTGTATGATTTGATGAATGGAATGGGGGTCTGAGATTGTAGTGCGGATTTATATATGACTGGTATTGGGTCAATTTCAAGAAAAATGTTAGGTACTAGGTATGTAATGGGCGTTGAAAGAGGGGTGGGAAGGGCCTACAGCTTAGGGTGACGCTTGCAGGATTAGTGGCAGAAGGTGGGGAACCAGGTGTCTCAGGCGGTGGCAGGCAAGACATCGCAGATGGCACAATGTCAACCAGCCCGCAGTGGTAGGCACCTACAGACATTCCAGCCGAAATAATATGTGCATAACATCTTATACAATGCAAAATCACATGATATTAAACTTGGATAGACCTGTATTATAACTGTGTATGAGGTGAAAAAGCTGCATGCCTTCATGATGCGGCATCTGCATTCAATCATGAGGCTAACCTGGAAGGACAAAGTGACAAACAAGGAAATATTCGAACGAACGGGGCTGCCCTCTATGGAAGATCTTCTGATCAAAAAGAATCTCCGGTGGACTGGACACCTCATGAGGATGTCATCAGACAGGCTACCAAAGCAGATCCTCTAATCTCAACTGTCTTCTGGCTACAGAAAGAGAGGGTGCCCTCGTCTCCGGTTCAAGGATACCATCAAGAGAAACCTGAAGCTGAGAGACATTAAGACCGACTCCTGGACGCAACTCTCACAGCAGGGAGCTAAATGGAGAGTGGCAGTCAAGTAATGAAAGCAGTCTTTGTCGCATCGCGACCGACAGCATGATGATGATGATGAGTTGTATTAACATGCATATAATATGCATAGTTTATTAAATATGCACAAACAAAATACATACCCCTATTATATATAATTCCGAATGATGGTTAAGCCTTAGGGTCGTTCTGATCACTACTCTTCTGTTAATCGGCGCTGCCAACATGCATCATCATACCCCACTGCTGCTTCCCCATGTATGGGTTGTTAGTAGCATTTTATCGTGCAAAATGTACATATTTCATATTAATTTTGATTTAAAAAACATAATCGAATTTCATATTAATGCTGATGGTTGTTACTAACTATGATCACTTCGATCATACTGTCATTATGACCGCCTTGACACAATATTGGTCCAGGGATTGATACAGAACCTAGGTTTAGCCCATGAAAAGCATGGGTTAAAGCTGATATATGCGCTATATAATTTATTATGTGAATATAAATAAAGAATAGTCCCTAATGTTTTCGGTGCTCCTTCTGGGCACCTCTCGCTTCCCAACACTCGTTATTCTCAGCCCCTCCCCTCCCCCTGTAACCGGGCACTCTCTGCTTCCCCCCTCCTGGGAACCGACTCCAACGGTCTCCAAGCTCTCATTTCAAGTTATGTATTACTAAAACAAAAATTAGATGTCCCTGACTAAATGAGCTTTATCGCCCGACGAATGGGGTTCTCCTCCTTGAAGTAGACAGACCACCCTGCAATCGAAGTATCTGTCACCAAAGCCAGTATCTTACCATTTAGGCAAATAGCAAATTAGGTTATTTCGGGATAAGTCACTTTCCGAGTCGATCAGGACGATTTCTCATTGGAAACTGTCAATCACTTATTTCAGGGTCCAGCTCGTTAGTTCTCAGACAGGCCGGTAGGGTACACGCCTATGGGGAATGCTTAGTAATCTGGTAGTGATGGGTCGACATGTGCATCTTCCTCAGGGGAGAGGGAGGTGGAGGGGGGGGGGTGAGGGGGGAGGGGCAGGACACCCGCATTGTAATGGAAATGCTTCAGAGAACTAACTACATTGATACGGGCTACCACGGGACTCACTTGGGTATATATATACATATTATGTGATGTATAAGCATTATGCGAGTATAAAGGCGTGGAAGGGAATTATTATTATTATTCTTCTATTTCATTATATATCAACCATTGTCCTCAATGTATTCACCTCCTATATCTACATACTGCTACTGGTGGCGCCCCCTTCGGCCTCCACCTGAACTACGGGCTTTCCAATTTTCATTCAAGTGCTGGCATTTTTCTTTTATTATTACGGCTAGGTCAAAATATATATGTATATATTATATTCATGAAGAGCCTGGAATGGCGGCATGGACAGGTTGTTTTAACAAGATTCTGTATTGGCCATTCTAGGTTGAGTCCCTCTTTTATCTTACAAGGTGACGAGCCATCAGAATGCTATGGCTGTTGACAATGACAATGAGGAACATTTGATTGGAATTCAGTAACGCGAAAGCAAAGTATGTATAGTGGTAATTAAGAGTTATATTGTATGAATGACTCGAAGTATCTCATAGTTATATTGTCTCGTTCAGTCTAGCATCGTAACATGTCGGCTACCAGGACGTTCAACCCTACCGACTCTCAGTCTTCCAGATCGGAGGGTGGGACAGCTGAGAAAAGGTGAGACAGCTCCACGCAGCACGTTGGTTTGGATGCTGCGGAGAAGTGAGCAGGTCAGCCCGGCTCCATGTGCTGGCGGCTGGAGTTTCCACTAGATGGCATGGGGGTGCTGGGTTTGGTCCCTACCCATAAGGTGGAGCCAGGGGAGAATGTTGGCATGTGTTGGTAATTGCTTCCCCACCCCAAATTATCCACGTTGGCTTCAACATGTGGCAATGTTGTGATTTTACATTGCACAGACAACGCCTTTATGAAACACATAATGTGGAAGACCTTTTTAGCGATGTGAAAGGTGAAGTAAACATTGAATTTCTGAAAACAGCTGGACTATATAGACTTCTATGATTTTTACCCTAGGTTTTGTACAAGGAAGTAGGGGTGGGGGGATTGGATTATCTAGGAGTTTTGGTGGTTTAAAATAATCTGTTAATTTCAATATATAAGGGGATGGTTTAGGGACATTGGAGCTCTTGGCTGGTTTAATCCCATTGGAATTTACTTATTTCTGTGATATAATCGAGATTTAAATAAATAAAATCAAATATGAAAAATATAAACAAAATCTCGCCATGAATATGCCATAGCTGCTGACATGGCGTAAAACTCCAAGTCACTGACCCACTTTTGAAACCCTGAGTTCGAATCCCACAATCTACCAAAACGGGAGACGGACGCTGAACTCATTCAGCCATCCCATCTGGTCACTGCGAAGGGAATAGGGGCTGAGGAGCAGGGGGCAGGTGGAAGCTTCCGCCTTATTGTACTTGTGTACTGGCTTATACCATATATATATATATATAAATCCTCCAGCGCGACTGATACAAAGACAATCCAGACAATCGGTGGTGTTCGCTGTGGCGGAGTGGTTAGAGTGTCTGACTTTTATCTAGGTCAGACTCCTAATCTGAAGGTTGGTGGTTTGATTCCCCATGCCACCACTTCTGACAATTTGGAGTTCCACCGCGGTGTATGACTTACAGCGTCATCAAAGGCCAGTTGCTCTTATATCATGTCTATGTGGTTTGGGAGCTTAAAACTCCCTTGGGTCAGTCAAATGTAGGCGTGGGCTTTCTATCGACAAACGACATGATAGGCAGTATAAATCTTCAAGAAAGAAAAAAATAATAAAGAAAATAAAAAAGTACTTGCATTGTAAGGGCACTCATCTTATTGTATCTAATGTGATATATATGCTGTATAATAATTATTTGAGTATAATAACCTGGAATTCCATACTCGCTCCTCACACCCACCTACCAGTAATCGCTTGGTGGAGCATCCGGCTAGGCTAGTCATCTACTACTCCGCCTCAGCTCCGATGGTGGGGCCACTGCTCGCTTTGCTCATTATCAACCTTAAAACACAGAAAAGTACTTGCGTTATAACAACATTTATCTTATTTTAGGTACTATATATGTTATATAGCAGCCTTATGTGAGTATAAAGGTGCGGAAGGGAATTGTTATTATTATATATTATTGTAACTGTGTATACTCGCTGTGGGTGTTTCTCGCCCCACTATCACCTGACCGGTGGTGCTGCTACCAGCCAATTCCTCTCCAGTGGTGCGATATAGTGAAGTTATGTTTACCTCAATATATATAGAGAGAGAGTGAAAGAGACATGACAGTCATCAGTTTTATAAAGAACTACTTTACCCTGATACAATTAGGTCATATTTGTTATCCTGACCCTGAGCTGATCAGTCTTTGCCCTAACCGATTAATGTTAAAGCTGCATAGTCCGACCGTTTTGAATTTCTCTCATTTTCTGAGATAATTTGTTAAGATTGATCGTTATAACCTACCTTACTTTAGTTTGAAGTAACTTTTATTTTAAATGGCTAACTTTGCAAATATTTTAAGTACAGCCGCACACAATTAATGTTGGCAAGCATGCCAAAACTCTGACACCATAGGCTTCTGCAAAAACAGGTTCAATTAAATTGCATCAGTGTTCCTTTCAATGTGATGACAAATGTTTAATAGATGCAACAGTATTCAAGGTAGATATACTTTATTTGTTTGTTTGTTGTTCTTTTACATCCTAGCAACGTCTGAGGTCATATCAGGACGGGTACCGACTTATGACAGTATGCACTCATGGCAATTTTATAGTGCTGCCCCACTGGAAAATCAGGCCACTTTGACCTGATATTCCACTCAGTCATATTATCCTGACACCGAGCTAACCAGTCCTTGCCCTATCCTAATAATGTATCAATTTACCAAGTCATTGGTTTGACTGAACCGGGAATCAAACTCGCGACCTTCAAGACTGGAAGACTGCATTCTAGCGATTCGGTCACCGCTTGCGGTCATCATCCCAGGAATGCAAGTAATGCTGTACATTCTTACAGATAATGACCCTTTGTTTAGTTCCAACTACTGAGATGTTTCTTAGATGACAATAACATTCATCCTTCGATATCAATCGCGCTCCACACATATCTTGTTTAAATAGTCCTATGTGTCCTGACTATCTTATTTGGGGTAATTCGTGGAGCGGGATGTAGCTCAGGTGGTAGAGTGACCACCTGTGAAGGTGTGGGTCATCTGATCGATCCTGCTCAGTGGACCCATTTGCAGTTTGGGTTATTTTTCATTCCAACCAGGGGTCCACAACTGGTTCATAAAAGGCTGTGGTATGTAAGGTCCTGTCTTTGGGAAAGTGCATATAAAGGACCGCTTTCTGCTTATCGGAAAGAGTAGCCTATGTGGTGGCAGCGGGTTTCCTCAAAGGAATGTCAGAATGACCATATGTTTGACATCCAATAGCCGATGATAGAATTCAATGGGCTCTAGAGGTGCCCTTAAATAAAACAAACTTTTTTTTGCGGAATTCCCGGCAAATTTGAATGGACAGCGATTCAATTGTGAGCAAATATAAATATAAACCAAGTCAGTGAGTCTTTGGGGTTTTCTTTTGAGCGTTGCACAAACAAACAAAATAATTCAATTTCCGATGTGAAATAGATATGCCACTTCGCCGATATAAAAGGTGGCGATAAATGGGTGTTTTCCCTTAGAGGTCACATACACTAGACTGCAGGGAGCTGACTTCCGGTCAAGCCTCGTCCTGACGCTCACCAGGAGACGCCCCTGGGGACTCGGCACACGTGATGCCTGTCGGACCCGCTGTGGGGAATCCAAGGTGGGCTGGGATTGGCTGTTTCAGCTCGACATGGAATTGTTCACCGGTGAGGGTTCCTTGTCGGAGTTTTACGTCCTGGCAACATTTAAGGTCATATCAGGACGGGTACTGAATTCTGTCAGTGCGCGGGTTGGCTCAGTGTCAGGATAATGTGTAATGCTCCTAATAACTTTGAAAGGGAATTATTTAACAGTCTCATTGAGCCATCACATTAACGGCGTTATAGAATACCTCATTGTAAAAGAGGGATTTAATTATTAAATGCAACTTCGGAAATGACGCTGTCACAGTAACTGATTTAATGGCGAATACAAATGAGTCAAACGGGTAAAGCACTGGCTTTCCGTGCGAGAGATTAAAGTTGCAGTCTGATGGTTTTGAGTTTCTGTAATTTGTCTGAGATAAATACGTTAAATTGATTGTTACAATCTACCTTACTTTAGCCTGAAGTAACTTTTATTTTAGATGGTGAACTTTTGAGATATTTGAAGCACAGGCATGTACAATTAGTGTTAGCAAGCACCATAGGCTTCAGCAGTAACAGTTTCTATTAAATTGACTTGGTATTCCCTTGTATATGGCAACACATGTTTAATAAGTGCCTGAGTATAATTCTGGATAATTGTTTTGGTTTTGAAAATTTGATACTTCATCGGACTATGCAGTTTTAAGGGATCAACTCCCCGCCGAGTCGAACCAAATAGGTAGACTCTTGGCACTAGTGGAATAGGGCATTCATTCTGTGGTTGAGCATCTGTTTGGTTCCAATGGGGCCAGCACAGTGAATTATCCACGAGTGCCCACTGTCGCCAATGAGGACCCGTCTTGATATGACCTTGTTTGTAGCTAGGAGGTGAAACCCCAATAGACAAGCAACAAAACTGTGTTATTCCAGTTGCATGGTCCGATGGTTTTGAGTTTCTATCATGTTCTGCAATAGATATATTAGGTTGCTTGTTATAATCAAGCTTACTCTAGTTTGAAGTAATCTGAACTCCCAGACATTCACAAACGCAGCCAGATACTCAGCAGACCTATCGACTCAGCTGCATATCATCATATGAAATAACTTTACCACCCACCCTTCCTACACTATTTTGCTATATTAATCCGGTAGGGCTGAGTGTCTAGCATATATATCACATTAGATACAATAAGATGAGTGCCCTTACAATGCAAGTACTTTTTTATTTTCTTTATTATTTTTTTCTTTCTTGAAGATTTATACTGCCTATCATGTCGTTTGTCGATAGAAAGCCCACGCCTACATTTGACCGACCCAAGGGAGTTTTAAGCTCCCAAACCAGATAGACATGGTATAAGAGCAACTGGCCTTTGATGACGCTGTAAGTCATACACCGCGGTGGAACTCCAAATTGTCAGAAGTGGTGGCATGGGGAATCAAACCACCAACCTTCAGATTAGGAGTCTGACCTAGATAAAAGTCAGACACTCTAACCACTCCGCCACAGCGAACACCACCGATTGTCTGGATTGTCTTTGTATCAGTCGCGCTGGAGGATTTATATATATATATATATGGTATAAGTTATACACAGCGGTGGAAATCCAAATTGGCAGAGATGGGGGGAACATGGAATCGAACCACCGACCTTCAGATTAGGAGTCCGACCTGGAAAATAGTCAGACACTCTAACCACTCCACCACAGAGAACACCACGTAACATTAATGGGTCTTAGGCATACTAATTGGAGGCGCGGGTCATGTTCTATTCACCAGCTGGGCCCTACTTAGCAGGAACCGATGGCAGCTGGCTACTGTTCGGGCTAAGTTGACATGGCATAAAATATGACTGAACTGCTATGTAGTAGTGGCTTCTAATGGCGACGATGTCCATTTCTGGCTTTTTCTCTCCCATACCTTATCATTATAAGTAGCCCCCCCCACCAACCGCCAAGCCTTTATCTCTGATAAACAACATTAAACTTGAATACCCCGACTCACTGCGGCCATCACTGTACTTAGTGTCAGTGGCGTCACACATCGTATAAACGCCATTAACATGTCTTGAACGCCGACCCTAGCGTACCTATTTGGAACTACGGTTCACCGAGACGTGCTTCTATGGATTAATAATGACACTTACCGCACATCCCATAGGCCGATGCTGGAGGTGTATAAACCAAATCAGGGATACCTACCCAGCGCGCTGGCCGCTTCGGTAGAGCGCAGGCATCCCGTGCGGAAGGTCCCGAGTTCAATTCCCTGTCACACCAACTTGTTCCCTGTCCTGGAACTCTTTGCATACTGGTCAAGCATTACATATATCTTGGAGCCAGTGACAGTTGCTACGATTGACCACATCTGAAGAACTGTCTCCATTTCAATTAATTAAGAGCGGCTAACAGGTCCAAGGCCTATTATAGCTGTATCCTATTGATTGATTGATTGATACCGGGCACGGCGGCCGAATGGGTAAAAAGACAGGCTTCCGGTGCGGAAGGCAGGGTGTTCGGTTCCTGCTCGAGTCAAACCAATGACTTACACAAGTGAGACTTGTCACTTCCTTATCCAGGCACTCAGAATTGTTAGGATAGTGCAAGGACTGGTTGGCTCAGTGTAAGGATAATGTGACTGAGTTGGATATCAGCTCATGGTGCTGGTTGGCTGGTCTCCCAGTGGGGCAATGCTGCAAACTCAACGTGAGGGTGCACTGCCACAAGTTGGTACCTGTTAGGATATGACCTTAGATCTGGCCAGGACGGGAAACTCCAACGAGCATCCATCAAGTCTACGTTGGTGATAAAAGAAGATTGCATCTGGTAGGGTCTAACCTTGCAGTATATGTCCTTTTGGGAAGTTGTCACATGGTGTAAGATTTCCTACTGGGTACTCCTGGGTTCGATCCAAGGCAAATCCGGTTTCTAAAAATGATCCTATACGTCCCCCTGAGGCTGGGGATACTAGGATAGAGCAATGTATGGATGGTTCAGTGTTAGGATAATGCGACTGATTGGGATATTGGTTCTTTCTGCTGGCCACACCGCATCTCAGATGGACGACACTATGAAGCTATTGCACAGGTATCAAAAGTCGGTGCAAATCCACATGTTAAGCCATGCATTGCCAGGATCCAATGCTCAGTCGCACTTATAGGTGGTATCAATTTGGAGTCAGATTAAAAGAACATAAATGTCGCTATGGCAACCATTGTCATGCCACAGCATTTTCTATTTAGATTTGCTACCCAAGTACTTTAAATTAATTGAATACAACAATTTTTTTTTCTTGAAGAGTTATACTGCCTATCATGGATAAGTCTGAATAGATTTGTTTTCACCATTAGACAGTTTGTCGATAGAAAGCTCCATCCTACACTTTTACTGACCCAAGGGATTTTTAACCTCCCACACCACATATAGAGCAACTGGCCTTTGATGACGCCGTAAATTATACACAGCAGTGGAAATCCAAATTTGCAGAGCTGGGGACACAGGGAATCGAACCACCGACCTTCAGAGACCCTAACCACTCCACCACAGCGACTTAACTAGTACTATTATTGTTGTGGTAAATTAATTGATTAAGCAGGGGGGATTTTAATGGCGGAGAATTGGTCTTCCTCATTCCGCTCATCCTTCCCGAATTCGTAGTAATGTCGAGGACCTGGGTTCGATAGCGAGAAGTATCCATTTTTTTTAAATCATTGGTTTGACTCGGCCAGGATTAGAACCCATGGTTCGAATCCAATGACCTACGAAAATTGGAAAGCCACCACGGTCTCATGCGGCAGGTTGGTGGGACCAAGTGGTCCTTAGCCGCTGCCGTATTGGCCACTCGTGGCTTACACATGCTTTTCTGCTCAAGGGGGAACCTCCGCCTGAATGTATTGGCTGTCAGTCCCTGCTGACACTCAAACACATTTTACTAAGTTGAGTTGATTTCTTGGCCCTGCACCAACAGTTCTACACTGCAGATAGTATGCGGGACCTTTTTACTAAGGTAAAACAGGAAAACATTTTAGCCTTTTTGAGGGCAGCTGGAATGTACCACCTCATATAGTTTACTAAATAGATTCTGTCAATTATTAATCAAACTTTTCTTTTTCTATGGGAATTTGTTTCCCTTGACCACAAATATATGATTGTGAGCTTTCTAATTTAATGAGTGTATATTGGCACATAACTGATTGTCTGCTTTTACATGTAAAAGCGATGGTTTGAACAAAAAACAAACATTTCTTGCCGTGAATATGTCCTATGCTGCTGACACGGCGTAAAGCAACGACCAATCATTCAATCAACGAAAATGGGAGGTGGACGCTCAACTCATTCACCCATTGGCAATATGCTTTCCAAGGTCTCAAAATTAATTGCGTAAAACAATATAAGCTCAATTTTATTTTCAGATCAAAAGCAGTGGTTTACCCAATAAATGTTGTTTAAATCCGTTCATTACCTAACTTCCCTTAGGTAGTGTCCTTGCTTACTGGATATAAATATACTTTTATGTCTGTTCTATGTGTGTAGGGCCCGGCCTTCCCCTAGGCGAGGTGGGAACTGATCAAAGATCTCATATTATATTCATCAAAGGGGGACCTTTCAGCCGCCACTGAAACAGTACAAGAACTGCACATTCAACACTCTGTGATGTGCAGGAGGGCCTACGTTTACTTGTTCTTGATCGGGTTGCAAATGCAGGGATTACCTTATACATGTACCTATTTTACTCTTGAATGATAACCTGTCTCTCAGAGTAATCCACCACCAGACCTTCTCCAAATTCAAAATAGAAAAGGGACATTCTTGTCAAATTTTAAATGGAAAAGAAGGTAACACTATATATAATGAAGTTGAATAAGCTGCTGAAAGTATCACCTTTTTCAAAACCAAAAACACTGACAAAGATTTGATGCTGCATATCAAACTTGGATAATGATGCTCTTATTAACCATGTGTTACTGCATAGAAGGGAAAACTGAGCAAACTAAAACCTATTACTCATGTAATACTGCTGAAGTATTTGGTCAGAAGTTCTATGTGCTTACCAAGAGTAACCTGGCTTGTATTCGCTTCCAATATATCCAAAGTAAGCCATTTAAAGTAACCGCGCCGTCTGCCGAGGTGAGAAAGCAGCGCGACAGCGCGGGGCGGGGGAGGGTCTCTTCCTCTCCTCGCATCAAACGCAATGCTTCGCATTACAACCGATGCGCGAAAAGGAAGAGAGGAAGGCGGGGGTGGAATAAGGCGTTTTTATTTACGCCTCACAGACAGAGCATACAGAGCATACAGAGTAAGGGAGGACAATAAGAGTAAATAAGGAATAAGCTGAGGAAGGTAAGGAAGCCCATGAGGAGCGGAGTAATGAATAAAAGCAATACAGGAGGAGCAGTGAAGAAATGTACATGATAAATAAAGTAGCAAAGTTCAGGCAGAGTAAAAAAGTCTGTAGGTGTTCTGTGAGGGGGTGCCGAGGAGCCCTCCACCAAAAGTAGGAGAGGGCTCGAGGCGGGCCCGAGGCGGGGGCACGGGGCGCCCGAGGCGGGGGCCCGGAGATGGAGGTCTGGGTGAGAGGAGGGTCCGGGGCCTAGGTGGAGGGGGAGCGGGCGGCCAAAAAAGGGAGGCCCGCTCCTGAGATGTGATGTCGGCAGAGGGTTCCTGTGAGGCTGGGCTGGGCTGTGGTCTGAGGCGTGAGGTCCGAGGTGGTGGTCCCCGGCTGTGACTGGGCGGCGCTGCGGTCGGTGGTCGCTGGGAGGTTGTCGGTGGACGTCATGGTCGGCGGCGGTGTTGTCTGGCAGAGGGTTCCTCGTGAGGCTGGGCTGGGCTGTGGTCTGAGGTGTGAGGTCCGAGGTGATGATCCCCGGCTGTGACTGGGCGGCGCTGCGATCGGTGTTCGCTGGGAGGTTGTCGGTGGAAGTCGCTGGGCTGTCGGCAGTGGTGAGGGTGAGGCTCCGGGGAGGGCCCCCCGGGCCGGCCGGGGGGAGGCCGGCGAAGTCCTCAGGGCTGGGTGGGGTGGGGGTCGGGGTCGGGTCGGGCGGATTGATGAAGGTGGTGTCGTGGAGGTCGGCTGTGCCATCGGAAGAGGGTTCCTCATGAGGCTGGGCTGGGCTGTGGTCTGAGGGTACCTCGTGAGGCTGGGCTGGGCTGTGGTCTGAGGGTTCCTCGTGAGGCTGGGCTGGGCTGTGGTCTGAGGCGTGAGGTGCGGGGTGATGATCCCCTGGCTCTGGCTGGGCGTCGCTTCGATCGGTGATCTCTGGGGGGTTGTCGCTAGTGGTGAGGAGGTTGTCGGCTTCGAGGTGGTGGTGAGGCGCCGGAGATAGCCCCCCGGGCCGGCCGGGGGGGGCCGGCGGATCAAAAATCCGCCGAGGCGGTCGGGGTCTGTGCCCCCCGGGGCGGTGCTTGAGGTGGCGGGGGGGGGGGGTGCGCTCCCCCGGTGACGTGTGCCCGAGGTGATGTGATGGGCGGTGGGCTGTAGGTCGTCCGAAGCCGACGGGCCGTGATGTGTCGGAGGGCAGCCTCGGCGCCCGAGGGCTGGTCCCGCGGCGCCGGGGAGGGACCCGGGGCCGAGCTGGGCGAGGCGCCTCCCGGCGTGCCCGAGGAGGGGGCCGGCGTGGCCGCGGCGGTCGTCCGGGTCCCTTCCGCGGTGCTTGATGCGGCGGGGGAGGGCGCGCCCCCGCGGGGGCGTCTGCCCGAGGTGCTGGGATGGGCGGTGTGTCGTACGCCGTCCGCCGCCTCGGGGCGGGCGGTGGCGTCCCCTCAGGCGCGGCGGTGAGACGGCTGCCGCGCGGTGCTTGAGGCGGCGGGGGAGGGCGCACCCCCGCGGGGGCGTGTGCCCGAAGTGATGGGATGGGCGGTGTGTCGTACGCCGTCCGCCTCGGGGTGGGCGGTGGCGTCCCCTCGGGCGCGGCGGTGAGAGGGCTGCCGCGGTGAGAGGGCTGCTGGGGGTGCACTGCCCCCGGCAGAGTCGCTCGAGGCGGCGGCGGAGGGCAGGCCCCACCTGGGGCGCGCGCCCGAGGTGCTGGGGCGGTCGGCGTGGTGCAGGCGGCTTGTGGCGGCGGCGGGGGGGAGGCCCCACCTGCGGCGCACGCCCGAGGTGCTGGGGCGGTCGGCGTGGTGTAGGCGGTCGGCGTTGTCCAAGGGGGTTGCCCTCGGGCTCTCCGCGATTCCAGGGCGTCCAGGCGGGCGTAGAGGAGGGCGGTGGTGGCGGCGCCGGCAGTGGTGGAGGCGCGCTGGAGGGCCTCAAGGTCGAGGAGAGCCTTGAGATTCGCACTTGTCTCGGTGCCCGAGGCGGTGCCCGAGGGTGCCGACGGAGACGCCGGGGCCGAGGAGGGTGACGCGCCTCCCGGCGCGCCCGAGGCGGGTCCCGGCATGGCCAGGGCGGTCGCCTGGGGGCTCTGCCGGCCCGTGCCCTTGCCGTGTCTGGGCATCCTGGAGCGGTCCGAGGGGACACAGCGGTCCGAGGTGAAGAATGCCAAACAGGAAAAGGCAGAGAGCTGGGAGACGGCAGGAGGGCGAGTGCCTGAGGGAGGCTGGCGGGCGACCTTATAAGGGAAGAGGGACGGGCGACAGCAAGTGAGGTGTGAATGCTGCCGGCCCGGGGGAGGGCGAGAGGTGGCGAGCAGCGGCGTCGGGTGAGGCGCGAGTGGTGCGCGACGCGGAGGGCGGGGGAGGTGGCGGCGCACCGCGCCGTCTGCCGAGGTGAGAAAGCAGCGTGACAGCGCGGGGTGGGGGAGGGTCTCTTCCTCTCCTCGCATCAAACGCAATGCTTCGCATTACGACCAATGTTACATACAAGTTTTTGGGTTTTTTCTTGACGATTTATATGGCCTATAATGGATAAGTCTGAATAGACTTGTTTTCACCATTAGACAGTTTGTCGATAGAAAGCCAGAGCCTGCATTTTTACCGATCGAAGGGATTTTTAACCTCCCACACCACATAGACATGGTATGGGAGCAACCTGCCTTTGATAACACTGTAAGTTATACACACCAGTGGAAATCTAAATTGGCAGAGGTGGGAGGGCATGGGGAATTGAACCACCAACCTTCAGATTAGGAGTCTGACCTAGGAGTCTGACCTAGAAAAAAGTCAGACACTCTACCCACTCCACCAATTATATTCACACGGCAATTGTAGCCATATGTGAAAACATCAATATTGATGTTATATGAAGAGAAATGAAATTGGAACATTTCGATTTCCCAAGCACATGCTCACAATCAATACTTCCTTTTGCTAATACATGGCGTTTGATGCTTTATGTTTCGCTACATTCATTGATTCTGTATGAGGAAATATAACTAGCGAAGAATAAATTTTGCATTCGTCATTAGTTAATGCCTCGGTCACAAATCCGGTACAGCATGCATGCGGTGACCGTAACTCGCTGCATTGGCCAGACCGTATGGTGACCCCAGGATGGGTCGCAGTTGCAGTACGGTGACGGTACAGTTTTTTGCTCACCGCAAGCGGTTGCGGTTATTTCAAGTCAAAGTTATCGTAACTTCGGAAAATCGCAACACCACAGGCTGCAATGACATCACAAAACCACATGGTCACCTTTTTTTTACATCAATGAATATCAATCTGGTACAATTGTCATGTTTCTGTGATCAATATTAAGAAAGTTATGTTTTTATATATTAAATATGTGTATGAAGTTAAACACAAAACCCAAGGCACCTTTCGGACCGCAACGCTGTAACATTTCCATAAACTGCAAGCCACACTGCAGACCATAGCACCGTATGGCGACCGCAGCATTTGTGACCTATACATAAGTGGGGAAATTTCAAAATCACTAAAAATTGTTCTTCCTCATTCCCCTCCTACCTATTCACTACTAGTAATGCAGAGCCTAGTGGCAAGTATTCAGTGATTATTCATTGCTTATACCAATGAATAATTAAATCCATCTTTTACGAGAAACGTCAAACCTTCAGGCTTTAAACAATAGGAAACTGGACCACCCAATACTACTTAAAGTACTCATTAAACTAAACTCTCTTTCAAGAGCAAAATTTGACATTCACCTATGTTGGGTGCCTAGTCATGTAGGTATCCCTGGAAATGAGAGAGCAGATCAAGCGGCCACTCGAGCCCTGACTGCTCCTTTGGAACACTATTATATTCCCCACTCTTATCTGAACCATACCATTCAAAAATACATTTGGAACCTATGGCAGATCAAATGGGATGAACACCCAGACAACAAACTCCATAGAATTACCCCCTCCGTGAATGGACTGCCGCAGAGTCGCCTGGAAGGGCAACACAACCAGGTTGTTTTAACAAGATGCCATATTGGCCACTCGTGGCTAACACACGTTTTTCTGCTCAAGGGGGAGCCTCCCCCTGAATGTATTGGATGTCAGTCCGCACTGACATTAAAACACATTTTATTAAACTGTGTGGATTTCATGGCCCTGCGCCAACAATTTTACACTGCAAACAACATGCATGACCTTTATACTAAAGTAAAACAAGAAAACATTTTAGCCTTTTTGAGGGCAGCAGGTTTGTACCAACTCATATAGGTTTTTAAACAAATTTCATCAGTGAATAATACTATCATTTAGACTTTTATTTAGCTATATGATTGTGAGTTTACAAAATTCATGAGTGTCCATTGACACAAAATTGATTGTATGCTTTTACATGTAAAAGCGATGGTTTGAACAAAAACAAACATTTCTCGCCGTGAATATGGCCTATGCTGCCGACACGGCGTAAAGCAACCACCAAAATCAATCAAGCTTATACCACAGCGGCTCTTGATTGATCTAAAGACCAGCCACATGGAAATTAACCCATCAACCCATCCAGTCATCCCAGTTGCCTACTTGGATATGGTTCTGAAATTCGGATTCTTAATCAACAGTCAATTCATTTTTTTTCATTTTTCTTTTTCTTGAAGATTTATGCCGAATCTGTAGAGTGCAGGCCTCCCGTTATGTATTTCGCGAGTTTAATTCCCGGTCGAGCAAAGCAAAGCCTTACACAATTGGTACTTCTCGCTTTCTAGCCAGGCACTCGGCATTGGTGGTAATGCTCGCATTGCGTTTGATGCGAGGGAAGGAAGAGACCCTCCCCCCGCCTCCTCCCGCCGCCCAGCTTTCTCACCTTCCCTGTCATCCCTCCCTCAGCTTTCTCCCACCTCGCCCTTTCTCCCTGCCCGCCGGCGTTCTCACCTTCCCCGCATTCTCGCCTCCCCGCTCCTTCCCTTATAAGGCCGCCCGCCGGCCTCCTTCAGCCATTCGCCCTCCCGCCGTCCTCCCTGCACAAGCCCTCTTTCTTCTCCACCCACCCACCCAACTCTGCTCACATGCTAGTGGAGGGCTCTTTGGCGCCCCTCACCCGAACATTTCAAGCTCCCCCGAGCTCACTACTATAAGATACCTTGCCAGCTCCTTATGAGCTTTCCTACTGCCTTGCCTTCACCGCATTGACTCTTGTATTTAGCTGCTTAGTTTCCTTGCTCTCTGTATATCTGCTTATTTTCCTTGTTCTCTGTATAGCTGCGTATGTTCCTTGTTGTTCTGAGGCGTTAAATAAAGCACCTTTTTCCCACCCCCGCCTTGCTTTCTTCCTTTTCGCGCATCAATAATAATAGGGCAAGCACTGGTTAGCTCAGTGTCAGGACAATGTGACTGAGTGGGCTATTAGGTCATGGTGCTGGCGGCCTGACTTCCCAGTGGTGCATGTGATCGGTGAAGGTTCCTTCGACATGGTCAATGTCGACTGACTGTCCCAGCATTGTGCTTAGATAAAATAAAACCACCCTTCAACTCCCACATTGCTATCCAGCTTCCGTTCTTCGATTCACCATCTATTGCTTCTGAAATTTGATCGATTTTCGCTATGCAATTATATTCACACGGCAATTGTAGCCATATGTGAAAACATCAATGTTAATGTTATATGAAGAGAAATGAAATTGGAACATTTTGATTTCCCAAGCAGATGCTCACAATCAATACTTGGTTTTGCTAATACATGGCGTTTGATGCTTTATGTTTTGCTACATTCATTGATTCTGTATGAGGAAATATAACTAGCGAAGAATCAATTTTGCATTAGTCATTAGTTAATGCCTCGGTCACAAATTTGTTATGGCGTGCATGCGGTGACCGTAACTCGCCGCATTGGCCAGACAGTACAGTGACCCTACGGTGACCCTATGGTGACCCTACGGTGACCCTATGGTGGGTTGCAGTTTCAGTATGGTGACAATACAGTTTTTTGCTCGCGAAAGCGGTTGCAGTTGTTTTAACTTTGTAAAGTCGCAATGCCACAGGCTGCAATGACATCACAACACTGCATGGTCACCTTTTTTTACATTCAGTGATTGAAATTTCCCCACTATAAAGTCGTCATGAGTGCGCAATGTCACAAGTCGGTACCCGTCAGGGTATGACCTTAGATGTTGCTAGGACTAAAAACTCCAAAAACCAACCCTCCATTCCCTCTAGTTGGCACCTTGGTCCCCCCCGTCCATCTTCCCACTTCTTCTCCAGAAGTAAAATTAAATTCAAAAGATTTAAATCAAATTGGACTCGTTACGAGCAGGGTAAATACATTCATTAAATAAAGAAGACAAAAACTGAACTGAACTGTCCTCAATTATGGACAAACAACATCCTCATTGTGGACACAGGCCGAGACCTAGACCGAGACAGATAAGGAGGCCCCAGTTGTTATTATCAAAGAAAACAGTCCCTGAAATCACTCCAGACTCTTTCCGGGTAAACACCTAAGTTGCTGAGGCCATTAAAGTTAAACGCCCGTGTGTGGGGGGGGGGGGGGGGGGGGGGGGTTGTAGGGGGAGGGATGGCGGGGGATGGGGGAGCTGTGGACGTTGAAAATGGAAAACTCTTATCTTGTCATATTTATGCTCACTTGAATACACTTTACATTTAATAGAGGGGTAAGCACCATCGCCTGAGTGTGATGCATTAAGAGGTCACGAGGCGGGGGGAGAAGGAGAGAGGAGAAAGGAGAGAGGAGAGAGGAGGGAAGAGGGAGGAGGTAGGGGGGAGGAGGCAGGAGGCAGGAGGCAGGAGGGAGGAGGGAAGAGGGAGGAGGGAGGAGGAGGAGATATGAGAGAGAGGAGAGAGGAAAGAGGAGAGAGGAGAGAAGAGAGCGGACGGAGGAGAGAGGACGGAGGACCGAAGACTGAGAAGGGAGGAGGGAGGAGAGGAGGAGGAGGATCAGGAGAGAGAGGAGAGGAGAGAGGAGAGAGGAGAGAGGAGAGGAAGGAGGAGATGAGAGAGGAGGGACGATGGAGGAGAGGAGGGAGGAGGGAGGAGGAGGAGGAGGAGAGAGGAGTAGGAGGAGGACATGAGAGGAGAGGAGAGATGAGAGATGAGGGAGGAGAGAGGAGAGAGGAGGACGGAGAGGAGAGAGGAGAGAGAGAGGGAGGGAGAGGAGGGAGGAGGCAGGAGAGAGGAGGGAGGAGGAAGGAGGGATGAGGGAGGAGAGAGGAGATAGGAGGGAGGAGAGAGGAGAGAGGATGGAGTAGGGAGGAGGGAAGGGCCAGGAGAGAGGAGGGAGGAGGGAGGAGGGAGGAGAGAGGAGAGAGGAGGGAGGAGAGCGGAGAGAGGAGGGAGGAGAGGAAATGAGAGAGGAGGGAGGAGAGAGGAGAGAGGAGGGAGGAGAGAGGAGGTGAGGGGGAGGAGGGAGGAGAGGAGAGAGGAGGGAGGAGAGAGGAGAGAGGAGAGAGGAGGGAGGAGGGAGGAGACAGGAGGGAGGAGGAAGGAGGGATGAGGGAGGAGAGAGGAGAGAGAAGACAGGAGAGAGGAGAGAGTAGAGACCTCCAGTCGGACTCCGTAATGACAGCTTGAGGAGTGCTAAGTAGGAATTACCTTAATGGCAATTACATCCACTGCTGGATGACGTCAGTAGTTTCAGTGTAGCGATGCCTCTCTACCTTCTGGCCTTCATCAGCCCTTCAATCAATCAATCAATGGGTGCCGTCTTCTCGAAGAAGGTTGGCTGCAATGGACCTGCATCTCTTCCTGTCATTCGTTCCTCTCACGCATTCCGCATAGCTCATTGCTGTCCACTCAGTGATGTTGTCCATCCATGTTGTTCTCCTTCTCCCTCTTGGTCTTTTCCCTTCTATCTTCCCTTCCAGTATTCCCTCTCTGTGATTCCTGGTGTCGTATCATGTGGCCAAAGTATTTAATTTTTCTGTTTTTGATCGTTTGTAGTATCTGTCTCTTTATTTTCATTCTTGTTAGGACCTCCCCGTTGCTTATCATTGCTGTCCATGGCATTTTTAACATTCTTCTGTATTGCCACATTTCAAATGCCTTAAAGCTGCATAATCCGATGAAAACTTCAAATTTTAAAACCAAAACGATTATCTAGAATTGATTCTAAATATGAAGAGTTAAGGTCAAAACCACGTTAATGCCAATCCAAAAATGTAGTTTAAATACAAGATTTGTACCTGGAAATAATAGTAATTCTCAGTAATTCAACGGTTGATATCATCATATGGTTATGGAGCAAGGAATACAAAAGTAGGAATACAACAAAATAATCCTTTTGTAGGTTGGTTTCCAATGTTT
This sequence comes from Branchipolynoe longqiensis, assembly GCA_030323885.1. Taxonomy (NCBI): domain Eukaryota; kingdom Metazoa; phylum Annelida; class Polychaeta; order Phyllodocida; family Polynoidae; genus Branchipolynoe; species Branchipolynoe longqiensis. The sequence goes on along the minus strand of CM059194.1, from coordinate 10,960,012 downwards.
ATCTCCAATTTCGGATTGGCATTTATGTGGTTTTGGAACTGAACTCTTCATATCTAACTTAGATACTGATTGACTTATTAAGCATTTGTTGCCAAATCGAATGGAATACCAAGTCAATTTAATTTGAACCTGCTACTCCTGACAGGTATAGTTTCAGAGTGTTGGCCTGTTTGCCAAAACTAAGTTGATGTGTTTGCACTTTAAATATCGCAAATTTCAGCCATCTAAAATAATATTACCTCAAATTGAAGTAAGGTTGATTTCAACGATCAACTTAATACGCTTATGTCAGAAAAAAATGACAGAAACTCAAAACCATTGGACTATGCAACTTTAATAATTTATTCAGATTCCACTTCTAAAAATAGCCACAGGCGACACCTACCGGCATGGGAAAGGAGTTCCGGTACTTACGTGACTAAAAGCCAAGTGCTGTAAAAGCCAGCACTGAAGGGATCAGTGAAATTATATATGTTAGTTTATCTGTTTGTTGTTATTCTGCATCCTAGCAACACCTAAGGTCATATCAGGGACGGGTGCTACAGTGCACACTTATGGCAACTTTTATAGTGCTACCCCATTGAGAGATTAGCCTACCCTGACCATGACCCGATATCCCACACAGTCACATTATCTTGATGCCAGGCAAACCAGTCTGTGTCCTATCCTATCAATGCCAAGCGCCAGGCTAGGTAGTGACAAGTATATATTCTAAAAGGCATTGGTTTGTCTCGGTTCGGATATGAACTCCCGAAATGCCTAGAAATATGGCCTCGAATCCTGCTCTGGGGGCAATATTTCCCATTACCATCACCCCCTGACAATATAATGTACTCTGCATCAGTTTGATGGATTGTGCCATGTGCATCAGCCTCATATTCATACAGACAGGAGGCCGATTATTGGCCAGCTATGCTTCATATTCGTTATCTCTGAAGTATCTAGAGCCCCGTTCACACTGGCGAGTTAAGTCGGCTTAACTAGTTCGCCTCCTATAGTTCGCCTCAAATTGGTCATGTGGACGTGATGTTGGGGTGACTTAGGCATGAGCCAACTCACCAAATTTGATTCAAGTAAACCACCTCTCGAGGTAGCATAGATGAAGCGAACTAGCTTAAGTCGGCCCACCTTGCTTCTGTGGACGGTAGCGGTTTACTTGAAGCGGATTAAGCATGTCACACTATATAATATAATTTGGTCTATGAACAGGCTTGAGGTGTACAGATATTTTTTCATGATTTATTTTTAGGTTTTCACTGGCCAGCAGAAGTTTTGATTGTTCCAAAACAATACGATTCAGTCCATACATATTTAGGTCGAATCCACACTCTCTCGTGGTTACATAGACTAACTGAAACTGGCGCTGGTTAGTATGGACTTGCTCATGCGCAGAGATCGATTTCCGCCTTAAGCCACCCCAAGTACTGTTTGTGTGGACAGGACGCCTAGTTCACCTCTAGTTTGCCTTATCTAGTTTGGCCTAAAGTTGTGCTATATGAACGGGGCTTAGATGAGATGGCCGAATCAGTTGAGCGTCAGTCTCCCGTTTTAGTAGATCGTGGGATTCGAACCCATGGGTTTGAACCCTGGTCGAATTAAACCAATGATGTATAAATTGATATTGTCACTTCCTAACCAGGCGTTCAGCATTATTAGGATACGGCAAGGACTGATTGATTCAGTGTCAGGATAATGTGCAGCCTGACCTACCAGTGGGGCAGCAGTACAATGTTCCTATGATTGTGCACTGTCACAAGTTCGTACCCGTCCGGATATGACCTTAGATATTGCCAGGACGAAAAATCCTAAATATAAACCTTTAGTAACTGATTAGGCTCCATTAATAAACTGGGTCCTAAGATGTAGCATTCTAAACAACCACTCAGAAGTACCTGAATAGGGTCCAGTAATAAACTGGGTCCCAGGATGATCATGCTAAGCAACCAACCAGAAGTACCTGAATAGGGTCCATTAATAAACTGGGTCCCAGGATGTAACATGCTAAACAACCAACCAGAAGTACCTGAATAGGGTCCATTAATAAACTGGGTCCCATGACGGAGCATTATAAACAACCACTCAGAAGTACCTGAATAGGCTCCATTAATAAACTGGGTCCCAGGATGTAACATTCTAAATAACCAACCAGAAGTACCTGAATATGGTCCATTAATAAACTGGGTCCCATGAAGTAGCATTATAAACAACCACTCAGAAGTACCTGAATAGGGTCCATTAATAAACTGGGTCCCATGATGTAACACTCTAAAAAAACAAACTAGAAGTACCTGAATAGGGTCCATTAATAAACTGGGTCCCATGATGTAACATTCTAAACAACCACTCAGAAGTACCTGAATAGGGTCCATTAATAAACTGGGTCCCAGGATGTAACATGCTAAACAATGAACCAGAAGTACCTGAATATGGTCCATTAATAAACTGGGTCCCATGAAGTAGCATTATAAACAACCACTCAGAAGTACCTGAATAGGGTCCATTAATAAACTGGGTCCCAGGATGTAACATGCTAAACAATGAACCAGAAGTACCTGAATAGGGTCCATTAATAAACTGGGTCCCATGATGTAACATTCTAAGCAACCACTCAGAAGTACCTGAATAGGGTCCAGTAATAAACTGGGTCCCAGGATGTAACACTCTAAAAAACAAACTAAAAGTACCTGAATAGGGTCCATTAATAAACTGGGTCCCATGACGTAACATTCTAAACAACCACTCAGAAGTACCTGAATAGGGTCCATTAATAAACTGGGTCCCAGGATGTAACATGCTAAACAACCAACCAGAAGTACCTGAATAGGGTCCATTATTAAACTGGGTCCCATTATGTAACATACTAAACAACCACTCAGAAGTACCTGAATAGGGTCCATTATTAAACTGGGTCCCATGATGTAACATTATAAACAACCAACCAGAAGTACCTGAATAGGGTCCATTAATAAACTGGGTCCCATGATGTACCATTCTAAACAACCACTCAGAAGTACCTGAATAGGGTTCATTATTAAACTGGGTCCCATGATGTAACATTCTAAACAACCAACCAGAAGTACCTGAATAGGGTCCATTATTAAACTGGGTCCCATGACGTAACATTCTAAACAACCACTCAGAAGTACCTGAATAGGGTCCATTATTAAACTGCGTCCCATGATGTAACATTCTGAACAACCAACCAGAAGTACCTGAATAGGGTCCATTAATAAACTGGATTGCTGTGCAGTTTTGGAATCTTTATCAAAATGTGATATGAATTTGGCATTGCTTAGTCTGCAAATATGAATAAAGGAACACCTCTGATAGCTGCAGTGTGCGATTCAATACTTCAAAAGTGATCAGTTATCTTCCTCGCACATCTCAGGAGACCAACATCTGCAAAACGTGCATCATACCCCATAATGCACACAAATTCACTCAGAATATCTCAGGTTTGCTCTTTTCGAAAATGATGGCGCCGTGCGCCATTCAACCATCTTTCATAGTAGACTGGGCGCGGTGCCCGAATCGGTAGAGAGCAGGCCTCGCATGCGGGAGATAAGGAGTTTGGTTCCCAGTCGATTCACACAACTGACTTATACAATTGATACTTGTCGCTTCCAAATCTGCGACTTAGCATCAGTAGGATAATGCAAGGACTGGTTAGCTCCATGTCAGGATAATGTGACTGAGTGGGATATTGGATCATGGTGCTGGCACACTGATTTCCCAATGGGGCAGCACTATAAAGTTGCCATGAGTGCACACTGTCATAAGTCTGTACCAGTCAGGCTATGAACTTTGATGTTGCCGGGGCATAACATGCCAACAAACAATGACCTCTCATAGCAGCAGGAGTCAGATATAATCTACTGAATGCAACACAAGGAAGAGAGAAGAGAGAAATGTGTGTGTGTTGCCTGCTGATAGTGATATGTTCTATTTTTCACTAAGAAATGTGTGTGTGCTGCCTGCTGATTGTGATATGTTCTATTTATCACGGATAAATGTGTGTGTGCTGTCTGCTGATAGTGATATGTTCTATTTAAAACTAGGACATGTGTGTGCTGCCTGCTGATAGTATTATGTTCTATTTATCACTAAGACATGTGTGTGCTGCTTGCTGATAGTGATTCTTCTTCTTCTTCGCCCGTTGAGGCATCAGCGCCCATCCACACAAACACCTCCTCAGCCGTGTCGTAGATGAACGCGTCACCTACCGCCCAACTTTGGGCATAGGCCACAAATAAGGGCTCCCCAGTTTTCCCAGTCCTGGGTCTTGAGTTTCTTGTTCATGATTCTGTAACATTGTTCTTTTTCCGGGGTAGGATTGTTGGCCCCATGCCCAACCCCCAACCTGGAGGACCAGTTGCTGCTCTTAGTCTGTCCTCTACCATGAGTCCTGCCCGGCTTGGTTAAACCTGCCAGGGGGCTAGCCCCCGCCGGTATAGCTCTCATGGTCACAGAGGCACACAAGCCTCCCCACCACGACAAGGTAGCAACACATTGGGGGGGGCTGATAGTGATATGTTCTATTTATCACTATTAAATGGGTGTGTGTGCTGTCTGCTGATAGTGATATGTTATATTTATCACTAAGAAATGTGGGTGTGCTGTCTGCTGATAGTGATATGTTCTATGTAACACTAGGACATGTGTGTGCTGCCTGCTGATAGTAATATGTTCTATTTATCACTAAGAAATGTGTGTGTGCTGTCTGCTGATAGTGATATGTTCTATGCAACACTAGGACATGGGTGTGCTGCCTGCTGATAGTAATATCTTCTATTTATCACTGCCTCTTACAGCAAATCTTAGCTGCACAATTCCCCTTTGGAGGACGAGGAAAAATATAGGTGGCAGTCGGTGCTGGGTGTGTTTATGCGTGGGTGGGGGGTGAAGGGAAAAGTGGTAGCTTGTTTTTTTTATATCCTACCAACATCTAAGGTCATATCAGGAAGGGTACCGACTTGTGACAGTGTGCACTCATGTCAACTTTATGTGGAGTATAAAGTATTTATACAAATATTATTATCTACTATTGTCTTATATCTATATTCTCTTCATGGGATTCGAACCTGCAACCCCAAGCCTACGCGCTGGGCGGTGCTCGCAGGCAGTGACTGACGGACCGGCCGCTGATTGGCTGCTAGTGGGTGGGGTGGGAGTAGCCTACCCCCAACCGCAACGGTTGTCTAGGTATATCTGCCATTTTCCTATAATATCTAGCTTAAATATTTTTGTTAAACTACTCAATCCATCCACTGTATATTGGGTCTTAATAACTGATAATAGCTCTGCTCCACTGGAAAATCAGACCACCGGCACCATGACCCAATACCCCACTCAGTCACATTATCCTGACACTGAGCTAACCCATCCTTGCCTTATCCTTTTAATGCCGAAGGCCAGGCTCAGAAGCGACAAATATCCATTTTGAAGTCATCGCTTTGAGTCGACCAGGAACCAAGCAAATGACCTTCCACACGTGAGGCCCGCGCTCTCCCTATTAGGCCACTAAAGCCGTGTTCACACACCGGAGTTAAGTCGCCTCAACTACTTCGCCTTGTCTAGTTCGGCTCACATTCGCTGTGTGGATGTGACGCTGAAGCAAATTAGGGCTAGTTCACCTCATCTAGTTCGCTTCAAGTAAACCACGTCGGGAGGTAGTATTGATGAAGCAAACTAGCTTAAGTTGGCCCAAGTTCATAGTGTGAACAGTAGCAGCTTAGATGAACCGGATTAAAGACGTCACAGGCATGCGCAGTCGAGACCTGAGTTTGTTTATTTTCCGGTCGATCAAAAGCGCATATTATATAATTTGGTCTATGAACCTGTTAGAGGTGCACAGAGATTTATTTTTAGGTTTTCACTGCCCAGCAGAAATGTTGACCGTTCCAAGCCAAAACGATTCAGCCCACACTCCTTCATGGCGACGTCGACTAACCGAAACTGGTGCTGGTTAGTATGAATTTACTCATGCGCAGATATTGATTTCCGCCTTAAACCGCTCCGTGTGTGGACACGACACTAGTTCGCCTCATCTAGTTCGCCTTATCTAGTTTGGCCTAAAGTTGTGTGTGTGAACACGGCTTAAGAGAGAATTCAGCCCTCTATTTGTGCTTCCATAGTTAGGTCATTGCGGCTACGGCACACATGACGAGGAGGCATGAGTGGGATAACATGTCTTTATTCCAGGCAGCCCCAGGGGGCATTACATGAATAAGTGTATGGTGTTGCAGCCATCCCAGAGCTGCAATGAATCAGTGTCATGTGGTGATCAGAGTGGGGGATGAGAATGGCATGAATGAGGTGCGACAGATGAGCAAGGCGAGGCGAGGTGAGGAGATGTCAACTAGCGGGTAGCAGTAGTTGAGTAAAGTAATATATTGTATAATAACAGTTGATGGTTAATTAATTAATAAATGGTTAATTACATAAATTTTCCCTACCATTGGTTAATTATTGTAATATAATTAATTGATGATTATTGTTATTGTTTATATTTCTTACCGGTGCAGGTGGGTGGGTAAAATTGAGTAGTGGTCAGTCCGGATGGGTGATGCGGAGTGACCAGCGTAGGGGCATGAGTAGTGGTTATGAGGAGGGGAGGCTGTGATTGGCCGGAGGAGCCATGAGTGAGTTGGGGGGTGAAGGAGTGCTGATGGAGGGCCGGTAAGAGTGGGTGGCAGTGTTTGTGTGTTATGACCCCCCCCCCCCACCCCACCACCTGCCGATGGGGGGAGGGGAGGGGGGTTTGCCTCGCAGCCCCGCGTGCCCCGCAATGACCCTGAATGAGCACTCGCTCATTCCCCACACTTATACTCAACGATCCTTAGTTTTGATTTTTCTTCAAAGAACTCTTTCCCCATTTTGAAGCACCCCCGATCAAAGCGACTGCGCATGCGCGATATGGGCGAGTTTCCACCTAGGCCATATTCGATTAAACAACTCGGGTCACCCGAACCACTTTTTGGCGCATGTGCAGAACCTACGACCTAAGGTTGCATTAGCGAACACGCTCGGGTGGAAAAAATGGTGGCTTAATACAACACTTTAAAAAAATTAAATAACCAATATAACTACAGCAATATAGGATTTAATGTATTTTATAATTGCATAATTTAAATATATGTCCATTTTAATGTAGATGGTATTTTACATTAATAACAAAAAAGAAGCTTTGCAGTACATGACACACACAGGTACCATCACAAATGCTCCTAGCACCCCCAAGCCAAGACATGGGTTACTGGGGTCTGGTCGTTTTGCACACGGCCCGTGTATTTTTAGGCTCCACTCGCGGTGTTCTATTTTAAATCGTAACGACTCGGGTGACCCGAATCGTCCGGAGCATCATAATGGGACACGGCCATAGACTGGCGTGTAGAGGTGGGGATGGGGAGGGATTCACAGCGCCCTCAGTGAGTTCGAAACGGGGCGGGCATCCTGACTGCATTGTATTGTTTGCAAATCATCATCATCAGGCTGTCCGTCACTATGCAACAAAGACTGCTTTCATTTCTTAACCGCTGATCTCCATTTATCTCTCTGCTGTGAGAGTGATGTCCATGAGTCGGTCCTAATGTCTCTCTCTCAGTTTCAGGTTTCTCTTGATAATATCCTTGAACCGGATAGGAGGGCATCCTCTCTTTCTCAGACAAGAAGACAATTGAGAATAGAGGATCTGCTTTGGTATCCTGTTTGGTGACATCCTCATCACATGTCCAGGCCACCGGAGGTACTTTCTGATCAGAAGATCTTCCATAGAGGGCAGCCCTATCCAATCTAATATTTCCTTATTTATCACTGTGTCCTTCTAGGTGCACATGGCACACTGTACTACCCCAGTCACACTACTCCTTTCGGCCGCTTATGGCCATAAAAAAAGGGCTGTTTGCAACGAATTCACACATAGTCGCTAAATAGACTGCAAGCGGTCAGAAAGTGGTCAGAAAGTGGTCAGAAAGTGGTCCTCAGTGGTCACCAACATCCTTTCGAACATTATGGTCGCAAGGAAGTTTCTGCTCCTGCACACCTTTGTTTGTTTGTTATTTTACGTCCTAGCAACATCTAAGGTCATATCAGGACGGGTACCGACTTGTAACAGTGCACACTCATGACATACTTTATAGTGCTGCCCCACTGAGAACACAGGCTGCTGCCACCATGACCTGATATCCAACTCAGTCACATTATCATGACACTGAGCCAACCAGTCCTTGTCCTATCCTAATAATGCCGAGCACCATCCTATGAAGCGACAAATAACAATTGTTGAGTCAATGGTTTGACTCGACCAGGATTCGAACCCACAACCTCATGGTATCGGATCTCCCGATCTACCAAAACAGGAAACGGACGTTCTACTCATTCGGCCACCCTGTCTGGTTGCTACTGCACCAAAACCTCCTTGCGACCAAAATCAAAATGGTCACCCAGAGGTCAGCGCCCATTGCTTTTTTTCGAAAGGAGGTCACTTGTGACTTGTTTTTGTGGACCAAAGTGGTCGCAAAGTGGTCGCACAGTGGTCACAAAGTGGTCGCAAAATGTGGTCGCAAAATGTGGTCGCAAACGTGGTCGCAAGCCATAGTGTGACTGGAGCTTACGCAGGATACCCCAAGCTGTCATCCCATCTTACCCAACCAGGTAGTCATAACTGCTCATATTGTAAATGACACATGTCTCAGGAAATGGGGTCAAGGTCAGGGTGGGTCTGTCATGGGGTAACCCACATCTACGCTAACTGGTTGGAGTGCAGCTGTCAGTGCCTCGATTACTATGACATAGCTCACACAAAAATGAGGTCACGGTCACTTTAGTCCAACGATGAGTGGATGGGCGGTAGTTCTCACCTACCAAGGTCAAGGTCGACTACATGCCATCGTTGCTATGATACAAGTGTCAGAAAGCATGGTCAAGGTCGCCTTATGGTTGTCACTGCTGTGGTTGGTTTGTTGTTGGAAGTTTAAGTCCTGGCAACATCTAGGGTCATATCAGGATGGGTTACCGACTTCTGACAGTTCACACTCATGGTGACTTTATAGTGCTGTCCCACTGAGAAACCAGGCTGTTGTCACCATGATCTGATATCCCACTCAGTCACATTATCTGGACACTGAGCCAACCAGTCATTGCCCTATCCTGTTAATGCCGATCGCCAGGCTAGATAGTGATAAGTTTCAATGTTATAAGTCATCGGTTTGACTCGACCTGGAACCGAACTCCCGACCTACCGCACACTAAGCCCGCGCTCTACCGATTCGGCCACCGCGCCCAGTGTCACTACTAGGACATAGGCCTAACCCTTGGGTAAAGTTCACAAGCAGCTATAAGCACGGGTACGTCGGTCACAGTAGGTTCAACTGGTTAGAAGGCTAGCCTAGGAATGGCAGAAACGTGGGTTCGATGCCGCTCTGTAAGCATGGTGTGTTATATATAGATATATTATACAGTGGGAAGACAAACCTGTGCCTATACATCGCTCGTATTGTTCTTTCTCGGTAATATAAGTCAAAAACATCCATAAATGCCTCATATTCGTAGAGATGGGGATCATTCACCCAATGTGTGTCCAGCCTAGTTGTATCAGTTGACGGTGCTGTCACTGTATTCGACACTCAGACAGGCAACAGAGAGGCCATGTAGTAGAATCATCTAGGCTTCTTGAACCTGCTTCCCCTGTATTAGTGTCAGAGAGTCTGTGTTATCTACATGATTGAAAGGTGCATACTCAGATGAATGCGTCAATATGTTTATGATTTCATGCATTCACTATCTTAGACGCTGACCTCCTTAAAGATGTGTTGCAGTATGGCCCTCTGTTGTTATACTGCTGTGTTGTTGTGTTGCTATGCTGATATGTGGCTACGCTGTTATGCTGCTGTACTGCCATGCTAATCTACTGATATGCTGCTATGCTGTTATGCTGCTGTGATGTGCTGCTGCTATGCTGATGTGCTGCTATGCCACTATGCCGCTATGCTGCTATGTCAATATGCCACTATGCCAATATGATGATATGCCATTATGCCACTATGCCAATATGCTGTTATGCCGCTATGCCGCTATGCCAATATGCTGCTATGCCGCTATGTTGCTATGCCGATATGCTGCTATGCCACTATGCCGCGATGCCTCTGTGCCGCTATACCACTATGACGCTATGTCGCTATGCCGATATGCCGATATGCCGTTATGTCGTTATGCCGATATGATTATGTATTGATATGCCACTATGCCGCTATGCCATTATGCCGCTATGCTGCTATGCACCTATTATTTAGGCTGCAGTGCCTCGCCTATAGTCCACCGGCGGTGGTTGGGTGCTGTGCCACCTGTACTACCACGTCTGCTGCTCCGGTGAGCCACTGGCTATCCTCCACCGGCGGTGGGGTGGGCGCTGTGCCGCCTGTACTTCCCCGGCTGTTGCTCCGGTGAGCCGCTGACTATCCTCCAATCAGGAGGAAGCTTCCCGGGGGAGGCGACTTCGGGCGGCGTGGCCCCCACTCGGCGCGGCCCCCACTCGGTCTCCAGTTGGCGAGGACGAAGTGTCAACAAGTGTGTTATGGGGGAGTCGTCCCGTGCCCCCCCACCAGGGGGGGCTGCCAACAGCAAGGATCCAAGCAGTATTGTAGGTGATGACATGGATCTCGTGCCTGAGACTGTCGGGCCAGAGCAAATCATCGCTGGATCTCCCGCTGTCGGGCGGGGGGGGGGGGGGGGGGGGAACAGAAAGTGAATTACTGGGCTGTGGTCGCACTTCTAGGACATTTGGTGTGTCGCACCCGGATCTTTGTGAACTAAACAATGACTGGATATGGGTGCTGAGTCCAGAACCCAGTGGCCATGTGACGGCCGGTCTGATCTGTGCGTTGTGGGTGGTATACCGAGATGGCCCGCACACTTGGTGCTAATGTTACATTGACATTTTCGTTGATTGCATGAACGGTTGTTGTTGTAGTTATCTTATTGAAGGTGTTGCTACACAAATTAAACCATGCCCTGTATATATCGAATGTTTTTGTAGGGGGGGATGTAGACCCGGATTGGAAATATATCCTCCATGGTGCCTGTTTTGGTTTCAAGGTCATCGACGCCGATTGTGATAGCTTGTATCACAAGGAAAACTACAGCTCCATTACCACCAGTGAGATAGGTGCTGCCATGTCAGGTCATTTACAAATCGATATTGATACTCAAATGATAGCCATTGTTGATAAACCATGTGCCTATATCCATGCTCTGGGGGGCGTACCAAAAGGGCACAATGACTTCCGTGCCATCATGGATTGCTCGAGTCCAACAGGTACCTGTGTAAATGACCACTGCTCACTGCTCACTGGGGACTACTGAGCTACTGTGGATATCAGCAATGCCTATCCGGCAATTAACATACGTCCAGGCTGTAGAGAGCACCAGGGGCTGGCTTGGGATTTCGGTGAGGGCAGCATATTCATGAGGGATAACTGCCTTGGTATGGGCCTCAGCAGTTTCCCTTACATCGTTTCCAAAGTCAGCGAGTTGTGATCCGGTGCATGGTGAGAGAGGGCCATCCTGAATGTATATACCTGGACGACTTTTGCATGGTCGCGCGTAGCGAGGAGTCATGTAGACAGGGAAAACTGGTGTTGGTGGCAATTTTGCACCGGGTAGGTTCCTAAGTCAGCTTTAAGAAGCTGACTTACCCAAATCAAGTAGCTTGGTTCTTGGATATCGATGTTGATTCGGTGCGTATGGAGAGAAGTCTCCCAGAGCCACCCTGAATTCAGGCAGGAGCAAAAATAAAACCACCATGGCATCCCTGCGCCTGATCTTCTGGATATTGGTCCATTTCAACTTTGATGTGCAATCTGTGTACATCAACACGAGGGACAATGTTATTTGTGATAGCTTAAGCAGGTTGAACAACTTTAAGAATATTGCATGCATACGCGATGCCAATGCGGCCAGGACTATGTGCTGCCATGAGTTTTTCTTTTATTAATTCAGATTGGGACAGGTTGCGGTCTGAGTGTGTGCACTGGTTCCACCAAGGAAACTTGTTCGGTCCAGGTGAAAGCGTACCCGGAATTCTGTGAAGTGTTCGCAGACAAGGTCGATCCATATCCTTGCCCACCAGATCAACTGTGTATGTATATGGCACTCCTTGCCAGACATATGTGCTATAGCTCAATTAGACAGTATCTTAGTGCACTAAATAATCATCTGAAAGATGTCGGGTGCACAACGAGAGATTATGCAAATCATAGGAATCACAAATGCATGTCGGGTATACGTAGGATGCTCGGTGATGCTACCCATCAAGCGCCACCACTGTTACCGTGTCACCTCTTGAAATTGTTCAGTATTATGCGGCTGATCCTGGTTCATGTAGCACTCCATGCAGCCATACTGTTATCTTTCAGGGCACTGTTGCGTAAGTGTCATGTGACAGATTCTGATTCGTCCCGGCTGCAGTCTGATTTCACATTCCATAGATTGGGGATGATGGTAAGAGTCCGGAAATCTAACACTATCCAAGCCCGTGAAAGAACTCACTTGATACCAGTAGCGTGTGTCATGAACCCCGCATTGTGTGCGGTCTACTGGGTAAGGAGACACTTCACGCCTTCAGAATCCCCCACTGGGGGGGATCGATCTCAATGCCTTACCTGTTCTACTTGGCATCTCTGAAGTACCACTGTATAAAAACATGGATGCTCTGCCGCTGGGAGCACCCTATGTAATTACAAAACTCTCCCCCTTCATTTCACCTGTGATGCAATCAGCCTAATCAATTTAACCATGTGTGGAATGAGGAAGGAAAACTAGTCACAATGATGAACAGTGAATAAGTTGTGCTTTATTGGCAGCAACTCCTGTCATCCCCCTTACATGTGACCTAGCACCTGCACTCCTCATATACTGCCCACACTATGTCTCATTGTCACTTTAGCCTGTATACTGAAGCAGTGCCCACAACCCATGGGACAGTCCTATGGCTGTGGATGCACTCAATTTGAATAGATGAATTTGGATAGCATCAGACAGAGTGTCTGGGGTTCCTGCTCCAAAGTAGGTGTGTCTCACTCAAGAGCCAGGATGAGAGTCCTTCTCTTCAGTGTCTCAGAAGCAGAATTTTGAATAATTACTTAATTGAGACTAGTGTGTGGTCAGGATAGGCCAAGCGAGTCAGGTGACCGGACATTCCCCAGCCAGCCAATCAGACACGCCCCACAGACTGGGTGGGTGACCACCCCCAGTGGGGGCTGTCACTCAAACCAGCTGCAGGTGGTGCACTCTATACATATGCAAATTAGGCAGGTGGGTCAGTCAGTGGTCCTGGGTGGACAGGATGTTGCATACAGTTACAGATGTGTATATAGATATATATAGTACCATTGTTCTTTCCCTCCAATTGTATTCTTTATGAACACATAGAGAACATTTCAATAATCATGTACTGTTTCTTGCAAAGGAAATCTTTTCATTAACTCCAAACATCATATATAACAGATAGTCTACACCACCCAGCATCATGTACATTTCCATCAACTCCACTCCTAATATATAACATATAGTTTACCTCACTCAGTACCATGTACAATGGGAGTGGGATTCTATTAACTTTAGTTACTTTTAGTTTACATAACCTAAGTCCCACTCCGGCATCCAAGAATAATAATGCTCTCTGCCAATATATAATTCTTAACCGAAAATCCGTATATTTTTACAAGTGTGCATGTGCTATTGTAAAATATTCCGATTAAAAGCACATTGGTGGGTAATGTGAAGTAGTCTATAAGGGATTACAAATGGTCTATAAAGGTAAATGATGTAATGTGACCAAATGCATGTGGTATTGTGTAGTGTTGGTGATCCTTTGCTTACATTAGATAGACATTATGTATACTATAGATAGTGTGAGAGGGGCACTACTGTTAATGTGATAGGGCCTTAGCAGCTCTGCTCACAAACCCCTCCCTCCCAACTGTTGATATGGATCACTGCACACACAGACACAACAGGGCAGGTGAGCCAAAACAACCAAGGCATGGATACTAGAATGCTTACATTTGATTGGTGAATATATAAATGCTTACTGTTGATTGGAGGATCTGGTCATGTGACAAGCCATCTTGGATTCCATAACCACTATATAATAATAAACCTGAGGGTGCAAGCTCTCTGTCTTCCTGCACACTTTATACTCTACTTTTCTTATACTTGCCTGTCGTGATTTCATATTAGCCTGCCTACACAACTACAGCTGCCAGCCGACGACTTTACACTATGTTACAACCGGGCAGGTTCACCACCCATAACCTCCGCAGGGGTGGTACAACTTACCTGGGAAAAACGGGAGCCTCTATCCTGGAGATCAGGGAATGGGGCAACTGGAAGTCAGACGCAGTTTTTGAGTACTTACAGGGGCCGATCGAGCAGAGACTTGCAGCAGACATAAAGGTTGCAGCTATGCTTGTGGACGATATGACCTAATCTTGGGGTTGGGTGTTTTGGGCCTTTAGAGGTACCAGACAGAGTACTATCTCGTCCAATACAATAAGGAGGAAGCTTCCCGGGGGAGGTCTCAAGTCAGTCAGAATTTTTACTTTTGAGTGATTGTTTGTTTCTACTGATTGATGAATTGAACTAGTTTATTAAACAGACGGGCCTTTAGAGGTAGCAGCCAGAGTATTATCTCGTCCAACTATATATATATATATGTGTTTGTTGTTCCTCTCCGGAAGAATATAAATAATAATTAAAAATATCTCTATAGTCAGCCATTTAAAAGAGTAAGCCAGTTCAAACTGAATGTATGCACTAAATCATAATGAACTACATGATATACTGATCTGAAACTCAAAAACATCCGATAAAGCAACTTGAAGTGAACTACACAAGCATGCACCATCAGGCTGGTTGGTTGGGTGTTGGAATTTTACGTCATTGGCAACATAGATCTGCGGTCATATAAGCATGGGTACCGACTTGTGACAGTCTGCACTCATGGGGATGGTATAGTGCTGCCCAACTCGGAAACCAGGCCGCCAGCACCATGACCCGATATCCCACTCAGTCACATTATCCTGACAGTGAGCTAACCAGTCCTTGCCCTGTCCCATTAATGCTGAGCGTCTAGGAAGTGACATGTATATATTTGATAAGTCATCGGTTTGACTCGACTGGGAAATGAACTCCCGATCTCCTGCAACGGATGGCTGCGATCAACCAATTCGGCCACTGCATCCCGTAGCACCATGAGGGTACCAGTCGAGTGATGGTGTTGACGATGCTGCACTCAAACCGTTGGCACATCTCAGAACGAGGGTTGGTGGGTGGGTGTTGTGAAGAAAACTGTTTGAAGACTGCGATCCGCTGTCAATGTGGTGTTCTCTGTGGCGGAGTGGTTAGAATGTCTGACTTTTTTCTAGGTCGGTCTCCTAATCTGAAGGTTGGTGGTTCGATTCCCCATGCCCCAATCTCTGCCAATTTGGATTTCCACCGCTGTTTATAACTTACAGCGTCATCAAAGGCCGGTTGCTCTCATACCATGTCTATGTGGTGTGGGAGGTTAAAAATCCCTTGGGTCGATAAAAGTGTAGGCACGGGCTTTCTATCGACAAACTGTCTAATGGTGAAAACAAGCCTATTCAGGCTTATCCATGATAGGTAGTATACATCTTCAACACAAAAAATGCTATATATAGGAGTATAGACTCGGTTCGGGGTTGGGAAAGTGGAAGAATTAGGTAGGAGGCACAGCGGGGACCTGGTCTTGAAGTAGTAATCCGCAAGGGCGATAAGTGGTGCTGGGGGGAGGGCAGCAGGCTTTTATTATTGGGGTTTACCCCAAAATCAAGCATCATTTTCAATGTTACACACACCGGACAAGGTGGCTGAATCGATAGAGCGCAGGCTTCCTATACGGAATCTCTGGTCAGTGAATCCCAGCCGAGTCAATATGTCAAACCGATAGGCAACGAAGGAGGAACAGAGGCGGGGGGGGGGGGGGGGGGACATGTTATTCAACAATAAAATGAGGACAATGAGAATGAAGAGGACAATACAAGAGGAACATAAGATAACTTACACAAAGAATAATGTCAGATTCAATAAAGGGAATCATAGGTAAATATGCGTAGTAATGTCAGTATCAAGGACAGGACCTACCGGCGTGGCGAGGTCATCCGCGAACAGTCAGTGGGGAAGGAGGAGCCCCGAAGAGCCCTCCACCCTAGGAAGAGAGAACAAATAATAAATATAAGAGAGCAACAAATAAAATCAGGGCGGGTGGGTGGAAAAAGTGAGGCTCCTGGAGGAGGGCAGGAGGCAGCGGCGGGCGCGGTTATATGGGAGAATTGACAGGGGGGGTGACGTAATGAGTTATAAAATCCATACTGGCGCTCAGCATTAATAGGATAGGACCAGGACTGGTTAGTACAATATCAGGATAATGTCACTGTGTGGGATTTAGGTTCATAGTACTGTTGGCCTGGTGTCTCAGTGGGGCAGCACTGTTAAGTTGCAATGAGTGTGGACTTTTACAAGTTGGTACATTTTGCGACCCCATTTGTGACCATTTTGCAACGACTTGCGACCTGTTTGCGACCACCGATTTGGGTGTGGTCGTAAGGTGATGGCAAGCAGCAGTGTGACTGGGGTAGCAACAGCAGTAATATGTAGCTGGGTCGTTCTATAAAGTTAGGAACCACTTTTGTGACATTGAAGCGAAAACTAAAAGCTTCCCAAATAATACGTCAAAACATTCCAAATAATATTAAAACCCATATTCATATGAAGCTTTCCATGCTGTGTATGTGTTAGAGATGAAAAAAAGCCATTTGACTTCATGATGTTGATTTTATAACAAATAATGATAGGAAAATATGACCTATGTAATATGGAAATGTAACAAGCATCTATAGCATCATTTTTAACATGCACAGCACATTCAAACTAGATGTTGTTGATTACAGTTAGGCCAACAAAATGATGTCTTACAAGAAAGAAGTTGAAACAAAGTTGAACAAAAAACAAGTGTAAATGAGTAAAATTTCATATTTCCACTTTGGCACAAAAGTATATTAACATACTTTTAATACATTGTGCGCGATCGATTAAATACATATAGTATTGCTAACATACTTTAATAACAAAAACCAACAATAAGTAGTTGACATGCTATTAAAAATAGAAATAATTTAGTATGGCCAACATAACATGGATACTAAATACAGTACAACCCTGTTAAACCATGCTCGGTTAAACCAAACGATCGGTTAATCCAAACTTTTGTCGGTGCCCCGGCAAAATACTACCATTTATCATATAAAAAAGTTAGTTAAATCAAAGTTTGTTAATTCAAACTATCGGTTAATCCAAACAAACTTGCCGGTCCTAGGTCACTTCCGGTACAGTTAAACCAAACATTCATGTGGTTATATGGTCATCTGAGACCCCACCACCTCTTTCATGTGGTTATATGGTCATCTGAGACCGACCTCCTCTTATACCACACTTGTTTGGATAAGTGTTAGCATGTGAAACCTTCATGGGGGTGCTTATGCAATTAGCGATTACACAATCAGCTGTACCGGTCCTCATACATCTGCATACTGAGGCATTGTGTGAGTTGTTTATGTATTACATATGCAATGTACGCTTAGTAATTCATAATGCACCCATGCATTTGTCAAAGCCAAGTCAAAGTCAAAGCCAAACACAAAGCTTGGTTAAACCAATGATCCGTTAATCCAAACAGATTGCTAGGGTCCCTTCAAGTTTGGTTCAATGGGGCCGTGCTGTATGTGGTACCCAGTTTCAGAGAAGGACCCAGCTACATACAGACATAGCTAACCATACATTCCCAGAGGGCCTCACTTACACGCCGCTGTGCACACACACCTAAACTAACCGCGGTGTCACAAGCGAATGTTCGACCCCAGTATAATGCCGGTTATCTTTCTGCTCAGGTCGCTGTAGAGAAACAGGGCGACATGTTTGGTGGGTGTCATGGCTACTTCGCTTGCCTGTCTGTGGCTGCACATATGGTGGACGGATTAGGGCAGGGTTGGCAGATGAGCGGCATCACTAAGGGCAGCACTAAGGGCATCACTAAGGGCAGCACTAAGGGCAGCACTAAGGGCACTAATACTCGCCCCCCCCTACACCCGCCCTACCCCCCGATCGTCCCCAGCCCACATGGACCCGAACCTACAAACAGCTGGGTACTCGAGCAGGCATGTGTGTACGTATGCACGCAAATGTATAGATGCACGCACACATACACACATTAGAGATATTCACACAGACATACACACTTACATATATGCACATATAGACACGTACACTCCTACCCATATACACTCATACCCACAAATACAATCATCCCCACATACACATATACACACATACACAGACGGGGATACACACCCACACACATACACATATATACACATACACATACACCTATTGACACATACCTGTATGCACCCATTCACATATATGCACATGTACACACATACATAAATACATACAAACATGCACACCTACACACATATACACATACTCACAATATACACATACACATATATGCGCACATGCATGTGTGCACACATGCATACAAACCCATATACATACATGTACATACACACATGAGCACACATACACGCACACACATGCATATATACACACATACACTTACCCACATACACACATGTACATATACACATACGTACACCTACATAGACAAACACCTCCCCACACACATACATATTAGACTCATACAGACATGCACATAAACAAATACGCAAACCAACACCACAAACACATACACACATACACACATACACACATACACACATACACACACATATGAATACAAACACATACACACATATATTAATTCAAACACATACACACATATATGAATACAAACACATACACACAGTTAGTCGCGCCCGCCTCACCCACAACGTGGCGCTCCTGAGTGTTGCTCAATTTCAGCAGCCAATCAGAACGGCGGGCGTCGTGACGTCACTGAATACTCGCGAGCTGTGCCCGGCACGTTAGGAGTGTCCACCATCGGTGAGCCGTCTCCCATGAAGACGAGTAGACAACAAGCCGGGTGGGGAGGGGGTGGGGGTGGGTTATCCCCGCCTTCAGACCCACTTCCGGTTCAGCATTCAAATTTCCAAGTCACGACAGGAAGTCGTCTATTTATCTGTTCTCCAGTTGGGTGTGCTAATGTTCGGCATTCATGGCCAGCTTTGGTGCTGGGTGTGTTTGTCAAAGTAAAAATTGTTTTATTTAATGATGTCTCTAGAGCGCATTGATTTTTATCATAGGCTATTGGACGTCAAACATACGGTAATTCTGACATTTTCATTTGGAGGAAACCCGCTGGCGCCACATAGGCTACTCTTTCCGATTATTTGTTTTAATGACACCCCAGTATAAAAAGTAAACATTGTCTACTTGTTGTGCTTCTTTCTGATAAGCAGCAAGGGGTCTTTAATATGCACATCCTACATCCTTTGATGACCGAGCTTTGGTCCACTGGTTGGAACGGAAAATAACCCAGACTGCAAATGGGTCCACTGAGCAGAATCCATCGGATGACCCACAACTTCACAGATGGACACCCTACCGCCTGAGCTACGTCCCGCTCCGTGGACGTGGCTTGTGTTCATTTCACGAGTCTCTGCAGAGTCTCGTGTAAATCGCTAAATCACGGACTGATGGCGTACCTGTTCCAGACAATAATATATCAGAGTCTATGAGAAATCTGAAGGTTGAATTGTTCAATCGAGAGCTTCAATTAAAGTTCTATATAACCCGTGAAAACATAACATTTTCAAAACCAAAACACTTATCTAGATATCATTTTACTTATCCAACTTAGATGCAGGTGACGTAATTAACGGGTTGTAAAATAATCCGATATATGGGAGGGGGGGTTGCTATTTTGTGAGGTGTTATTCGTAGAACTAGCCAAGTAACCTTGTATGTATATGTATATATATATGTATATATATGTATATATATAACATATATATGTTTTGGTTGGGTTGTAACAACAACAAACAAACAAACTTGTAAAATTACTGTAAACAAAGCCAATCATCAAAGTTACTGTAATGGGCGTGATGAACATAGGAAATATTGCGCCTAGAGCGGGACTCGAACCCACATCTCTTTGCATTCTGTGCCAGTGTGCTAACCATTACACCAACTACGCTCCCTGATAGCAACACACTACCCACGCCTACCTGTCTATTTAGTGTGTTGCCTGAGTGGTCAGTGCAGACTACTACACTACTTCAAACTGACATAAAGTAGATCCCAACAATGAACTGGATATATTTGTCCGAAGAAGAGGCAGACACTCAACAAGCATCGGATTAGAACACTGTAATGGGTGCAAAGAAGAGGTTTTCCAGATCAGTGTTGTCAGAATGTTGCAATAACTACATCGGAACCTTCTTTCTTTCCTTTTTTATTTTTTGAAGATTGATACTGCCTATTATGGATAAGTCTAAATAGACTTGTTTTCACCATTAGACAGTTTGTCGATAGAAAGCCCTAGCCTACACTTTTACTGACCCAAGGGATTTTTAACCTCCCACACCACATAAACATGGTATGAGAGCAACTGCCCTTTGATGATGATGTAAGTTATACACAGCGGTGGAAATCCAAATTGGCAGAAGTGGGGGCATGGGGAATCAAACCACCGAGCTTCAGATTAGGAGTCCGACCTAGACAAAAATCAGACACTCTAAACACTCCGCCTAAGAGAACACCTTCTGTGTTCCTCGCAATATATTCCTTCACAAGAAGTTTATTATATTCCACACAGTGCTATTCTAGTAATCCATTAACCGGGCGCGGTGTGGGAACATTGGTACAGCGCAGGCATCGCGTGCGAAGGGTCGAGAGTTCGCTTCCCGGTCGAGTCAAACCAATAACTTTAAAATTGATACTTATCGCATCCTAGCCTGGTGATGGGCATTAGTAGCATAGGGGACCGGGCGCGGTGGCCGAATGGTAGAGCACAGGCCTCGCGTGCGGAAGATCGGGAGTTCAATCCGGTAAGGTGTGACAGGCACTTGAGTGCATTGCATGTATATATGTAATTGAAAGCCTCAAAACAACTTATGGATATAATCCATTTTAAAGACTTACAACTCCAGAGCAACAAGTGTGGTAGTCTGCACTAATCTATCAGGCAAGGAGTCTATATAGATAGATAGGCGTGGATAGAGTGATGAAATCACGGATCCTAGATAGTGTAAAGGTGACCACACTATCCGGGAATGCAAGAGATGTGGGTTTGATTCCTACTCTGGTCATTTACAATTCCAAGGTGATGATTGTAGTTGTCTGCACTGACCTCTCAGGCAAGGAGACGCATGGGTAGGGTGATAACATCACGGATCACGGTTCCTAGGTGGTATAAAGGTTGCCACACTATCCAGGAATGCAAGAGATGTGGGTTTGATTCCCACTCTGGTCATTTACAATTCCAGGGGGGGGATAATTATGGTAGTCTGCAACTAACCTCTCCGGAAAATGAGCCACATAGACAGGCAGGTGTGGGTAGGTTGGAGACCTCACGGAGCCTAGTTCGTATAATGCTTAGCGATCTTGCCTGAAATGCAAGAGATGTGGCTTTAATTCCCAATCTACGCACATAAGCCCCAATGACACCTTGTGTCAATACAACTGATGTCCGAGTGAGAGTGAGCAACTCACAGCTGCTCCCCTTTCATAGCGAGCCACTCCTGACACGCTAATTTAGTTTGTATCGGCTCACTGCTCCCTATAAAGGCTAACCATCTGTCAGTCAGTGGCGACTCCCACCCATCGACTACCCCTTCTCCGCCAAGCGCGGTGGCCGAATCGTTTGGGAGATCGCGGTAGTTCGGCTCCCGGCCGAGTCAAATCAATGACTTATCAACTTGATACTTGTAGTTTCCTAGCCTGGCGCTCAGCATTCATAGTGTAAAATATTCTGATAAAACGCATTGGTGGGGAATGTAAAATGGGCTATAAATGAATACAAATGGTCTATTAATGTAAATGAAGTATGGGGCCAGGTGAAGGAATGTATTCATGTAGTTGCAGGTGACTCTTTACTTGTAGTCAATAGTCATTGTGTATTAGATAGATAGGGGCACGACTGTTAGTGTGTAAGGAGCTCAGGAGCTCTACCCACTACCCGCTCCCCCCCAACTGTTAGTCATGGATCACGATATGGTGGTGGTGGTGGGTAGATCACAGTAGCCATGGTGAGACAAGAATGCTTACTGTTCATTGGTGGAACTAGAAATGCGTATTGCTGATTGGAGATAGTGGTCAGGTGGTATGCCATATCAGATCCATGTACCACTCTATAATAATAAAGCTGAGGGTACAAGCTCTCATTCTACTTTCACTCTATATACTCTTCCTTTCTCTCCTTGCCTGTATTACTTTCATCTAGCCTGCCTACACAACTACATCTGCCAGATGACGAATTTACAATAGGATAGGGAAAGGACTGGTTAGCTCAGTGTCAGGATAATGTGACTGAGTGGGATGTTGGGTCACCTTGCCAGCAGCCTGATTTCTCAGTAGGGCAGCACTATAAAGTCGCCATGAGTGCGCACTGTCACAACTCGGTAGCCGTCCTGATATGACCTTAGATGTTGCCAGGACATAGAACTCCAACAACCACGCATACTCTCCACCCACTCGAGCCATCCCCCCTTTCAATCCACCATCGACCCTTCGATCCCCCCACCCTTCCCCCCCTAATCCTACCCCCTCCCCCATTCCGACCCATACCCCCCCCCCCCCCCCACCGACCACCTCTCCCTTCACACTAGAGCTCTGCACTTCCTAGAGCTACCCCCCCCCCCCCCCCACAACGCCAACCCATATGAGCCCATTACCCCATAGGCCCGCCCCCACCACGTCTCCATGGACTACATCTGCCTCATAACCCCGCCACGCACCCCTCTCCCCCATACACCAAATCACCCCGCACCCCTCTCCACCACAAATACCCTCCCTCCCCTATCGGTATGTCGCTCCCCAATAATTCCCCATCTCCCCATATAACCCCCATGACCCCAAATAACCCTCATCCCACTTCATAACCCCTACCACCCCATATAACCCACATCACCCCATATAACCCCACCATATAAACCCCACCCCATATAACCCACATCACCCCATATAACCCCCACCACCCAATATCACCCACATCACACAATATAACCTCCATCACCCTATATACCCCCACCACCCCATATAACCCAGCATCACCCTCTATACCCCCACCACCCCATATAACCCACACCACCCTATATAACACCCACCACCCAATATAACCCTCATCACCATGTAAAACCCTCACCACGCCACATAACCCGCATCACCCCCATATAACCCCCACCACCCCATATCACCCACATCACCCAATATAACCTTCATCACTCTATATAACCTCCATCACCCCATAAAACCTCCATCACCCAATATTACCACCATCACCATATATAACAATTAACATTAATCATCCAATATAACCTCCATCACCTCAGATAAACCCCACCGACCTAAATAACCCCTATATAACCTCCATCACCCCATAATACCTCCATCACCATATATAACCCCCATCACCCCATATACGACCGACCATCACATATAACCCCCATCAACCCCCATAACCCCCACTACCCCATATCACCCATATATCCCCACATAACCCCCATCACCCCAAATACCCCCCGCCACCTAATATAACCTCCAATATCCTTAGAGCCCCGACCCCATGCCATAAATCCAGCCTCCACGCCCCCTCCTCACCCCCACCCCACCACACCCACCCTGCTGGCGTGGCGCCACCTAGTGATAGATGGGTGCTTTGATTGTAGCGGCGCTGTGTGAAAGTATGCCGCACACGGACCGACACGCAAACGGACATACGGACCGCCATCTCCGCCAATACAGCACCGGTGGTTACAGTCATCAGGGTGAGCATACACTCAGCTACACCAGTGTGCCGAGGGGCAGTGCAGGCAATGCAGACAGTGGTCGACAATGGGAGTTGCTTCTGCTGGGCAACAAGATGGGATGGCCGAATGAGTGTTGAGCGTCCATCTCCAGTTTTGGTAGATCGGAGGATTCCAACCCTTGTTGTGTCAAAGCAATGAGTTACAAATTGCTACTTCTTGCTTCCTAGCCAGGTGCTCCGCCTTACTAGGATAGGACAAGGACTGGTTGGCTCAGTTAGGATAATGTGACCGAGTGGGGGATAGCGGGTCATGGTGCTGGCAGGCTGGTTACCCAGTGGGGAAGCACAATAAAGCTGCCATGAGTGCGCATTCTCACAAGTAAGTACCGGTCATGATATGACCTTAGATGTTGCCAGGACATACAACTCCAACAAGTAACCAATCGTCTGGTGGTGGGGTGGTGGTGGGGTGGTGGGGGGGGGGCGCTCTTCCCATTACAACCACTCACTGCAAACTCAGTGGTATCCAGTGAATCAAGCTAATGGAATGGTGGGTCACATTCCTCAACCAGTGGTCCACAACTGGTTCATCAAAGGATGTGGTATGTCCTATGCTGTCTGTGGAAAAGTGCATATAAAAGACGACTTGCTGCTTATCGGAAAGAGTAGCCGATGTGGCGGTAGTGGATTTCCTCCAAAGAAATATGTCAGAATGACCAAACGTCTGATGAAAATCAATGTGCTATGCATTTTATTGTACTTTCAGAAGTTAAGCCCCAGTCACATTTCGCCCGACCACTACCAGACCAATCGCCCGGACTGTCCCAGACAGCCCCGGTTAAAATCGCTCTTTTGGTCGTTTTTGGCATCAGTGTGACACCTACCCAGTCTAGCCCCCGGTCTAGCCCCAAGTCTAGCCCCCGGTCTAGCCGGACCAGGCCCAGACGACCCGGTGTATCCATGGAGTAGTCACGGATCAGTCCTGGACTTGAAGTGAACTTGCTCCTGCTATATATATACAAAAACGGGGCTCATCCTGCTGGACTGATCCGTGGTAAACTGGGCTATCCGTGGCGATCCATAGCTGATCCATGCTGATCCGGCTTGCCCAGGTCTTATTCGGGCAGTCCAGGATTGGTCCATGGCTATGTCTGGGCTAGTCCAGACAGCCCAGGTTAAACTGTGGCTAAAACGTGGCTCATCCTGGTTAAAAAACGCCTGGACAGCCCCGGACTGGCGCGGACGCTACACGGTCTATCCCCGGTCCACCCTCGGACTACCCGGACCACCCCCGGATTACACCCGGATCATCCCGGACGACGCCAGATCGAGCCCAGATCGCAATATTCCCCGGACCGCCAGGATGTTTTAAGCATTTTAAAACATCCAGGGCAGACCCTGGATGAGGCCGGACCAGCCACGGATCACCAAGGATCACCAACCATCACCAAGGACCAGCCAGAGATGAGCCATGGATCATGCCGGATCGCTACGGACCACATTGGATCACGGTCCAGGGCTCTTCCGGGGCTCGTCCAGCCCCTGATCCGGGTAGGTGTGATTCGGGCTTTACCTGTGTTCAGCCGAGGAGGCGGAGTCACAATGTCGAGTGTTCAGCTTAGGGCAGTCAGCTCGACCTGTGGTGTGATTGGCTGCTGAGAGTGAGGGTGGAGGTGGGAATGAGTGAGGGAAGGAGGTAGGAGCCAAAGGGTGAGTGAATGGTAGGTGATTACGCTGTGTACCCGCACCTGCGGGTTCAAACCCTGATCAAGTCAAACCAATGACTTAAAAATTGATACTTGCTGCTTCCTGGCCAGGCGGTCGGCATTATTATGATAGGGCAAGGACTGGTCGGCTCAGTGTCAGGATAATGTGACACAGTGGGATATCTAGTTCAATATTTGCGGTGGGCAGGTACTGGATGTGAGCATCTTGCTTCACATACACTGGTCCCATAGCACGTTTACCAATACCAAAGCGGTTTTAGATGGTGATGCGTTGGAATTGATATTATATATATGTGAAGTATAAGAATTATGCGATTATAAAGGTGCGTGAGGGATGTTCCTTTTATTATTATTAGCCACTGCTATGTTGTGTGCTACTCCATGGGTGACCAGCCCTCCTACCGGGACCGGTGGCGCCGCAACCGGCCCAAACCATAACCAGTTGCACAAACACTCTTACTCACGCACTGGACATTTATGTGATGTATAATGCAGTATGCTAGTATACAAATATGGAAGGGAATTGTTTCTAATTATGGATATTAATATATTACTGATATTATTGATATTATGGATTGTTATACTCCGTAAGACTCCGCAGTTGACAGGGGGCACCACCTGCGGCCCAACTCGCCTCCAACGGGTGCCGACAAGTGTTAGTTGTCAGAGAGTGGAGGAGTGTCAGTTATTATGCACCAAGCAGTAGAAGACTAGTAACATGTCAGATAAGCTGAAAGGAGGACACTTCATAGTAAATCGGCTTCCGGCTAATTATGCGTTGAATAACCAATTATACAAAAATAATGAAACGTCCTCACTTCATATAAACCTGACCCTGCACCAACTAACTGACACTCCTCCAGTCATCTACTGGTCATACCTTCTGCCTCGCGTATATACGATTCGCTCCAAAGTAATTGCTTATACAGCACATCATATTGTAAAGTCGCCCCCTGGTGGTGTGTGGACAAGCTAATGAGAAATCAATACAGGTAATGAAGGAAAGTAGAGAAAGAGTGAAAAGTAGGAGAGTGAGACTCCCTGGTTTATTATCTTATATAGGTTTCTAGAATCTAAGATGGCAGTGGTCACATGGGTGGATCCACGAATCAGGGTTCAATCTGTTGTATCCAAGGCCTTGTCATGCTGGCTACAGTGCCTTGTGGTGGCCAGTGATCCATAAATAACACCTGGGGGGAGGGGGTATGTGAGGTGACTCCTCCAATGACTGTTTCTAAGAAGGGACACTCCTCTATACTATTTTACTATACAATTTCTATACCTAATGAGTAATAGTTTACCAACTCCACATATATCCATCATATGCCTTTGGATTTTATATATTACCATTTACCATTATATAGTCAAGTTGAAATTTATTATAGTAGAGTTCACATATATCCTCATGTCATTGTATCGGAAAATTGTACAATATGTTGTCTAAATGGCAAGAACTAGATCAAGATTCCTTCCCCCTTTGCGCTTGAAGTCACACCTGTGAAATAAGCCGTGCAGCTGAAGGCCAATTGGGAACTAGACCAGGCACTCTGGTAATGGAAACAACTAGGTCACCGGGTATGGTGGCCGAATCGATACAGCGTGGGCCTTGTGGGCGGGAGACCGGGAGTTTGGTTCCATTTCGAGTCAAACCAATGACTTTTCAAATTGATACTTGCCGCTTCTTAGCCGAGCATTCGGCATTAAAAGGATAGGGAAATGAACTGTTAGCTCAGTGTCAGGATAATGTGACTGAGTGGGATATTGGGTCATGGTACCGGTGGCCTGATTTCCCAGTGGGGCAGTACTATAAAGTCGCCATTGGCGCGCACTGTTACAATTCGGTACCCGTGCTGAAATGGTTGCCATGACATAAAACTCCAACAACCAACCAATCAATATGTGTGGAGAGGTATGTCTGCGTGGGTGCGTGTTTGTGTGTGTGGGGCGGGTGTTTGTGGGGGATTGGAGGGGGAGGGCAAGGCGGTGTGTGTCCGTCAAGCTTTGCGCTAGGTTGGACACCTGAGGGGTGGCCCTCCCGGATCGACAGTTTCTTATCTTAAGACAGCACAAGGAAAGTCTTCCTCTCCATCAGTTTCACTAATCGAGTGCATTGGGGAATGGCCCATAAGCGCCACTTCAGGTGGATGGTAGCTGACATGAAGGTTCAAGCCAGGTCCCTTACTTGTTGAGCAATGAATCAGTAACCAAGGCACAACATGTTCGGGGGGGCTAGTATTTTTTTCTTAATTATTTCGGCTGAGGTCATTCTTTGACATAATGTCATCATCAGCATGCTGTCAGTCGCGATGCAACAAAGACTGCTTTCATTACTTGACTGCCACTCTCCATTTAGCTCTCTGCTGTGAGAGTGATGTCCAGCTATAGTGCCATTGCATTAAAAAGAATGTCAGTCATTATGGCCATGGTACAAATCTGCGATGGTGCTATAGTTAAAGATCTTCAATAGCGCATGCGCAAACAGTGCACCAAAGCTCCAAAGCTCATGCTTCTTTCGTCTAAGGCACAATTCCCTCAAATATTGCGCATCTGGCAGGCTACTAGGTATGTTGCATCTCGCTCATTCCAGTCGCTGTGTTGATTGATCTCAGCCTACAGCGTCAACCTGAAATGATTTGAATTAAACTGTGCAATTGCAATTGCTTGGTTCTAGGTTGTGGATTAATTCATTTATAGTTTGAATAGGTAGAATGTGCCATCTCTTTGTCAATGTATAGCATGAATTTGTACAACCTGGCTTATGGGTGTGAACATACACAGGGTTGGTTCAGTGTTACTACACCACACGACCCATGCACGGTTCATGATTGATTGAAAAGGTAGAATGGATCATATATGTCTCAATGGTTAACCTCGCTTATTTACATATGCTGTCGTTGATTGATTGAATAGTTAGAATGCATCATATTTGTCTCAATTGATAACCTTGCATCTTTACATATGCTATAATTGATTGTTTGAATAGTTAGAATGCATCATATTTGTCTCAATGGAGAACCTGGCTTATCTACATATGCTATAATTGATTGATTGAATAGTCAGAATGCATCATATCTATCTCAATGGATAACCTGTCTTATTTACATATGATATTGTCGTGAGGGTGGACTCGAGCTGGACTCGAACCCTAGACTAGAGCTGGACTCGAACCCACATCTCTTTGCATTCCGGGCCAGAGTGCTAATCATTACACCACCTAGGCTCCCTGATGTCACTACACACCCCATGTCTATATGGCTCCTTGCCTGAGAGGTCAGTACAGACCACTACACTCGCCCCCTAGAATTGTATGTATTGTAATGCTTACAATTACATACATACAGGCAGTGCACTTACACATACACAGGGTAGGTTCAACAGGTATACATTGTATAGCTTGTACAGGATCATGGTCACAATAACCAGTGTTGTGGGGGTGATGAACATGGGAAATATTGCATCTAGAGTGGGACTCGAAACCACCTCTCTTTGCATTCTGGGCCAGTGTGCTTACCATTACACCACCTAGGTTCCCTGATGTCACTACACGACCCATGCCTACCTGTCTATATGGCTCCTTGACTGAGAGGTCAGTGCAGACCACTACAATATCATTGGTTGATTGAATAGGTAGAATGCATAAGTTCCCTTTCATTGAATAAACTGGCATATTTACATACACTACGATTAATTGAGTAGATAGAATGCATCATGTATGTTTCAATGGATAACATGGCTTATTTACATACACCATGATGGATTGCTTCAATAGGTAGAATTCATCATCTCTTTCAGTGGAAATCCCGACTTATTTACCTGACTTATTTACACATAGTATGATTGATTGATGGAATAGGTATACTGCATGATCCCTTCTTCAATGGAACCCTGGCTTATTGACACATACTATGATTGATTGATTGATGGTATATGTATACTGCATCATCTCTTCTTCAATGGAAAACTAACATATTTACATATACTATGATTTATTGATTGATGTAATAGGTATACGGCATCATCTCTTCTTCAATGGAAACCTGACTTATTTACATATACTATGATTTATTGATTGATGGAATAGGTATACTGCATCATCTCTTCTTCAATGGAAACCTGACTTATTTACATATACTATGATTGATTGATTGATTGAATAGGTAGCATACATCAACTATATTTCAATGGATACCTTGATTTAGTTGTATACGCTATGATTGCTTGATTCAATAGGTAGAATGCAGTATCTCTTTCTCAAGAAACAACCTGGATTTTTTAAATTACAATTACAATTAATCTCGGATCGACGGCCATCTTGGAGTCCAGCCTCGTTCTCGATATTCACACTTAATCCCATTTCCTTTCAAGTGCAAACAAGCCTCAACATCACAAAACCTTCGCTGACCTGATCAATTGGATTACATCTAGGCTTTTATCAATCTTTTCTGAAACAGTGAAAGCTTCATAATCTGATAATGCGATGAAAGCAACCAGACGGGATGGTGGAATGAGTTAGAGTGTCCGTCTCCCGTGTTGGTAGATCGTTTGATTGTGGGTTCGAATCCTGGTCAAGTCAAACCAATGACTTCAAAATTGATAGTTCTCGCTTTCTAGCCAGATGCTCGCAGTGGAATGACGAAGACCAGTTGTCTGTGACTGAAATTTCTCCTGCTTAAACAACTAATGTACCAACAGCAAATAAACAAAAATTGAAAACCAAAACACCTCCCTAGTGTTAATCATATATCTAGCGGACACTCCCTGAAGCTGAGGAAGCGGTACTCCAGACTGGACCTGCGACACAACTTTTTCGGCTTTAGGGTGGTTGACCTGTGGAATGAGTTGCCGGAGAGTGTCATAGCAGCAGAGTCGGTGAACTGTTTCAAGTCCCGAATGGATGCATACTGGTATGTATATCTTGGAGCCACTGACAGTTGCTGCAATCCACCACATCTGACGAACAGTCTCCATTTCTATTAATTAATGAATGGAGGTGTATGTCCTAGCAACATCTAAGGTCAGATCAGGATCGATAGTGACTAGTGCTGGTCTGCACACTCTATCTTGATGCATATACCTTGCACTATGTTGAGTACCGATGCTGTACACTATACATCATAGGTTGCTCCCTCACTTTCTTTTTATGTTCAGAATGGGTTGTGCTGCACACTATGCAACACATTCCACTTCCACTATGTACAAATCAAATGTGATCGCTCCAACGGTTGGAAGACCAGTGCCTCAGCACTGACAAAATATGTATTCAGATGAATACAAATAGTTACCAATAGGAAAAAAAAGGCGCTGCTAACAGGTCCAAGGGCTATTATAGCTGTATCCTATTGATTGATTCATTACCGATTTATTTTGGCATAGCCAATTTAATAGATCATATACAATCTTACCGTTGACAGTGGTTGAGCCGATGTGATCCAGTATTATAATGTTGATGTCAAGATTAATTTAGCATGTTTTCACTTTAAATATGGCCGAAGTCAGCGTGTACAATAAACGTTCCTTCAAACTAAACAAAAAGTTGGTTGGTTGTTTGTTGGACGTGTACGTCCTAGCAACATATAATGCCATATCAGAATTGGTAGTGACTAGTGCTGGTGTGCACTGATGACAACTTTATAGTGATGCCCCATTGGGAGACCAGGCCACAATATCGTGACAGTGAACCAACCAGTCCTTGCTCTGTGCTAGTGTACTAGTCTACACTGACCTCTCAGGCAAGTAACCACATAGACAGGTAGGCGTGGGTAGGCATGGGTAGTGTGGTGATAGCAGGGAGCCTAGGTGGTGTAATGGTTAGCACATTGGCCCGGCATGCAAAGAGATGTGGGTTCGAGTCCCGCTCTAGGCGCATTATTTCCCTTATCCATCACACCCACTACGCTAATAACACCGAGTGCCAGGCTAGGGAGTGATGCGTATCAATTTGTAAGTCATTGACTAAAAAAAATGAGATTGTGGATTTAAAAAATATGATCTCCTTCAGAAAGTATTTCTTTAGAAACAACCGGAAATGAACTGCGCGATCAACACCAGGTGGACTCCTAATAGGGGCATTACAAGCTAGAGGTGTGAGCTGCATGGAAGCAGGAGGAGGAATTACTCCGGGGGGAAGGGCAGGTGGCGAGCAAATGGAGGGATGGGGGCGCCACCGGCGTGGGCCCAAGACGCGGGGGGAGGGGGTGGCCAGGCGGGAGCCTAGGATGGAGATAGGTTGATAAGGGGAGGGTGGAACTGTTCCCCCATCGCAAATCAAAAGTAATGCAAGTGGCGTTCTCTGTGGCAGAGTGGTTAGAGTGTCTGACTTTTTTCTAGGTCAGACTCCTAATCTGAGGGTCGGCGGTTCGATTCCCCATGCCCCCAGCTCTGCCAATTTGGATTTCCACCGCTGTGTATAACTTACAGCGTCATCAAAGGCCGGTTGCTCTCATACCATGTCTATGTGGTGTGGGAGGTTAAAAATCCTTTGGGTCGGTAAAAGTGTAGGCTCGGGCTTTCTATCGACCAGCAGTGGAATGGGGAAGACCAGTCGTCTGTGACTGGAATTTCTGCTGCTTGGGACAACTAATGTACCAAGAAAAAAAAGAGAGAGACAAATAAGTGTTCACACTTCCTGTCTACCATTCGCTATATCGCTATATTACCATCAACGCTTCTAAATACAGTCATATCTGTCTTCAACCGACAACTCTGCATTCGGACCAATCTTGTGCCGACATTGTGGCTGTCCTGTCAAGGGATAGGGTTGCGGATGTGCGATATAATATGATACAGTTCGTACATTGTACAAATTGTCTGCAGATGGAGGGTGTTCGCTGACGACAGCGGTCGCTGCAGATGGGTATGACTGTAGTTTGTTATTTGTTTGAGTTTTACATCCTGACAACATCTCTAACTTGTCTCAGACCATATCAAGATGTGTACCAACTTGCAATAGTGCAAACCCATGGTAAATATTATACTGCCGCAGTGGGAGATCAGGCCACCGGCATCATGACACAATTTCCCACTCACTCACGTTATCGTGATACTGGCCTAACTAGTCCTTTTCTTATCCTATTAATGCTGACTGCCAGGTTAGGGAGTAACAAATATCAAATTTGTAAGTCATTGCTTTGACTCGTCTGGGAATCATACTCCTGACCTTCCACACGAGAGGCCTGCGCTCTACAGATTTGGCCACCACATCTTCCCGTTGCGCCTCAGATATATTGCTTAGATATACGGACATATATCTGTTTGTAAGGGGCGGAGCAAGGTAGCTCCCTCTTGTGGTGCATAATGGCCCTGTCGCATTACGACGCATCTCGCCAACGTGTAAAATCACTTTTTTACGTCGAGAAGCGTAAAACTTGTTGGTGTGGGGGGGGAAAGTTGGATGTATGCATACCGTATACATAGCGAAAAAGGCTTGAATTATGCTCACGGTACGTTCACAGAACGCCGGCGAACGTTATATACATTATTCCATCGCCAGAACTATGCATCATACATTACATACATCAAGACATGCTGGAGAAATGCTAAACATTCATGGTAGACATACGTTATCCATAAGTTTTCAGTATGCGAACTGTATGTTCCCACTGCCTTTAAGGTAGGTCAACGTAGTACAACATAGTGCAACGTAGTGAACAACGTTTGACTAACATACGTCTAACAGACATCAATGGGAGCCTAGGTGGTGTAATGGTTAGCACACTGGCCCGGAATGCAAAGAGATGTGGGTTCGAGTCCCGCTCTAGGCACAGTATTTCCCATTTTCATCACCCCCATGACACTGGTTGCCGTGATCAGGATCCTGTACAAGCTTTGCGCTGTATAGTTGTTGAACCTACCCTGTGTATGTATGTGTTAGTGCATTGCCTGTATGTATGTAATTGTAAGCATTACCAAGACTTACAATTCCAGGGGAACGAGTGTAGTGGTCTGCACTGACCTCTCAGGCAAGGAACCACATAGACAGGTAGGCGTGGGGAGTGTGTTGATATCAGGGAGCCTAGGTGGTGTAATGGTTAGCACACTGGCCCGGAATGCAAAGAGATGTGGGTTCGAGTCCCGCTCTAGGCGCAGTATTTCCCATTTTCATCACCCCCATGACAGTATCCATTGGGTGATGCTGCATTCCACAGCTGTGGCAGTTTATGTGTCGTGCACACGACACTGCTCGCCCGACCGCCCCCGCCGCCGCACACACATCCAAGCGGCCATTGGCGGCCATTATTGTTTATTATTTTTCCTTCGCTACGTCGCTACATTAACTTTGAGCGTTAGTATATGGCAAAGCAATGATGCTCAGTGTGTGGGGCCTTGCATTGTGGTAACATTTATAGCAAAATGCCCTGGAAGAACGGCAACTCGGCAGATGACCCGTGCGGCAGCAATGGCGAAGGCGAGTATTCAGAAGGCTGTTCAGGAGGAGGTGCGTTCGGGGACCGACGACCAGTCGGATGACCGCTTGTCGAAGGAGGTGGAAGCGGCTTTTGGAGGAGTGGGTGCAACGTCTGGAGAAGAGCCAGCATGTCGCACGGGAGCTAGCTCTGGAGCGAGACATGGACGATTTGAAATTTATCGGGTGTGAGCAGAGGGGGTGGAATGCGTCACGTGACCGGCATTGGCGGCACCAATGTTTTTCGTCCTCGTCTGAGGTGCGCACCCCAAGTAGCGAGCGGAAGAGGAAAAGTAAGTGAGCAATTTGTAAATACATTATCGAAAGGCAGGACACAAGAAAACTAACTTCTAACGAATTGGTTCATAGTTCTTGTGCCTAGGTTTGTGGACCAGAAGGAGGTGTCAGTGGATGACTGCATTGGTTTCATTACACATGTTGGTTACGTGTCTGGCAAGGCAAGAAGTGACAGGTCCATGGACAAACAACATGTTAACTATGACCTTGCAGCCTGGAAACGCGCAGTCAAGGAAGGGTTTGCTGCCTTTACAGACAGGGACCATTAGCTAGCACTTCAGTTTTATACCTATGAAGCTCTCAAGTCGGAAAATAAATCCTGTGGCAGGGAATCTCGTTCAGGCCAACAGCTTTTCTCACGGGATGGGAAGCGCCCCTGTTATAATTTGACAATTACACAGCAAGTAGTATAAAGTTGGGTTTAATTTCTTAAGCACGAGTACAAGAGTTGATCATCAGAAAGTTCAATTCAAATAACTACATGTTCAATCAAAGTAAGGTCAGGAAGCTTTTAACCCTAGCCCTTAATGTCATGTAGGGGTGGGTGGGTGGCAATTTTAAGGTTCAGTCAGTGTCCTCCTCGTGCCCGTGTCGATGTGAGCTCTCAGTGGCAACCCTGGCCTTATATAGGCAACGATGGCAATTAGTTCAGAAATTTGTACATAGGCGGCAGTTCGATATCATTAGTTACGTAACCAAGTTTTGTATTAAGAAAGTGAATATAGACGGTGCTAGTGTCCAACGCTTAAGGCAGTGTGGCCGGTTCACGATAGGTGGCAGCATAAGGCCTTCTTAGTGCTAGAGGCTATAGCCGTGTTCACACGGGGAATGTAAATCGATTCGTAGAAAGCGACTTGCCTAGTTCGCCTCACATTCGTCGTGTGAACGGACGTCTGAGGCGGATTAGGGCTGATTCGACTCACGTGATGCGGATCCTGTAAACCACCTATTGGTGGTAGTTTACGTGAGGCGATTTCTGTGATGCGGTTAATTTTGCCCGTGTGGACACACTGATGCGGATTAAGGAAGTGACACGCATGCGCAGTCGAGACCTTAGTTTGTTGACTTTCCGGTCGATCAAAAGCGCATATTATATAATTTAATTAATGAAACCGCTATCTATGCACAGATATTTTTTTCGTCATTTATTTGTAGGGTTTCACTGCCCAGCAGAAGTTTTGACCGTTCCAAACCAATACGAATCATTAAATACATATCTAGGTCGAACCCACACTCTCTGGTGCCAGCATTGTCGAACCCAAAATGGCGCTGGTTAGCCTGGACTTGCTCATGCGCAGATATCCACTTCCGCCTCACGCAGTGTCCGTGTGAACGGGCGCCTAATTCGCATCACCTGATTCGATTTGCCTGATTCGCCTCACATTTTGCCCGTGTGAACACGGCTTATGACTGTGTCCGAATGTCAAATTACCCGTGTTGCTAACGTCACGGACAATTATAATGAGGAGGGTGGACAGTAATGACAGTCAATTTGGCCACTGATGCTCTAGTTGTGGGAGTAGTGCACATAACAAAGTTTCCTGCCACCGAGACTGAAGTTCGGCGGGGAATATGAAGCCCCAGAAGGTATTTGAGAACACACCGGCTCGGGCTCCTGTAGAGACTTTGATTACTGGAATTAACGACAGTGCTAATTGGTGCACGCCCTCGAGTAACAGTGACATGGGCGGTGAGAGGTGACCCTCTACAGATGGTGCTCCACCCATGGCTAATGACTCTGTGCCGGTGTAACGATTTCAATTTTCCCCCTTTTCAAGTTGCCCCCGGGAATCTGAAAACGTTTTTAATTTCCCTCAGGTGAAATTGAAAACGTTTTCAGATTCCCGGGAGGGAAATAAAAAACAGTTTTCAGATTCCTCCCCCTATTTTCAAATTCCCCCCTCCAAGAATTTAACATTGTTTAAACAACTTTTAAAACGTTTTAAAATTCAGGACTATAATATTTTTTTCTTAGCCATCTTGGAGACTTTTTGTGTCATTTCGGGGGAAATATGTTTTGTTGTACGAGTAATCATTTCCATTATGCTATTCTCTGTGTATTATTATATTTGTCATGAAAAATAACAAAAAATAACAAAAATAAAGAAAATTCCCCCAAAATGGGCAGAGGGAAAGTTAAAACGAGGGAGGGAAAATGAAAACGTTTTCAAATTCCTGTGGGATGAATTTGAAACCTTTTCAAGTTCCCGTGGGGAAGCTTCAATCAGGGGGGAATTTTAAATCGTTTCACCAGTGCAAATTGACTGCGGATACTGATAGTGTTAATGCTGTCTCTGGTTGTATGGACTATAGACTACTTCTATCTTCCCTTACATGTTTTCCCGAATGGGTGCCTTTGGAGTGTAATTTGTTCTCGGTTTGTAATTCTGGGGATTGTTTAATTGGTTCTGCTACAGATGTTTCCACAGTCGTACTGTTTGTGAAGTTATTGTTTCTCCGACTTGCTCTACCGGTATGTAAAGTCGACGGCTGGCGGTTTGGGTGGTGTAGATAGGCTAATAAGAAATCACTACAGGCAAGGAAGGAAAGTAGATAAAAAGTGAAAGGTCGGAGAGTGAGACTCTCTCATTTATTGTATTTATAGTTTCAAGAACAAGATGGTGGTGATCACATGATCCAGTCTTCCAATCCCTAAAAAGCATTCCTCTATCCACCAATGAGGGTTCAATATCCTTGTTACCAAGGCATAGTTAGATCTGTATATGGTGCAGTGATCCATAAATAACTATTGGAGGGGAGGGGGTATGGTGAGGCAACTTCCCAAAGACTGTCCCACCTAAGACATGACATTCTTTCAGGTCAAGAAGTGACCCTCTCTCTCTATACTATATTGATACACAATTTCTATCCTCAATTAGTAATAGAGCACCAACACCACATAATCATTATATGCCTTTGGTTTTATATACTATTTACCATTTTATAGACAAGTTTGCAATTTATTATAGCAGAGTTCTCCATATCCCATATCTCATATATCGGACAATTTTACAGGTACATGAAGCTGCACACACACACACTGTCGGGGAATGCGCGGCCCAGCTGAAGCCCTGTAGAATCTGTTGTGAATGTTGTAATAGATATTAATTGGAAATTTATACTACACGGTGTAATTTTCGGCTTCAGGGCTATTAATCAGACTTGTGACGCATCCTATTAGGGGCGCAAGAGATATATTTGTAATTCAGAGCGCCGTAGCTGTATCAAAGAGAAAGTACTCAAAGAGCTGCGTGAGGGCAGTATTAGTTTCTTTCCGCGACCCCTACTCTGCTACCCGTGTGCATAAATCCTTGTGCAGTCCCCAAGTTGGATGGAGTTTGACTACGGGTAATTACCGATTGCAGCAAGCCGCACGAGGCATCTCTTAATAATTACATTCACGAGGTTGGTGTTCAATGTTTTTTTAAGTCCTACCAACATCTAAGGTCATATCAGGATGGGTAGCCATTTGTGACAGTGCGCACTTATGGCGATTTTATAGTCCTGCCCTACTGGGAGACCAGGCCACCAGCACCAAGACCAGATATCCCACTCAGTCACATTATCCTCACACTGAGCCAACCAGTCCTTGCCCTATCCTAATAATGCCGAGCGCCAGGCTAGGAAGCGACAAGTATCAATATATACGTCAACGGTTTGACTTGCCCAGGATTCGATCCCACGGTCTACCAACACGGGAGACGGACGCTCTAACTCATTCGGCCATCCTGTCTGCTTTAGTGACCTCGTGAACGGGAGTTGACGAGGTGGATAAAGCT
Organism: Branchipolynoe longqiensis; assembly: GCA_030323885.1. Taxonomy (NCBI): domain Eukaryota; kingdom Metazoa; phylum Annelida; class Polychaeta; order Phyllodocida; family Polynoidae; genus Branchipolynoe; species Branchipolynoe longqiensis. The sequence goes on along the minus strand of CM059194.1, from coordinate 10,921,807 downwards.
TTTTCCTATAATACTGTGAACATGTTAGTTGATGACATAATACAATATGACTATATCGCTACAGTTGATATAAGCGAGGCTAATAGAGCTTTTAATATTCATCCTGATGGCCATATCAGGCAAGGACTCATCTGGAATGTTGGTGCTGGGTTAGAATATGTTGAAGATAATCGATTATGCATGGGACTGTCATCTGCACCTAATATATTTAATCTCATTTCGGACTGTGTGGTCTGCTGTGCAGTTCGCCAGGGAACTTCCTATATTGATAATTACTTGCACGACTTTGGGAGCACGTTAAACGACTGCTGTATCAGCCAGAACGTTGTTATAGGGATCCTGAGATGGTTAGGGTTTAATATTAAATTTGGCAAACTGGTTTCCCCATCGCAGTTCTGTCGTTGTGTAGTCTCATATAAATTATATATATATATTTGTTATAAATATTTGTATCAGCCTGAATACATATTTTGTCAGGGCCGAGGCACTGGTCTTCCAGCCATTGGAGCGATCACATTTGATTAGTACATAGGGGAAGTGGAATGTGTTGCATTCTGGGCAGCACAACCCATTCTGAACATAAACAAGAAAGAGGGGGACCAGTCTATGCTGTATAGTGTCCAGCGTAGGTATTCAACATAGTGCAAGGTATATGTGCAGTAATGGTTAAATCATATGCTTGTTTGTATATCATTTAGGTTTGGTTTTAATGAGAGTTAGTCTTTTAATATATAAATATATAAATAAAATCCTCCAGTGCGACTGACACTGGTCACCATCCGAGGGAAGTGAGGTGGGCGAGACGGCGCCACCAGTACACTGTTGGATCTTACGTAGGATAACAATAACAATAATAATAATAATAATAAGTAATATTCCCTTACCTATCTTTACACTCGCATAATACGTTATATATCACATATATAGACACAGGGCATTGATGTCACGGTCCAGGTCCAGAATGCACAAATCATCTCTGTACATTATATTAACAGCGTGTGGCAGAGCGGGGACGAGAGGCTGCGAGATGAGACGAGATTAGAAGCCTCGGTGAATCAATACCGTATTAACAGCCGGCCCGGGGTACCTGTCTGCATGGCTTCCTAAAACATCAGTCACAGCAAATGTATGTGACCAGCGAAAACATAGCACCGGAAACCCACAAATGTATCTGTGTCATTCTGCAATATGGTGTCCCACATATATTTGGTTCCTATCTTAGATTGTTAATGATTTTGCCTATATTTTTAGGTGGTAGCAAGTCACATAATTATTGTTGCCTTTGTGCATTAAGTATGTTAGCAATATTATGTGTATATAATCTATCCCACAAAATGTATCCAAAATATGGTTACCTGATTTGATGGTAAGGCGGAAATATGAAAATGTGCATATCAACACCAAGCATGTACTGAACTGTTCTTTTAAACTTTTGTTTCTGTCAAGACATAATATTTTGTCTTAATAGTTTGTAAATATTGTTTGAATTTGCAGGGTGCTAAGATGATGTTATGGATGTGTGGTAAAATGTTATGGATGGGTGGTACATGGTACAAGTTTAACGGCTTTCGCAATGTGTATGAGAATCTCATTGAGATGAAAGTAAAAATATGTAAAAAGAAATCTCAACTCTGACATATACACAACATATAAACCTTCATATGAATATTGATTCTGCTATTATATGGAATATATTTTGCTATTATTTGGAATGATTTCATTTGCGGTTTCCATACCACAAAAGTGGTACACAACTTCAGAGAATGATCCAGATATGAAGACTTCAGGCAGAAACCCCTGTAAGTCCACCAAACCTTTGTAGTTTAAAAATAAAGACATCTACCTGACAGTACTTTTAATTCTCACTAATTTCACTTTTCTTGTTATGAGATGGTTATGGAGCAATGAATACAAACAAATATGAATGTAAGAATAAACCTATTGAAGGCTTTCCTCCAAAGGTTATCTGCAGTTTTGCATGTCATGTTTACAAGGTTTTGCACCTGAACTCTTCATATGTATAGGCATGGTCCTGTGCATATATATCTTCTGGATATGAATATAGAAAGAGAGAGATATATATATATATATACATGTATATATATGAAGAGTTCATGCGTAAAAACCATGTGAACGCCAATTCAAACATGGAGATAAACAACAGAATCAAACCTTCAAATAGTTATTTTTGTTATATTGCTTCATTTTTGTTCATTGCTCCATAAGCATGGCCGTAGTCGATTAACACGACCCGGACCACTCGGGTCACCCGAGTCATCAGAATTTAAAATTGAACACTGCGAGTGGAGTCGAGAAGTACATGCGACGTGTGCAAAACGACCCGACCCCAGTAAACCACCTCTTGGCTTGGGTTTGCTAGGAGCGATGACATCACATCTGTGCTGGTACCTGTAGGATAACAGCTACAAGTAAAAGTCCTACGTGTTGGTTTAATGCTTTTTTTGTTCATAACCCAGATTGTCAGCATCTACAATCATAACATACTTTAAATCCTATTTTGTTGTCTTATATCGATTAGTGAAAAAAATGATTAAGTTTTAGATTAAGCCACCATTTTGTCCACCGCCAGTGTATTTGTTTATTCAACGCGAGTATGTAGGATGTGCGCATGCGCCAAAAAGTGGCTCGCGTGACCCGAGTTGATTAATCGATTACGCCCCATTGGAATTAGTGAGAATTACTAATTATTTCCAGGTCAAAATCTTTGATTAAAACTACATTTTCTTATTGCCTTTCACGTGGTTTTGCACCTGAACTCCTCATATATATAACTGACCTATGAGAGGAAGGAATAATAGTGGGTAAGAGCTTTATTTCTCTAGCTAGAGGAACAAACCCCGCCCCCGCCCCTCCCGTTGCCTAAAACAAAACAAAATGCCAGCGGTACAGTGAGTGAGGAGTACAGTGTGATGAGGCAGGTGGCGTCACAAGTGGAACTGAGGTTGAGTAGGTTGGAGCAGTCCATGACAAGTCCAGGCTCGAGCAACCGATGAGTGAGGGGAATGCTAAGGAACAACATGCAGCTTCTTGGTTATTATATTCGTATAATTCTTATCCGGCACATATGTATAAATGGGTGTATACATACATGTTTATGTGCAATGTGGAGTGTAACACGGTATATATCCCAGTCCTACTGTGAGTGCAGGGCCACGCCCAGGCGTGACACTCACTAGTCAAGTTGAAGCGTCACTTGCGACCAGGGTTTTCCTTTATGTTAAAGTTGCATAGTCTGATGGTTTAGAATTTCTGTATGTCTTCTGAGATAAATATATTAGATCGATCAGGAGTATCTACTTTACATTACTTCAAAGTTGCTTTTATTTTAAATGGTAAACTTTTGAAAATATTTTGAGTGCAAACATAGAAAATTAGTTTTGGCAAGCTTGCCAAAGCTCTGACACCATAGATTTCTGCAGTAACAGGTTCGATTAAATTGACTCAGTATTGCCTTCTACGCAGAAACAAATGCTTAATAAGTGCATCAGTATCTAAGTTAGATATATAAAATCAAATCTAGATAATTGGTTTGGTTTTGAAAATTTGATATTTCATTGGACTATGCAGCTTTAAGATTGACCAGTAGACACACGTTCACAGACGCAAACACACTAGCATACATATACACACACTAGCACGTACATACACACACATATATGTACACATATACACACGGAAAGACGCACAAACACGCACACACATACACACACGTACATACCCACAACCACACACGCCCTCACACATCCCAACGCATACGCACCCCAGCGGGAGTCCTTTGCTCTTCAACACTGGCAAAGACGATACATTAATTGTGCCCAACCACCAACAGACACACACATACACCCACGCATACATACATGTACATACATACACACACGCACACATATATACACACACACAAACATAACAACTCAGTTGCACCCCAGCAGGAGTCCTTTGCTTTTGAACACTGGCAAAGACAACGCATGACTTTTTCCCACCCACCCTCCCCAACTCCGACTCTCCCGCCACTTCCCCAGCCGTGGACCGATAGCTCTGACCAGCAGAGGGTGGACAGGCTTGTGTCCAACATGAGCCAGGCGGGGGAGCCCTCTTACTAACAGGCCAGCGTTCAATGTCACCTAATATAACAACAAGAACACAATGCAGAAAAGAAACACCAGTCATAACTGGTTTTGTGATATAAAATAACCGGTCCTTATGTGAGTGAAGCAATGTTATTACTATGTCATGGATGTGGGTTTTTTTGGTGCGAGGCTTGTAATGGTTGACAGGGAGGTGGTGTGGGTGGTGTCGCGTGTATATGTGGGAGGGAGGGGGTTGTGTAGACCTTCCTTCTATCCAGGCCCATCACGGATGAGATTCATCTCCAGTAGTTAGACAGTTGTCCCATGGACACGCATCACCAGTCTGTTGTCTCTAGTCGCCAGTAGGGGGTGCTGTCGCTTAGCGTAGTCTAGATCCTGGTATGTGGATCAGTTGCTTGTTGGAATGTTACGTCCTGGCAACATCTAAGGTCATTTCAGGATGGGTACTGACTTGTGACACTGCACACTGATGGTGACTTTACAGTGCTGCCCCACTGGGAAATCATGCCCCTGGCACCATGACCCTATATCCCACTCAGTCACATTATCCTGAAACTGAGCCAACCAGTCCTTGCCCTATCCTATTAATGCCCCGCTTCAGGCTACGAAGCAACACATATCAATTGGTTTGACTCCACCGGAAATTGAACTCTCGATCTCCCGCACGGGAGACCTGCGCTCTACCCAATGTGACTCAGTGGGATATCGGGTCATGGTGCTGGTGGCCTGATTTCCAACAAAAACAACTGCTCATAATGGGCCATTACAGTGTCGTGGGCGTGATGAACATGGGAAATATTGTGTCTCGAGCTGGATTCGAACCCACATCTCTTTGCATTACGGGCCAGTGTGCTAACCTAACCATTACACCACGTTGGCTCCTTGATATGACCACACTACCCACGCCTACCTGTCTATGTGGTGACTTGCCTGTGCAGACTACTACACTCATCCCCCAGGAATTGTAAGTCTTTTAATGCTTACAATTACATTCATACAGGCAATGCACTAACACAGGGTAGGTTCAACAACAAACACAGGGCATAGCTTGTACAGGATCATGGTTACGGCAACCAGTGTCATGGGGGTGATGGAAATGGGAGATATTGTGGCTAGAGCGGGACTCGAACCCACATCTCTTTGCATTCCTGGCCAGTGTGCTAACCACTATAACACCTAGGCTCCCTGATATCAACACACTACCCATGCCTACCTGTCTATGTGGTTACTTGCCTGAGAGGTCAGTGGAGACTATTACTCTTACAGTATAACCCTGTTTAACCGAACTTGAAGGGACCCTAGAAATGTGTTTGGATTGGTCGTAATGCTCGCATTGCATTGGGACGCTGACATAACACCGCCCCCCCTCTTCTCTCGGCCCTTATAACCGGCCACCTAGCTGCTCCTAGCCACTCGCCTCCTCTCACCCTCCCTGCACGGACACCATTTCTTCTCTTTGGCCATCTTCACTACGCCTCCACGCCTCCATGCTTGCACGCCTCCACGCCTCCCCCCGGACCTACCACCGAGCCATGCCCGCCGCTGCACGAGGACGGGGCCGCCCCGCCAGCCGCCAAAGCGCCCCCGCCGCCTCACCCGACGCCAGGATGGAGGCCCAGACCCAGGCTATGGAGCAGCTCACCGCGCTCGTGGAGGCGATGGCAGTCGCGCCTCACCGGACGCCCGCCGCGTCGCCGCCTCCAGCCTCAGCATACGACCGCCTCGACCGCCTCACTGACATCATCCAGGAGCTGGCCCAGGGAGGCCCGGCGCTGGCGGTCCACCTCCTCTCCGCCCTCGCGTCCTCGCCTCACGACGTCCACCCGCTATACTGGCAGTACACGAGGCATGGAGCCTACCCCACCCAGCAGGCCACCTCTGCGGCCCGCCTCCCACCTGCCCTGCATGCCGGCCCTGACCACACACCCGCCTCCGCCGCCAAGGCGGTGCGGGATATCCTCGACTCCGCCGAGGCACAGAACACTACCCGGCGAAAAGGTATTCCAGCAGGATACATCTCATCGCCGAATGTGAGGCCTGAGTCGCCCAGCCCACCCTCGGGTGCCAGGAGCTGCAAAGCATCCTCGGCCGCCTCACCCACGTTGGCAGCTGCGTTCGTCCCGCGAGGAAGTTCATGGCCCACCTCCTCGCGACCCTGCGCAGCTGCCACGGGTTCGTCACCATCACCCTTGGGGACGACGCCCTCCGGGACCTCACATGGTTCACGGCCTATGGACGCGCCTCCAACAGGCTCCACCTCCTCTGAGCGCCTGGGACCCGGAGGGGTCGTCATAGAGGGTGACTCCTGCCTCACCGGAGGTGGAGCCTACTCTTCGTCACACTGCTATGCCCGAGGGTACTCCGAGGCCTTCCGGGCCTGCTTCCACAACCTGGTCGCCGCCCTCTGCGCCCTCCTCCCGGCTGACATTGCGGGGGCCAACGTTGTCGTGAATACGGACAACATGGCCTCCGCCACCTCCCTCGATTAGGGGCGGGCCCAGGACCCCACCCTCGGGACCTGGGCCCGGGAGCTCTGGCTGATGGCTGCCAAGGGCTGCTTCGAGCTCACCATCATCCACAAGCCAGGGGCCGACCTCATCCTTGCCAACACCCTCAGCCATGCTGACCTCCCCGGACGAGGTCGCCCGCCTTGTTGTCCACACTTATTCCAGCCACGACGACTTCCCATATAACCCGGGCCTCTAACTCCAGGATACTCCGCCTCTGAGGTTGCCGCCGTCAATGGGCTGCGCGTCGCCGCCCTCGCCCCTTCCACCTGGAGGAACCGTTGTCGACAGGCCAGGAGCTACATCGAGTTCGCCTCGGGCCACCACTGGGACCCTCTGACCCTACACCCTTCGATGTTGCCGCCGCCTCACTGTACCCTCGCCCCGTCGCACCCGCCTCCGTCCGGTATGCCCTGTCCGGGGCGCGCTCCTGGCTGGAGGCGGCCAGGGGCGACCCCGCCATGTTCGGCTCACGCTTCGTGCGAGACGTATGTCGTGGGGGCAAGCGGGCCTCTGGGCACATCGCCCGGCCTGCCCCTCCTCTCACGCCCGCCTCCCTCGTGGCCGTCGCCCACCACCTCGCCCGCGCCGGGCCCTCGGGCGTCGTCCCTCAGTGCGCCCTGCTCCTCGGGTACTACGGGATGGTACAGCAGTCCAGCCTACTCTCTCCCAGCCCCGAGGTGGGGGGCGGCCCCCACACCATCACATGTGCCGATGTCGCCCCCGCCCCTGGGGGACTGCGCGTTGCCCTCGGGGGCGGTATCCCTGTTCATCCCTGCTTCCCAGGCCGCCCTCTCTGCCCCGTGGTGGCTTGGGACGCCTCCATCGCCCTCGTGCCTGCCTCTCCCGCCGATCCCGCCTTCATTCTGCGGTCGGGCCGCCCTCTCGACCCTCAGATACTGACTGCCATCCTGCGAGGCACCCTCAGGGCCCTCAGTGTGCCTGCCCCGGACGGCTACACCCTCCACAGCCTCCGCCTGGGGGCGGCCCAGGCATCCCAGTGCGCCGGTCTCCCCCTCGGGGATATAATGGAGCAGGGCACTTGGACCTCGGATGCAGTTCACGCATATGTCCCCCGCATCGCCGCCTCGGGCACCCCTCGAGCCCTCTCCTCTGTTTGATGGAGGGCTCTTCGGGGTGCCTCCCCCCCACTTGACTTTATTGCTCTATTGACTCTTGATCCTTGATCCATATCCTCATTATTGATTATGATGTCATTATTCACCCTATTGATAGTGTTATTCATGATTACCTTTTATTGACATTATACTTACTTATCACTGCTGCACTTACCCTCACTGAATAAAGTGCTTTTATTCCAACTCCTGCCTTCTCTCCTCCTTCGGCATGTATCGGTCGTAATGCTCACTTTGCGTTTGATTCGTGGCGAGGGAGGAGGACCCCCCCCCGCTATCTCTCTCCCACCAGCGCCCGTCGGGACACTGACATAACACCCTCCCCCCCTCTCCTCTCTCGGCCCTTATAACCGGCCGCCTAGCTGCTCCTAGCCACTCGCCTCCTCTCACCCTCCCTCCACGGACACCATTTCTTCTCCACCCACCCATCCATACTTATACTTTATACTTTATAGGGTGGAGGGCTCTTTGGGGCGCCTCCCCCCCACTTGACTTTATTGCTCTATTGACTCTTGATCCTTGATTCATATCCTCATTATTGATTATGATGTCATTATTCACAATATTGATACTGTTATTCATGATTACCTTTTATTGACATTATACTTACTTATCACTGCTGCACTTACCCTCACTGAATAAAGTGCTTTTATTCCAACTCCTGCCTTCTCTCCTCCTTCGTCATGTATCATCCGACCATTGCTTTAACCAAGCTTTGGCTTTGACTTTGACTTTGAGTAAGCTTGTATTGCACATGTAATATACAATGTATGTGGAAACTAGGGTTATTGGTTTTTATGTATATATATACAGCATAACCCCATTAAATTAAACGATCAGTTAATCCGAACTGTTTTTCGGCGGCCCGGCAAAATACTACCATTTATCATATAAAAAAGTTGGTGGGGTCTCAGATGACCTTATAACCACATGAACGTTTGGTTTAACCATACCAGAAGGGGCCTGGGTCTGACAAGTTTGTTTGGATTAACCGATACTTTGGATTAACCGACTTAGGTTTAACCAACTTTTTTATATGATAAATGGCAGTATTTTGCCAGGTCGCCAACACAAATTTTGATTAACCTATCGTTTGGTTTAACCAAGCTTGGTTTAACGGCTTTATACTGTATCTACTTGTTTCAGAATCTGACAGCAACATAAATTCATTTGTCAGCTGTGTCAAGTATCCAGCCTGACACTGCCACATCTCTCACCATCACCGTCACTACCTGTCCTCCCTAATTGAGCAGCGCTTTAGGCAGTGCCCGATTATTTTCTCTCATAAATACAAGGTGTGCTGTGTATTTTGCATGTTTACAACATTTAGAAAAAGCATTAGTCAGTGTAGTGCTGCCAACCGGGAGGTACTGACAGTCCTTGAGATTTTCCATTGTGGCTTTGAACCTGAGCGGCAGAAGCCACAAGCTTGACCAAATACATGCCCCCCCTTCCCCCACCCTCCCCCCCTCCAATAATTCTTTTTAAATTGGTTATTTTAAGTCATTTCCAAGGGGTTATAAGCTGATATGTTGTCATATGCATAAGATGATATTTATTTGTATTTAATCAAAATTACCGACATTTGTACAAAAGTACCGACATTTAAACAAAAGTACAGATATCAATACACAAATACATATATCATTACAAACGTACAGATATCAATACACAAGTACAGAAATCAATACAAAAGTACAGATAGCAATACAAAAGTACAGATATGAATGCAAAAGTACAGAAATCAATGCAAAAGTACAGATATCAATACACAAGTAAATACATCAATACAGACGTACATATATCAATACACAAGTACAGATATAAATACAAAAGTACAGATATCAATACAAAAGTACAGATATCATTACAGAAGTACATATATCAATAGAAAAGTATAGATATCAATACACACGTACAGAAATCAATATAAAAGTACAGATATCCATAAAAAAGTACAGATATCAATGCAAAACTACAGAAATCAATACAAAAGTACAGATATCAATACACAAGTACATACATACACCAATACACAAGTGCGTATATCAATACACAAGCACAGATATAAATACAAAAGTACAGATATCAATGCACAAGTACAGATATCAATACACAAGTACATACATACACCAATACACAAGTGCATATATCAATACACACGTACATATATAAATACAAAAGTACAGATATCGATGCAAAAGTACAGATATCAATACACAAGTACATACATACACCAATACACAAGTGCATATATCAATACACACATACATATATAAATACAAAAGTACAGATATCGATGCACAAGTACAGATATCAATACACAAGTACATACATACACCAATACACACAAGTGCATATATCAATACACACGTACATATATAAATACAAAAGTACAGATATCGATGCACAAGTACAGATATCAATACAAAAGTACATACATACACCAATACACAAGTGCATATATCAATACACACGTACATATATAAATACAAAAGTACAGATATCGATGCACAAGTACAGATATCAATACAAAAGTACATACATACACCAATACACAAGTGCATATATCAATACACACGTACATATATAAATACAAAAGTACAGATATCGATGCACAAGTACAGATATCAATACAAAAGTACAGATATTAATTCAAAAGTACAGAACTCAATGCAAAAGTACAGGAATCAATGCAAAAGTACAGGTATCAATACAAAAGTACAGACATTATTAGAAAATACAGTTGTCAATACAAAAATACAGAAATCAATACAAAGGTACAAATATCAATACAAAAGTACAGAAAAGTACAGACATTTCTGGGATTTGGGGTCGATCCATGACTTTTGAGGTAACTAATCAGAACCTTCAATTTCCATAACTCTCCTGGGAATTTCGTGAGAGTTGGCACCACCTTGTGCGGTTCTTCTATTTCTGTAGACGCTCCGCGATGTTTTGTCTCCTTTAGTAAAAGAATGCTTCTGCAGAATTACTGACAGAAAAAAACACTATTTAAAACAAAAATAAATAATAAATAAAAACTGTTGTGTTAAACAAGGCACACATGGTGTGGAAATGTGGCTCTGCTGAGGTGAGATTTGCTGGTGTGAGCTGTTTGAGCCAAACAATAAGCCTTCCTATGAGAGGGCATGTCATTACTAGGAGAGGGCATGGCATTACTAAGAGAGGACATGGCATTACTAGGAGAGGCATGGCATTACTAGGAGAGGGCATGGCATTATTAGAAGAGGGCATGACATTATTAGGAGAGGGCATGGTATTACTAGGAGAGGGCATGGCATTACTAGGAGAGGGGATGGCATTACCAGGAGAGGGCATGGCATTACTATGAGAGGGCATGTCATTACTATGAGAGGGCATGCCATTACTATGAGAGGGCATGACATTATTAGGAGAGGGCATGTCATTACTAGGAGAGGGATGGCATTACTAAGAGAGGACATGGCATTACTAGGAGAGGGATGGCATTACTAGGAGAGGAGATGGCCTTACTCGGAGAGGGAATGGCATTACTAGGAGAGGGATGACATTACTAAGAGAGGACATGGCATTACTAGGAGAGGGCATGGCATTACTAGGAGAGGGCATGGAATTACCAGGAGAGGGCATGGTATTACTAGGAGAGGGAATGGCATTACTAGCAGAGGGTGTGGCATTACTAAGAGAGGTCATGGCATTACTAGGAGAGGAGATGGCTTTGCTAGGAGAGGACATGGCATTACTGAGAGAGGGCATGGCATTACTGGGAGAGGCCATGGCATTACTATGAGAGGGCATGCCATTACTAGGAGAAGGCATGTTATTACTTGGAGAGGGCATGGCATTACTAGGAGAGGACATGGCATTACTAGGAGAGGGCATGGCATTACTAGGAGAGGGCATGGCATTACTAGGAGAGGGCATGGCATTACTAGGAGAGGGCATGTCATTATTAGGAGAGGTCATGGTATTTCTAGGAGAGGACATGACATTACCAGGAGAGGGCATGGCATTACTAGGAGAGGGAATGCCATTACTAGGAGAGGGCATGGCATTACTAGGAGAGGCATGACATTACTAGGAGAGGTCATGGTATTACTAGGAGAGGAGATGGCATTACTATGAGAGGAGATGGCATTACTAGCAGAGGGCATTGCATTACTAGGAGAGGGCATAGCATCACTGGGAGAGGGCATGTCATTACTAAGAGAGGGCATGACATTACTAGGAGAGGGCATGACATTATTATGAGAGGGCATGGCATTACTAGGAGAGGGCATGGCATCACTAGGAGAGGGCATGTCATTACTAAGAGAGGGCATGACATTATTAGGAGAGGGCATGACATTATTATGAGAGGGCATGGCATTTCTAGGAGAAGGCATGCTATTACTAGGAGAGGGCATGGCATTACTAGTAGAGGGCATGTAATTACTAGGAGAGGGCATGACATTACTAGGAGAGGGCATGGCATTACTAGGAGAGGGCATGGCATTATTAGGAGAGGGCATGACCTTACTAGGAGAGGGCAAGACATTACTAGGAGAGGGCATGGCATTACCAGGAGAGGGCATGGCATTACTAGGAGAGGGCATGGCATTACCACGAGGGGGTATGCATATGAAGAGTTCAGGTCAAAACCACGTAAATGCCAATCCAAAATTGTAGACAATGATTGGAATCAAACGCCCAAAAACTTAATTTGTGTATATTCCTTTTCTTTTGTTCATTGCTCCATACGCATGTGATCATATGGAAAGTGGAATTACTGAGAATTAACATTATTTTCAGGTAAATATATTTGATTTAAACTACATTTTTGGATTGGCATTTACATGGTTTTGGGTTTGAACTCTTCATATATAAGAGTAAGGCAAACATTGAAGAAAAGGGTTATTCTCCAAAACTGGGCATCACATATTTTGTCTACACATTACGATGCCGATAATTAAGTCTTTGTTTTGTCAATAGCAAGTCAAATAATTATTGTAGCCTTTGTCTATTAGGTATTTTAACAGTTATACATGTATTGAATTTATCCCAAATAAGATATCAAAATTATAATTGTATGATTTTGCGCTAGAGTGAAAATGTGAAAATTGACACATTGGCTCCATACATGTAGGCAAACTTGTTTTTGACCTATTTTTCTACTTTGTTCTTGTAAGTCATAACCTTTTCTGCTTAACAGTAATCAATAGACGATTGTTTGACTATGGTATATATGTTAAATGAGGTTCTGGATGTGTCTTTGATTTTCATGTTACACAAGTGATATTAATGTATTACTCAATTTGTATAAGATCTAATTCAAAAAGTGAAATTCATTTTTTTCAACTCTGACATATCCACAACATACAAACCTTCATAGGACATTGGTCTAGGTTATTATTTGGAAGGATTGTTGCTATTATTTGGAAGGTTTTCACTTCTGGTTTCCATGTCACACTTTGGTGCCCAGTTTTAGAGAATGACCCAAAAACAAAACAAGTCATGTTTACCTGATGGTAATTTTAATTCTCAGCCATTCCATTTTCCTTGTTATCAAATGGTTATGGAGCAATTAACAAACAAAAATGAATGTAACAAATTACCCTAATTAAGGTTTGTCTCCACTGTTTACCTAACAGTAAAACAGGAAAACATTTTAGCCTTTTTGAGGGCAGTTGGACCGTACCACTTCATATAGTTTACTAAATAGATTCTATCAATTATTAATAACACTTTTCTTTTTCTATGGGAATTTGTTTCCCTTGACCACAAATATATGATTGTGAGCTTTCTAATTTAATTAGTGTCTATTGGCACATAATTGATTGTCTCCTTTTACATGTAAAAGCGATGGTTTGAACAAAAAACAAACATTTCTCACCGTGAATATGGCATATGCAGCCGACACGGCGTAAAGCAACCACCAATCAATCAATCAATCAATCAATCGTTTACCTAATTTGTTGGATATATGTTTACGAGGTTTTGCACCTGAACTCCTCATGTGTATGTACAAATAGCCCGTGGAATACATAATTCAGTGATGTGGAAGCAGGTCTGGAGGGCTCGAAGGGGCAGGTCCAAGTTATTGATTTGCAGTCGGAGAGCCAGAGGCCCAGCAACACTCGTGGCGCCATTCCCAGCTGCCGGTGTGGCAGTAAATCGCAAACCCCTGGAAATTGCACATCCCGGGGTTTGCGATTTACTAGGAAATCACAAACCCCCCCTGTAGCGGCGGCGTTAATATCACTTCGATTTTAGGGTTAATTTGATCAAATTTCACTTTTTGAGTATGTAATTCTGTTAAATATGATAGCATTGAATAGATTTGGGCCTAATCGGTATCTAACACCGCCCTTAAACCTGGTACGGAGTGGTGTATCATGAACATGGGGGGTTTGAGATCTCCAGGGGGGATATGTGATTTCCTAGGAAATCGCAAACCCCCCATGCCCATATATGGCATGGGGGTTTGCGAGTTCCTAGGAAATCACAAGTGGGGGTTTGCGATTTACAGGGTTTGCGATTTCCTGCTACACCGGCACTTCCCTGTGTAGGTAAATCATCAGGGTCAGCTGACTGCATCACAAAGCACATCGGAATACACAATACTAGCCGACAGGTGCCGATACCACTAGACATGAGCCGACAACTGCCGATACCTACCGACGCGACCTGACATGAGGCGACATTAGCCGATATTAGCCGACATTAGCTGACGCGAGCCAATACGAGCTGACATTAGCCGACATAAGCCGACACAAGCCGACACCACCCAACACCACCCGACACCATCCGACACTAGCCAACACTAGCTGGACATGAGCCGACATGAGCCGATACGAGCTGACACTCTCTGATAAAAACCGACACTACCTGACAAGAAGCCCGACATGAGCCGACAATAGCCGACATGATCCGACACGACTTGATACGACCCCACACGACCGGACACGAGCCGACATGAGCCAACCCGACCCGACACTACCTGACACGAACGGCCACGATCCGACACAAGTGGACACGACCCGACTCGACTGGACACAAGCCGACACGAGTCGACACAAGCCGACACTACCCGACACGAGCCGCCACGACCCGACACAACCCGACACGACCCGACACAACAGTAGTAAATCTGCCTGTGATAGGGACACACCAATTTGAGAACTGCAATTAGCAAGCAGCGCAGTACTGAAACAAGTCGTGCAATTTACGACGGTCTTTAATCCATAAGATCTTTCATGTCCGCTCCTTTATATTTGCGACACCAATTGCAGTGAGCTGAAAGCATAGTACAAACTGTTAATAACTAATGTCCCCGCATTGCTACCTGACCGAAGGCCACCCAGATCGGAGTCATCAGAAAGGCCCTCAGAAAGGCCCTCGGAAAGGCCATCAGAAAGGTGCTCAGAAAGGTGCTCAGAAAGGCCCTTCTGGGCTAAGGAGGTTTCAGCAATCCGTCACAAAGTACCGATGTGTCCGCAGGACTCGGTGTGTTCGATTGTTGGTTTACGTCCTAGCAACATGTTAGGTTATAACAAGATAGATACCGATTTGTGACAGTGCGCACTCAAGGTGACTCTGTAGTTGCCCCCATCCCCTCCCGCCCCTCCCCACTGGGACACAATGCCACCCGGTAGTAACATGACCAGACATTCCATGCAATAATATAATCCTGACACTGAACTGACTATCCTATTAATGCCGAGTGAAAGGCTAGGTAGTGACAAGTATCAATTTCATAAGTAGTTGGTTTGACTTGGCTGAGATTCGAACTCCCGACCTTCTGCATGGCAGTTTGACTCGGCTGAGATTCGAACTCCCGACCTTCTGCATGGGAGTTTGACTCGGCTGAGATTCGAACTCCCGACCTTCCGTATGGGAGTTTGACTCGGCTGAGATTCGAACTCCCGACCTTCTGCATGGGAGTTTGACTCGGCTGAGATTCGAACTCCCGACCTTCTGCATGGGAGTTTGGCTCGGCTGAGATTCGACCTCTCGACCTTCCGCATGGGAAGCCTGCGCTCTGCGGTTCGGTCGACAGACCTCGGAGAATCCTTGACAATGCTCCTTCGTTTGTGTTCATTTAACGTACACATACTCCACACGCATGTTGTTTATGCCATATCTCAACTGCAGCCAAATGTCCCAGACCAGGTCGCTTGACTATTCTCTTCAATTGACATTGGGGACCAGACTGGATGGCCGAATGAGTTGATGATCCATCTCCCTAACCCTGGTCGAGTCAAACTAATGAATTAAAAATTCACACTTGTTGTTTCCAAGCCAAGCGCTTGGCATAATTATGATCAGAGAGGACTGGTTGGCTCAGTGTCAGGATAATGTGACTGGGTGGGATATCAGGTCATGGTAGCCTGGGCTCACAAATGGGGCAGAACTGTAAAGTTGCCATGAGCGCGCACTGTCACAAGTCGGTACACGTACTGATACGACCTTAGATGTTGGCCGAACGTTAAACTCCAACAACCAACCAAGATGGCGTTGATCCAAGGCCAGGAAATATATGCAATTGAGCTGGATCTGTTTGAATGTTAATATGTGATATATAATTTATTATATGAGTATAAAGGGGCGGAGCGGGTGTTCTATATGGGTTTATGGAACTTTGTATTTAATTGCTTGTTTATTATCTTAGTATTATTTATTGTGCTATTTGCTGCGTGCCGGTTTCCGCTCCACACAGCTGACACCACCACTGTTTAGGCAGAGGTCAACCAGAGCGCGTCAGTATCACATTAGCTCCAAATTTTTAACTTTTTTTTCTGTAGGTAGGGCTGTTTATTGCTCGGCCACTGGGCCTCCGGAAATAAAGGTAGGCTTTCACCACTCCTCATGTTGCTGTCTTTTTTGTCTCCCTTAATTTGTAGCCAACTTTATATATATGGGTCAGGATCACGAAAAGAGGCCAATTGGTGGATTTTGTCGGCGTCAAGCTTGGATGTCTGCGTCGATCGGTATAATTATAATTTAGCATTGACATAGGTGTTGGAAAGCCTTTAAATTTATCCTGAATGTAAAGGTCGAGAAAGTACAACAACCTGATTTGTTTCTAGGATAATATAATATAAAACAAAGAAATGTATGAGACTTTAAGAATTGCGATGCCGACATCTATTAAAGTTGTCAGCGTCGATCATTTGATGTCGGCGTCGATCAGGATAATTAGTATTTAGCATTTACAGAGGTGTTAGAAAGTCATTAAATTTATCCTGAATGTAAAGGTCGAGAAAATAAAACAACCTGATTTCTTTCTAGTATAATTGAATATGAAACAAAGAAATGCACTACACTTTTAAGAATTGCGATGCCGACATCTTCACTTGACCACCGATTGGCCCGTTTTTGTGAGGCTGACTCATATATATATATATATTTGTATATATATATATATATATGTGCTCTATAATCTATTATGGGAATATAAACAAGGACACTACCACCGAGCAGTTCTCCCCCTCTATTTACTCTACACCTGAATGTCATGTGACTTAGCTAGTACCCACTCCTATTCATTGAGTTACTACTACCCAACCTGCTATGCCTAGCGTAGTTCCTGCATCCACCACTGCACTGCCACCTGTGAGTGGCTCATGACTGCATGATACCAGCTGCGCCTGGTCACTACCACTGCCGCTCCCGCTCAGCCGCTCAGGATTTAAGTCGCGTAGACACCATGCTCTCCTTATAGTTCCTTAAAGTCCGGATAGTTCCGGATAAGTCTGATAGCATCGGATAGCTGTGATGTCCGAGAGCCTATGTGTCCCGTGTGGGAAAATTCATCCTGGACAGAGGTGTATCCCAGACGTAAAACGTGAGGACGCTGCCGGTGAGCAAATCAGAGTTACCCGTAAATTCTCAGCGATCAACATGGCGTCTGGGGGATCGGGATCGGAGGACCGCGCAGTGGATACGATCACAAAGGACGTTCAGGATCTCGAGATTGACCAAGACGAACAACTTATGCGTGAAGAGATAAGAAAACTGGAGAGGGAGAAGAGGATGTCCGACCTGACTAAGCGCCGGGACGCTCTCATACGGGAGAGGGAGGGCCGGGAGGCCCCCGCCCACCATTCTTCGGCGGTGGCGGGACCGACCGCCGCCAACAGGACTATGGCGGCGGCGGCCGTACCACCAGTCGCGGATAATGGACACTCAGCGTACGGGGAGGTCACACGGAGGAGCCGGCACAGGAGGAGGCGCTCGCGATCATACAGCACTTCAGGATCCAGGAGCCGTACCAGGAGCATGTCAAGGAGGAGAAAAAGTAAGTGGTCGCTTAAACACTTCACTGAGGAGAAGAAGGAGGTCAAAAAACTATCGGTATCGGAACTATATGAGGCATCTGGCCGTTGGTTCGCGGATCTGGACGGTGTAACGGTTACAGATGCCAAGGCCCTATTCGGGCACCTCTCATTCATAGCATCAAAGGCTAAGCATGAGATCTTTAAGGACACAGCACACGTCCGTTATGACACGGCGGTCAGAAAGGTGGCCGAGAGTGAAGGGTTCGCCGCCTTTACGGGAGGAAACAGTGCGGCCAGCTTACTCCATTATGGCCATGAGTCGATGAAGCCCAAGGCCAAGAGCCTGATAGGTACATCAACAAAAACTGGGCGTGTTTTTGAGCGTGAAGGCAAAAGAGCATGCTTCAGATGGAACAGAGAAGGGGGATGCAATACCGGGGAGGAAAAATGCGGTTTTGGCCACTGGTGTAGTCGGTGCGGGAACAGGAGCCATGCCAGGATTAAGTGTACCAAGGAATGACTGGACCCAGGGCAGGGTCACACCGGACAGCCCGCGCTGCCTATGGCCCGCGGGAGGTACGGGGACGGGGCGAGCGGTTGGGACGCTACCGCTGACCCACATCCTACGCTTGTGGCGGGAACGTGCGGCACGGAGGGACGTGGCCCGGAGGGCTGCGCTGCCCGGGGGAAGGGCGGGGTCACTGCGAGGGACGCTACCACTGACCTGCATCCATCAGTTTTGGCGCGAGCGCGCACCACGGAGGGGCGTGGGCCGGAGGCCTGCTCCGACCGGGGGGGAGGCGGCGCCGCTGATGGAGAGAGCGGCCACCCGGCCGCTTACGGCGAGGACCGGGAGGATAACACTAAGGTACACGGGAAAATACCAGATGTACCAGATGGGCAAATGCAAAAAAATGCACACGGGAAAATGCCAGAGGTAACAAATGTGCAAGCAAAAATGCAGAATACTGTACACATCGCCGGTGGCGGTGGGACCTGGCCGGTGGCCGATAGCGCGGACCTAGGTGTAAGCACCGGCTCCCGTGTAAACAATAGCACGTGTGAGGGCAGGGCCTCCAACGATACCAGCCACACGGCCAGTCGTGGCAGAGAGAGCCGCCCAGTTTGGAGGCGGCGACCGGACGGCTTGAGACCGGACTGGCTCCGAGTTGAGGAGGGGGACGGCAGATGTGTCTTCTCGGTCACTGTGACGGAGCATGGCGGTGATCATACGATGGCATTCGGCGTCGGGGACGGTTGCATGGGAGGCGTGTGCAGCTGAATACACAGCATTGAGGGGGTGGTCTCCCAGATGAGGCCTTGCAGAGTTTTCACGGAACTCTTCCTGCGAGGAGACACCGACCCGGACGCTGAATACATACTTAAAGGGGTCTGCTTTGGTTTTATGGTCATAAACCACGATTGCACGGCGGCCTATGACTGCCCACACGGCAGCGGGGGCGACTTGGCCGACAGGGCCGCCATGTCGAAAAAACTCCATGCGGAGATTGAAAGCGGGGCCCTCACGGTGGTCGCAGAGCCCCCCACCTGCGTACACAGGCTCTTCTGCATCCCCAAGGAGGGTGGGGAAGTCAGAGGTATAGTGGACTGCAGCCGCCCAGGGGGGGAGTCGGTGAACAATTACACGGATGGGGTGGCCGAAAAATTCTCATACAATAGCGTGGATGACGTGGCGGCCCTCATGCAGAGGGGTGACAGCCTAGCGACTATCGATATCCGGGACGCATACCGCGCGGTCAGCATCCACCCCAGAAATCGCGAGAGGCAGGGTATATTCTGGAATTTCGGTGACGACCCAGTCTACCTACGCGACAACAGGCTCTGCATGGGCCTAGCCTCCAGCCCATACATGTTTAGCAAGCTCTCGGACTTCATAGTCCGCTGCGCAGTCCGCGAAGGAGCTGGCGAGGTCGTTAACTACCTGGATGACTTCTGCGTGGTGACAAGGGACTTCGAGGCGGGGTGCACCGCCCAAGCCAAACTGATCTCCATCCTGCGGAGGCTGGGGTTTCACATCAGCTTCCGTAAGGTCACTTCCCCGGCCACCCGGACCAGGTTCCTTGGGATCGATATTGATATGGTGGCGCTGGAGATGTCACTGCCCGAGGACAAGCTTGTCAGGATGACGGCAGCCCTGGGGGAGCTGGAAGGAAAACGGAAGACCACGAGAGGCCGACTGGAGAGCCTGGCTGGCCTTCTCGCCCACTGTGCCAAGGTGGTCCGAGGGGGACGGACATTCTGTAGACGCATCTATGACACGGTGGGGGGGGTGAAGAAGCCGCACTTCAAGGTCCGCCTCTCCAGTGGCTTCCACGAGGACAGGAAGTGGTGGCTGGCCTTCGCAAGAAGATTCAATGGGAAGGCCAAGATCATCGGTCGCCACACCCCTTATGTCTCCACCTACAGTGATGCCTCGGGGAGGGGTTTGGTACCACCCATGACCGGGACTGGAGGGTGGGGGCATTCGATGGAGAGGCTGATGACGCTATCAGGCACCAGGTAGGCCACCATCATGCTCCCCCGGATGATGCCTGCCGTGGAGCCCATATCAATGTACTTGAGATGTGGGCGGCCTTCTGTGCCGGCCAGACCTGGGGCCACCGATGGAAGGACAGCACGGTGGTGATGATAACTGACAACGAGACAGTACGGGCCGCCCTCGCCACTGGCAGGTCGAGGTCGAAGGGGGTGATGTACTTCATCCGGAGGCTCTTCTGGATAGCCACAGAGCACAACTTCGACATCCAGTCTGTCCATGTCAGGAGCGCCGATAACACCATCTGCGACGCCCTGAGCCGTTGGAACGAAAAGGAAAGCATGGCCAGGGTGAGGGTGGCAGACGCCGCCCAGCTACTCTGCTGCAACCACATATTTACGGACCGTTTGTCTTCCTCTACTTCCAGTTGCGGAGCTGCAGAAGGAGAAACTGGCGATGCAACGTCAGTACTACGCTCCTAATTCGAGGACGACGAGAGGAGTCCAGGTGAGACGATACCTGGACTTCGTCGAGGAATTTGGAGGTCATTTTCCTCCCACACCATGCTCGCCAGCCCAGACGGCACTCTACGCGGTGTGGCTGGCTCGAACACTAAAATACACTTCGGTACTGAACTACCTAAGTGGCTTGAACTTCTTCTTGAGATCGGAGGGCTCTGAGGCCATTGACTACAAGAGCTTCGAGGTGGCCTCTACTCTGAAGGGTATCAAGCGAGAGCGGGGTTGCCATCCCAGACAGGCAGCCCCCATTCTACCAGGCATGCTCAGACGGATCTTCTCCGGCCTAACCTCCTCCGAGGGGCATACCGCCTGGAGGGCGGCGGTCCTGTGCAGCTTCAGGGCGCTCCTACGGAAGTGCCAGGTGACCTGCTCAGACTCATCTCTCCTTAGGAGAGACTTTTCTTTCCTCCCCTGGGGGATGATGGTGAGGGTGCGCCGCTCCAAAACCATACAGTTCTCGGAGCGTGTACTGGAGATCCCCGTGGCCCGTTGCCCAGATCTGCAACTACGTGCGGTCCACTGGACCGAGAGGCACTTCGGGGAGGTCCCGGCGGGACCCGATGCCATGGCCTTTCGGATCCCGACACCCGCGGGCTCCTCGACCCCCCTGCTGTACTCTGGCTACCAGGGGATGCTGAAGCATTTCTGTGGTATGGCTGGCCTGGAACCGGCGGATTACTCCTCTCACTCTCTACGACGGGGGGGTTGTACCTTCTTGTCCATGTGCGGCGCCACACTCGAAGAACTCAGAGTGAGGGGGGACTGGGCGAGCGACACCATCTTTGCTTACCTCCAGACCCCCCTGAGTGTGCGCATCATCAACGATATAAGGGTCTCCGCCTCCCTGTCCGGGGACCCGGGGGCGGAATATTAAGACTATTAAGACTTTCCGGGTTGGGGGACCTTTGGGTCTCTTGGCATATTATATATTCCCGCCAGAGAATATACACTTTCTCAACCACTCCTGTCTTTTGTTATTTCTGTTTCCAGGGGACGACTGTTTATGTGCTCTATAATCTATTATGGGAATATAAACAAGGACACTACCACCGAGCAGTTCTCCCCCTCTATTTACTCTACACCTGAATGTCATGTGACTTAGCTAGTACCCACTCCTATTCATTGAGTTACTACTACCCAACCTGCTATGCCTAGCGTAGTTCCTGCATCCACCACTGCACTGCCACCTGTGAGTGGCTCATGACTGCATGATACCAGCTGCGCCTGGTCACTACCACTGCCGCTCCCGCTCAGCCGGACGGATTTTAAATTTTAGGTGGGCATATTATATATTCCCGCCAGAGAATATACACTTTTCTCAACCACTCCTGTCTTTTGTTATTTCTGTTTCCAGGGGACGACTGTTTATATATATATATAAATGAAGAGTTCAGGGGCAAAACCTTTTAAACACCACATCCAAAATGTTAGATAACCTGCTAACCATTGAAGTTAAACCTTCAACAGGTTTATTGCTTACATTCATATATTTGTTATGCATTGTTCCATAATCATGTCATACCAAGGAAAGTGGAATTAGTGAGAATCAAAATTACCATGAGATAAATATATTTATTTTAAAACAAAAAAGGTCAGGTTGAGTTACAGCGTTTTGCACGTGGACTCCTCATATTAATAAATATATCTCTATATATATATAGATATATATATATATACATGTATTCCTGTGGGTACAGTAGAGTATATGTTGACCTTTTTTCACAGTTTGGCTCATGACAACCATAGCACCACCATGACAACTGATGGCGCCTATCTACATCCTGCAGCCAGCGAGTCTCATCCACCAGGTGTGAGGGCTTCAGGATTCTGGATCGCATGATCCCCTACTCTAGTAGCAGCGAATAGCTGCCATGTCCACTGTTATTAACTCAGACATGCCCTTTGAAAATAGCTGGTATACTTCCTTGGTCATTGTTGATTCTGGATCTGAAATCAGTTGGTTGGCTGATGGAGTTTTACGTCCTGGCAACATCTAAAGTCATATCAGCATGTAAGGTCATATCAGGTTATACCTAAGGGCGACTTGTGACAGTGCTCACTCATGGCGACTTTATAGTGCTGCCCCACTTGGAAATCAGGCCGCCAGCACCTTGACCCAAGATCTTACTCAGTCACATTATGCTGAAACTGAGCTAACCAGGCCTTGCCATATCCTATTAATGCCGAGCGGCCAAGCTAGGAAGCGACAAGGATCAATTATTAAGTCACTGGTTTAACTCGACAGGGAATTAAACTCCCGATCCCCCGCACGGGAGGCTTGCGCTCTATGGATTCGACCACCGTTCCCGGTCAGGATCTGGAACCATGGATAGCCGGAAAGAACATATATATAGGCTCTATAATGAATTATGGGAGTATAAGCAAAGGATAAGCCACCAGGCTGTTAATCACTCACTAAGCAATGTGCATGTTGGTTCGGTGTAGTTCCTAAGTCCGCCGCTGCCCCCCTCAGCGCGCTGCCAAACTCCAGCATACACCTTCGCTGCGAGAAGGATTTTATATGGATATAGTACCTGGTATTTTCACCGCTAGGGTGAGAGGGAATACCTGCTGTGAACTGATATCAAAACTAAACGAAGCCGCTTTGTTGGGGTTCTACATCCTAGTACCTTCCAAGGTCATACATATCACGCTAGTCATGGACTTGTGACCGTGTATAATCATCGGTGAGTGAGTGACTTTGGGGTCTGAGGCAATGTCAGCAATTATGGTCATTTTCATGACGAGATGTTTTTTATTTTTCATTTTTCATGTTGGTCCCGCACTATATCACTTAACACAGATATAAAAGACAATAGGTTAAATATATTTAAGGATTTTAATGTTTAAAATGATATGTTTATATGAGAGTAAAAAGTGTATGAGCGCAAAACCTAGGGTAACACTACATAAGTCTATGAAGTCCAGCTGTTTTCAGGAATTCACAATTTTAAAAAGGGCTTGCAGATGATGTGTTTCATAAAAAGCGTTGTCTGTGCAATGCAAAATCACTAAATTCCAATCAAATCTGTTTCAGCGTCAATAACCACTGACAACCAAAGCATTCCTCAGGTTTTCAGATAAAATAATGAGGCATCCTACAAATACATTACAGAGATGATCATGGTGATGTTACAGTGCTGCCCCATTGGGGTACCAAACTACCAGTACCACGGTCGGATGTCCATGTGTATGGCATTGTACTGATAGTGAAATAACCAGTACTTGTGTTACCCTATTAATGCGGAGTCAGCCTAGGTAGTGACTGACAATTTAGTAAATTATTGGTTTGAATGCCAGGATTTGAATATCTGAACCTTCAAGATGGGAAGCCGGCGCTGTGACTGATACAGCCACTGCATTTATTTTTTTATTTTTTGTTCTTGAAGATTTATACAGCCTATTATGGATAATTCTGAATAGACTTATTTTCACCATTAGACAGTTTGCCGACAGAATGACAGAGCCTACACTTTTACCGACCCAAGGGATTTTTAACCTCCCACACCACATAGACATGGTATGAGAGCAACTGGCCTTTGATGATAATGTAAGTTATGCACAGCGGTGGAAATCCAAAGTGGCAGAGGTGGGGGCATGGGGAATTGAACCATCAACCTTCAGATTAGGAGTCCGACCTAGAAAAAAGTCAGACACTCTAACCACTCCTCCGCAGAGAAAACCACAAAGCATCTGTTCTAATCTGAGATTAATTTGTGATAACTCAATCTTGTAACCTTAATGGCCCAAAGATCATACTTATTATTTGCTACACAGCCCTGTGATTTTGTTTATTATTACAGTAAAACCTCTCTAACCGACCACCTCCACAAATCGACCACTCCCCTATATCGATCACTTTATTTGGGTTCCAAATGATCACCCGTACAATACCATTGGAAGGATTTATTTGTTAATTCCCTAAGCCATCATCATCATCATCATCATGCTGTCGGTTGCGATGCGACAAAGACTGCTTTCATTACTTGGCTGCCACTCTCCATTTAGCTCTGTGCTGTGAGAGTTGCATCCATGAGTCGGTCTTAATGTCTCTCAGCTTCAGGTTTCTCTTGATGGTATCCTTGAACCGGAGACGAGGGCGCCCTCCTAAACCGACCACCTCCCTAAATGGCCCATCTAAAGTGAGTCACATAGTGGGTCGATTTAGAGATGTTTTACTGTAGTTTGAAATGTCCAGATTCTTTAAGTTGAAATAAACTAGAACTATATTGTTCCCCATTTTGGAAGTATCAGTTACTCAGAAATTGATATTATTGTATACTGGTTATATTTCTTTAGCATTTCTCCCATTGATCCTACAGTAGGTGTGTGAGTGGTGGGCAAAGGGCTCCAGTATAGAGAGGGGTATGTGTGTGTTGGCGGTGTGTGTGTGTGAGATAGTCCTAATGTCGATGGGAAAGAAGCCATGCAAATAAAAGACAAGAGAATCCGTTTTGACACGTTAACCACACTAAGGGCTTTGGCTGTTGAGGAGCCGTAATGACTGGTAGCATTGTGAGGAAGCTTTCTGGTAGCAATACACTCACCGACATCGCGACGACTATGCCAGAGAGCCCCACTCGCAGGTACAATCTTACCACACTGATGGTTATTCCAACAAGCACAGCAGGGGAACAGTGTTGGCACAGGCAGGCACAGACCCAGGCACAGGCACAGGCACAGACACATGATCAACCTTTAGCACAGACATATGTCCAGGATATAAGTTGGGATATTAGTTCTGCTTAAAATATAATTCTGCTTACATTTTAAATACCATGAAAATACTCACATACTGAGAAATGGAATTACTCAGCAGAATAAACATATTTACCAAACATTAAAAAGTACAGGCACAGCTTTGTATGTAACCAAATGCACAAAAACAGACACAGGCAGAAACATGGACATTTAGCCCAGGCACACATACAGAGAGAGACGGGGATATAAACACATGCACAGGCACAAGCACAGGCACAAGCAAAGGCACACACATACATAGGTGCACGCAGGCGCACAGAGACACACACGCGCAAACGTACGGGTAACGCACACGCACACGCACGGGCACAGACACAGACAGGCACACTCACGAAATCAAGCACATACACAGGCACAGGCACAGGCACATGTACATGCACAGGCACATGCACATGCACATGCAGAGGCACACTCAAAGGCACATACACAGACATAGGTGCACTCTGGCACAGGCATACACACACGCGCACACGTACGGGCAACGCACACGCACACGCACGGGAACACAGACAGGCACACTCACGAAATCAAGCACATGCACAGGCACATGCACATGCACATGCATATGCACATGCACATGCACATGCACGAGCAGAGGCACAATCAAAGGCACATACACAGACATAGGTGCACTCTGGCACAGGCACACCCACGCGCGCACACGTACGGGCAACGCACACGCACACGCACGGGAACACACCCAGGCACAATCATGGAATCAAGCACATACACAGGCACATGCACATGCACAGTCACATACGTAGACTCACTCACAGGCACATACACAGGATGTATAGATGTACATACATGGACGCGTACACATGCGGAGTGGATGGGTCGTCAGAACGCTCTGCACGATGTATGAGATTAATAAGGTGAAGGTCATGGCCGAAATGGCATCCTCACGTTGTCATGGTTTCCATTGTCCGTTCAGCGAAGCCAGATTATGTTCACTGTATGATATCACTAAGTTATTAATCTGCGCTTCCCTACTTTAATCCGAGGATGATTGTACGCTATCACATATCTATGCATCTACATTCATTTTCATATGTCGTATAGAGTAAGACCTGTCTTAATCGACCGACCATGGGACCGATTTTAAGTGGTCCATTTAGGGAGATGGTTGGTTTTGAGAGTTAGAATATCCTGACAATGGTAGTGTTGGGACCCAAATGAAGAATATCCTTACAATGGTATTGTTGGGACCCAAATGAAGCGATCGATATAGCGGAGTGGTCGATCTGTGAAGGGGTCGGTATAGAGAGGTTTTACTGTATATACTGTTTTATTTGCGGGCCTATATTATGATTCCTTCCTGATATGACTTTAGATGTTGCTAGGACGTAAAACCCCAACAAACATATTCATTATTCAATTCAATTCAATTCAATAAAGGTTATTTCAACATCCTCAGTACAAACAGCTACAATTCCCTGAACTGAACTGTAGGCCTATGGACTTCTATGGTTTTACCTGAGTTGTTGCACTTATACAAACTTTTACTCATATGTAACCAAATAATTAAAAATATGTTAAAACCCTTAAAGTATGTGAGCCTTCTGCTTGGTACTTCTCTGTTGAGTGACATAGTCAAGATCACAAAATACATTTAAAAGAAAAGAAATATGAAAAATATAAATACAAGTTTAGAAAAACGTATGTGTTCATGTAAGTGAAGGAAGGATACAGAGGGTATACCTTATGTGAAGGGATTGAAGGAGCTCAAGAGCTCTACCCACAACCCCCTCCCCCCCAACTGTTAGTCACGGACCACTGCACACCCAGACACAACAGGTCAAAGTAGTCAAGGCATGGTGGTGGTGGTGGGTAGATCACAGTTGTCATGGTGACACAAGAATGCTTACTGTTGATTGGTGGATCTAGAAATGCTTACTGTTCATTGGAGGATCTGGTAAGGTGATATGCCATCTTGGATACAGAAATCACTATATCATAATAAACCTGAGGGTTAAAGCTCTCACTGTACTTTCACTCTTTACTCTGCCTTTCTTGTACTTGCCTGTACTGATTTCCCTATCAGCCTGCCTACACAACTACAGCTGCCAGCCGACGACTTTACAATCTGTTATTTAAACTACATTTTTGGTTTGGCGTTTACGGATTTTGCGCCTGAACTCTTGACAATCAATGTTGATGCGGGATACCGAAATATAGGACAAGGTCGGCTCCAGCAGTTAAAGGTTATATTACATTGATTTGCTATTCCTTCTCTGCAGTAATACATGGGTTTTTTTGTGGGTTTTTTTGTTTGTACATTAGTTGTTTAAGCAGGGGAAATTTCACTCCCAGACAACTGGTCTTCCTCATTCCACTGCTCTTTGCCCTATCCTAGCAATGCCAAGCATCTGGGTAGGAAGCGACCAGGATCAATTTTTAAGTCATTGGTTTGACTCGACCGGGATTCAAACCCATGATCTCATGATCTACCAGCACGGCAGACAGACGCTCTAACTCATTCGGCCATCCCATCTGGTTAATGGTTTAATGAACGCAGCAGTATCTAAGGGGGAATGTAGGATCAAATCTGAGGGAGAAGTTTCGGTTTCATCAGATTATGCAGCCTTAATCCTGGAATAGGGGAGATTGAATGGAATATCAACATTGGTCACAATGCTCGCATTGCGTTTGATGCGAGGGAAGGAAGAGACCCTCCCCCCGCCTCCCCTGTCGCCGCCCGGCTTTCTCACCTTCCCTGTCATCCGCCCCTCAGCTTTCTCCCACCTCGCCCTCTCACCCTGCCCCGCCGGCTTTCTCACCCTCCCCGCATTCTCGCCGCCCCGCTCCTTCCCTTATAAGGCCGCCCGCCGGCCTCCCTCAGCCACTTGCCTCCCAGCCGTGGGCTAGGGAGAGGGAAGCACATCCGGTCCAGCAATCTTTACCTACTTATTCAGGATAAATGAGCTAATAAACAATCTAAAAATAATACTAATAATAAATGACAATGGTTTTAAAAACTGTGAAGTTTACCTGTTAAAAGGAAACTAATAGACGTGGAAGGGTGAGGTGGGTGGGCCCTAGCCCACGTCTATCCAAGGCTTATACCTCGGTAAAACAACAGTTATCCATCATCTATACCCAGGTAAGATTCGTCTAACTAATCTATTTTACCTCGGAATACAGCCTCAGGCTAGCCTCAGGCTAGGGAGAGGTTTACGTAATCTCATTTATCCTGTATCTCATGTTACACATCAATAACAATTGTTAACATAAATTATCATCAAGCAGCAAAATAATGTTTGGCGAAAACAAAGTGTATTCTCACCTCTTGCCGATCTAGTCTTTGAGCAGCTGTCGGGCCAGTGTACTCGACTTCTCCAATCGTTTGTTATAGTGTGTTGCAAACGATCGTGCTGTTTTCCATCCTGCGTGGGCTAGGATCCGCTTGACGGAAATGCCCAGCAGTCGCGCTTTAGAAACCATAGCACCTCTTGTTGAGTGTGAGGCATATTTGTCCGTATCTATGCCTGCCAATTTTAACATAGTAATTGTCCATCGAGCAAGCGTATCTCGCGAAATGCCCTTGTGTGGCTTAATAAAGCTAACTAATAACTGTCTTGAAGCTCTCAAGTCCTTGGTCTTGGATATATAAGCCATAATGGCTGACACTACACAAAGTTTAGGGTTTTCGTTGAAACTAGTAACACTAATTGTAGACAATGGGTCTCCTAGTCGATTAGATTTCAACAGTTGTGACAAATCAAACGTGGCCTCTTTCTTGTCAATTTCTAGGCCATCTAGTGATAGGGCTACAATAGTCTGTCCCCTGTGCCCCGTTACTAATAACAAAAGCACCGCTACTTTAAACCCTAGCTGTTTGAGATCTAGCAGCCTATTATGAGGCCATTGTTTAAACAAATCAAACACAACTGATACATCCCAAAACCGACTGTATCTCGGTTTGGGGGGATTCCTTTGATAAATCGATCTCACAATCCAATGAATAACATGGTGTTTCCCAACCGTATCATTATTTATCCGAGGAAGGAAAACGGATAAAGCACACCGAGCAGCATTAATAGCTCCAAACCCTAACCCTTCGTCTTCTAACGTGCGGAGAAATCTACCAACTTGTGAAATGGTGGGATTCATGGGTTTGACTTTCTTAATTAAACAATGAACGCCCCACTTTTTAAAATATGTAGTATACATTTTAACAGTACCTTTACGCCAAGCATCTGCGACAATTCTTTGTTGCTTAATTTTGTCTAAACCAAATTGCTCTAGATATTTATTCAAAAAAGGAATGCCAGTAGTGGTGTCGTGGACACGTCCCCTCGTTGTTTTAGGGGGCCTTGGTGTGTCAGATTGCCTGGTGATCTTCGGAATTGGAGGCAATATGTGGCGGCTGCCACTATGCCCGGAAGCCAAGGTTGCGTGTCCCAGTTGGGAACGATTAATATTGCGTGTGCTTTGTCCATCTTTATATTTCGGGTTACTCGGCTGATCAAACTGAATGGAGGGAAAATATAATAAAATGTATTCCCCCATGTTAGAGAAAAAGCATCTACTTGCCAGGCATCTGGCTCTGGATGCCAAGACACATATTTGTCAATTTTACAATTATTACGTGATGCAAATAAGTCAACTTCAGGTTGTCCCCACTTCTGACATACTGTGCTGAAAATGTCTGGGTTAAGGGACCATTCTAAATGGTCATAAAAGTTTCTGCTTTTATGATCCGCTAAGGTATTTTGTGCGCCAGGAATATATGCCACAGTTAACCAAACATCATTCATTTGGGCCCAATCCCAAATTTGTCTTGCCATTTCATTGCATGGTCTGGACTTTGTCCCCCCCATGTTTCGTACATATTCCATTGCAGTTGTATTGTCCGTCAAAATACGAACGTGCCTATGTGGCACCTTCACCAGGCTAGCAAGGCCTAAATATATAGCTCGTAGTTCTAATACATTAATATGGTCTGAACTTTCTTCCTGCAACCAGCGTCCGCCTGTTGCCAACGAATCACAATGCGCCCCCCAACCTTCTAAAGAGGCATATGTAGTAACAACTGTGTTGGGTTCATTCATACGTATAGGGTTCGGAGAATTTTGAATGTTATCGAACCACCAATTGATGTCATTCATTCCATCTTCTGAAATAAACATTTTCCTTTCAAAATTCCCCTTCGTGCGAGCCAACCCCAAATTCTTATCTATCTCCAAAGATTTTATGTGGGCTTTACCATATAAAATAGCAGGGGCATATGCTATCAGAATGCCGACTAGCACCGCAACCTGCCTTATCTTTGGCCTACTTAAGGCGACTAAATGGGTCGCCGTATCGTGAAACTTAGTAAGTTTGTTATCAGGAAGTGAAACAGTCATAAGCTGTGTATTAATAATAAAACCTAAACATTTAAGTTCAGTAGTGGGGACAAAAACCGACTTCTTATGATTTAAATAAAATCCTAGTTTTGTCAAAAGGGAACATAGGTCATTAACAGCGTGTTGACAGTCATCAAACGATTGTGATACAATGAAAGAATCGTCAATATAAGGGAACATAACATGACCCTTCTTTGCCATAACCGAGAAAACCGGCTTTAGTAATTTTGTAAACAGGCATGGAGCACACGCTAAGCCATTTGGCATACATGTAAATTGGAATAGTGTATCATTCCAAATAAATCTTAAGAATTTCCGGTGTTTTTCGAAAATCGGAACAGTATAATATGCATCTTGCAAATCTACACTGGCCATCCAAGCGTCCGGTGTCACCAAATCTCTGGCAGTGTCAAGGGAAAACATTTTAAAATGTTGATATTCTATGAGTTCATTTAATTTGGTTAAATCTAAAATCATTCGGATATCTCCATTAGGCTTAGGCCTGGACAAAATATTAGAGATAAATTCCCCTGGAGTGTGAGTCACCTCCTCAATAATGCCTTTAGCGTGAAAAAGTGTAACTTGTTCAGATAACGCTTGTTTTTCGACAACATTAAATCTATACGGGAAAGGTACTCGTTGTTGCACTGGGATTTCAATAAATGGAATTTTAACACCCGTTACTATGTTTAAAATGTTTACATCACTAGTAATTTCGCACCAAGAAGAGACACAGTTAAATATGTTTCCAGCACAAAAATCTCTTACATCTGTTTGTGTAGATTCAGCGAGCATCTCTGTTAGCGTTGTTTGTGTAGCAATATTTATTTGCTGCCTGGGCGTGGGAAGGGTTGTTTCCGGGCAAACTCCTTCCGGAACGGGCGGTTGCCGTCGTTCCATCCTTGCCTGTCTCCCCGACCCCTGCCTCGTGGCTGATAGCCGTAGGAGGGGCCGGATCTGCCAGCTCTGCCTCCTCGCCGGGGACGAAAATCCCCTCGTGGTCGACGATACCGGGAGGTGTCTGTCTTCCTGATTGGTTCGAGGTTGCGGCCACTTTTCGTCTCCGCCTCAACTTCTTTGAAGAGGTAGGGGAGTTGACCACCAAACATCTTCCCTTTATCCAAGGGTTTGCCCTTAATGGGCTTGGGCGGCAAAAAGAGAGTGTACTCTTTGCCGTCGTTGTCCATGACCTTCTTTGATCTGGCTACTTCCT
The DNA here is from genome assembly GCA_030323885.1 of Branchipolynoe longqiensis. Classification (NCBI taxonomy): domain Eukaryota; kingdom Metazoa; phylum Annelida; class Polychaeta; order Phyllodocida; family Polynoidae; genus Branchipolynoe; species Branchipolynoe longqiensis. The sequence goes on along the minus strand of CM059194.1, from coordinate 10,889,450 downwards.
TTCCGGCTTGCGTGGTCACTGCCTTGAAGACATTTTCATATCTGCGGTAGCTCAGAAAGTTACTGGCAGCTGTGAGGAGAGCCATGCCCTTATCCATGCCTCTGGCCAGTGACGAGAATTTATTCTCGGTTTGCATTCGGTTAGCTATTGGGACAACCGTAGCGAGGACCCCTAACACCGCTTTATGGACTGTGAACAGTGCCGCCTCAAACCGCTTTTTCTCTTCGTTCAAGTGAATCCCTGCGTCCATTTCTTTAATTACACTGTCCGGGATCCCTTTAATCCCGGAAATCTGTTCGGTGATTTTGTTAATCACTTCCGCCGGCTTGAAGGTGTTGAAATGCCCTTTGATCGTTTCACGCATCATGGTAGTCGTTTTCACTTTCTTTGCCTTCTGGAGAGGGCACCTCTTACGTATCTTACCGCCAATTTTGGCATAGATGCCAGCTCGTTCAGTGTCAGAGTCCGACTCAGTCGATGACGAGTCGGACGAAGAGTCCGAAGATGAATCTTTCTTCTTCTTTTTGCTCTTCTTTTTAGGCTTCTTGACCTTCTTGCCCTTAGTGGCTTTGGTGAAATCATCACCGGATGAACTAACTGGGCGCTTGCGCTTCCTTATCTTAGGGCGTGGGGCCTCAATGGCCGAGTCCGTCTCCTCTAAATCTGAGACATCCTGCCAGTCCGAATCGATTGGCGGGAACTGGTGGACTGTGTCCTTACTGTGGAGTTCTCTCATTTTCTGCTCCACCAGCCTATTGCCCTGTTGTGTAAGGTCGCCCGGGAAAACGACACCCTCGTCACTCTCTCTATCTGAGAGCAAGTCGGCCCCCGGCTGTGGTGACGGGGGAGCTGTCCGATCTGGTGACGTATCGTAGCCGGTAGGCACGCGTCCCTCCGCAGCAGCGGGCGGCGGTTTGTTTCGCTTTGTAGCCATCGGTAGTCTGTAACCAAAAGAGGAAACTTATTAACCGGAATCGACTCAACTGAACACCGAAGTGACGCCAGGTATAGCTGGGTTGAGGATCTTATTGGTAATGAGTAACGTATTTACACCGTTCTCAATAGAGGCGTGATAAGCTAATTTTATCGTAGGTTTTGGGTATCGAAACCAACCATCCGTGGGGTAGGCTTCTAGAACCTCCCATCTCTCTGTCGCGTACACTTCTCCCACCCGCGGCTTCAGCGCCAGCAAGTGAGAGAAAATGCTACGAAACTCGGAGAAACGCCTTATCAAAAGGGGAATCTGTAAAAGAAACCCAGGATCATCCCCAACAACACCCTCTATTAGGGTCCGAAGGAATCTCCACAGGAGATGTGACCGTGCCAACATCTCTACCCGTTCAAAGCGGGTTGATCCAACCATGGTAGCAAGACAAAGGAATCCTTTGTTCTATCCGATTCAACATTTATAATGCTAATCTTGTCCAAACTGGACATACGAAAGTTCTGAACTTTCCAATCTAGATGCTATATTGCATCATAAACAAGCTCAACCAAAATAATCATAATTACTTACAGTTCTTAGCTTGTTGTAGATAAATCCAACTGGAGCAACTCACGAGCGTCCTCCGGTCGTGAGTTATTTATGCTAATTGCTGGACCGGATGTGCTTCCCTCTCCCTAGCCTGAGGCTAGCCTGAGGCTGTATACCGAGGTAAAATATATGTATATATATATATATATATATATATATATATATGCGGATATCAATAATGGCAGCCCCCTAATGTTTCTCTCTAACCACCTAACTTCCATGTTGTTCACTGTGGAGCGGGCATTCTCTCCTCCTCCGCCTCTTATATGCCATGAGCAACTATCACTGTGCCAAATTTCAAATTATGTAATACATATATTTAGACCCACTAAGGCAGACGAGAACGAATTAGTTGTGGGAGATCCAGTATATTAAGTCTATTAATATATGCGTATATACTGACTATATATATATATATATTGTAGTCTGTCCTGACCTCTCAGGCAAGGAGCCAGGTAGGAGTGGACAGTGTGTTGATACTACTCAGCGAGTCTAGGTGGTGTAATGGCTAGCACCCTGGTCAGGAATCCAAGGGATGTGGGTTCGATTCCTACTCTAGGCACCATATTTCCCAACAACGATGACATTTCCTTCTTCAACTTAAGGCGTGGATTTAGGCAGAGAATATGTATATAGAGAACTCCAACTCTAATCCCCACATGTAACACCTGCGACTGTCATACCCTAGACATGGGATGTTGAACAAGGCACTTCACTCAGTTGTGGCTGTGCTGCGAAAACAACAGCTGATCGGCACCCGAACATGACCGATCTAAAAGCTGATTGACAAATATATTTGAAATTGACCAGCATATTTATTTACCACAGCTTTGCTTTTTAAATGATATTTTAAAACTATAAATGTGAACTATAAATACGATATTAAACTTTTTCCTTTTTTTGTGTGACAAGCTATTTACCCTAGTCAGAATGTATAAGAAAGCCCCCATGAGGGCACTTGTTTTCAACTCTGGACAGCTGTGATGTTAGTTTTGGTTCTGATCCTTTGCCCAGGGGTGTTTACCTGTTTCAGCTCAGGCCAGTCTCTCATGGTTTTGGGTGTTAGTAATAATCTATGTTATGTTTGTTGTATTTTTTCCAGAATTATTGTCTAGTTTGAGTATGATACCTTAGCCTATTATGTACATCTACTTTGGTGTCATGTAGGAGAGGATCCCGTCCCATATTAGTTTGTTGCAACTCCCCTTTCACCCAAGTCATGTCCTTAGATAGTGCACCGGTTCACCAGAACACACCCGGACTCTTAGGCACTGCGACTAGGTGGGATGGCTGTGTTGTTTGCTTAGCCATTTTGCATTTCAGGGTGGATCAGATTCATGACCATGGCCTGTCCATTTCTGTGTTGGTTTGTGCCATTACACATGCCCATGTGGACTGCGTCTTGTGGTGATGGTTTCTCTGATGTCCTTAGTGCTTAGGAGGGGAAAGTGTCCATTTTATTTTCCATATCTACCATTTTTCTGGCCTGTAATTTGCTTGTTGTGCTATTGCACAGCAACCAGTGACTGCTCAGGGGCAGGTGTGATGTTTGTTCTGTTGGGAAGTACTTTCTTTCTTTAATAGTTTTTTCTAGTGGTCAAGGTTGCGGATTGCCCGTTGTTTTGTGTTTTGCTTATTCCAGGCATGTGCTGCCATGGCCAGTACACTCCTCTCATAGATTCTGGTGTTACTCATTTCTGTCAGTAGTAATACTAGAATCGGGACCACCATATGTCTGGTGTCCCTACGGGGGGTTACCATGTAGCCTGGTTTTGTGGTGCAGTGGTGTGCTACTATTTTAAGGTGCTTTTTCCTTCTAACTATGTCTATTACACTGGAAACGTTTGGTTGGTTGTTGGAGTTGTGCATACTGGAAACATCTATGGTCATATCAGGATGGGGATCCACTTGTGAAAGTGCACAATCATTGCAACGTTATAGTGCTGCCGCACTGGGAAATCAGGCCGCCCGCACCATGACCCAATATCCCACCCAGTCGCATTATGCTGACACTGAACTAACCAGTCCTTGCCATATCCCATTAATGCCGAGCACCAGGTTAGGAAGCGACAATTATTAATTCTATTAATTCTCTAAGTCTTTGGTTTGACTGGACCGGGAATGGCACTCTACAGATTTGGCCACTGCGCCTGGTGTGGCAATGGTAATACTGCAAACTTCATAATTAATACTTATTTTTCTAAAATATTTGGTCTCTATTATATATTAATTGTTTGTAATTGAGTAAACGTTCTGGTATTTTTAAATTGACAATGTTTTGGAAGTAATGGATAAGCCTAAACTGTCACAATGAACATCTTGGCATGTATCACTGTGTATGATATAACCAATGTTGTTACGTGTTCAACAATAACCACCAGAGGCTCCACCAGACTCTGTTCTACCAATTTTCATGGGAGTTGACCTTCTGATAATATTCGCAGTCTCTGCTTTAGGTAAGCACGACCAGTGCTATCTCCAATGCCTGGTGTTGGATTTCTAGACTGCTCGTTAGACAGCCCTGCCTGATTTCACCACCAGATTGAGCAATCTACTCAATCCGGATTTGATTGGGCTGCTCAGGATTACGACGACGAAAATAGCAACGGTTCTGTTTCTGGCGCATGCGCACTTAAACCTCCAGCATTTCCGAGATTCCACCGGCTGAGGAGCAGTAGTATAAAGTTGCCATGAGTGTGCACTGTAAACAAGTCGATAGCCGCCCTGATATGATCTTAGATGTTGCTAGGATGTCAATCTCCAACAACAAACTAGCATATTGGTGTGTGATGTTTTATGGTGCACTTACTCTGTTAACCCCTGATATATTACTAAGTACATTATTTCTTTGTCTGTATCTCACGTTAACTCTTGAGACGAAATCTGCGCTTTAACAAGGCCTGCTCCCAGAAGGCATCTGTTCAATAGGGTAACACTCTGCACACGTTAAGAAAGGAATGTCAGTAGAATGTGAGCAGCACTTATCATACAAGGCCAATAGACTACATCACGGTTCCAGCGGCGCGGTGCATTGTGGGATGGGTCAGAGCAAAACAACCCCCCAAAAGCACATGGCACATGCTAATACACTGGGTGCAGCTATGATATGTGTTAGTTTCAGCTCATCTCAGCTCTTGTTTGAAACATAGAATACTAACTAAAAATATATATATAATAAATTAAGATATTAATCTGTTATCCAGCATTGCATTTACATCAATATAATCAGCACACCTTATGACATGTGCATTTAAATTTCGAAAGATCTAGGCACTCAGACTAGTGTTAGAGCCACAGCCAGAGTACTCAATGCATTGTCAATGGCAGTGAGTAATCTCCATACAGAAAAAGTAAAATATTGATAAAACCACACCACCTAGGCACAAACCGCTTGGAACACATATAGAAAACAGGTTTAACAAAAAGATTATATTAAATTGATAAGGTTAGGGTTTGGGGTTTCTATTAATTTTGAATAAAACTGACGTTTTTCAATGCGCGTATAGGCAAACTCAATGGCCGTACGCCTTTGCTTTGCTCCCAAGGCCGTGTTCAGCGCATGCACAGTCGGAACCGTGATGTAGTCTATACCGAAATTAGTCTCTGAGGAAGGTTGTAGACGCATAGAATGTAAGGAGCATATTTTGTATCAAGTCAAGACTGGAATTATCTCTGAGTAGGGTTGTATACACATATTATCTAAGGAACACATTTCCTATGAAGTCAAGACGGGAATTAATCTCTACGTGAGATTTGCGTCCTATCAATATCTGATATAGCAGCAAGGGTACGGTTGTATAGCACTGCTATACTAGCATACCATTCCACTGACATCACGACGCAACAACCTAATATGGCATATATATATATATATCTTGCCGCTGAGGCAGCCTAGCCGAATCAAGATAGCGAGACACGGATCCAGATTGTAAGTGATTGGGCTAACTCTGATTCGGATCGAACCCACGACCTCACACACTGGAAACACATGATATTCCCGGTAAGCCAACCCGTCTCTTTGTTCGATGCTTTGCGCTTTGATATTTACTCTGGTTATTCCGTTGAAATAACTGTGGTGAGACCTGTCAGGTATCCTGTGGGGGTGTGGATCTGATCCTCGTTTTACCAACAGTCTGCAGGTTTGATTCGCCAATGGATGAACGGTGAGGGGGAGTGAAGGTGAGGGAAGTGAGGAAGATCCCTCCGAGCCTAAAGGAGGAGGTTGGAGGTTCCCACTAGGTCCTCTATAGCAGGAGGGGGATTGGTTGTTGTTGTCTTACGTCCTAGCAACATTTAAGGTCATATCAGGACGGGAACCGACTTGTGACATTGCGCACTCATGGCGACTTTATAGTACTGACCCACTGGGAGACCAGGCTGCCAGCACCATGACCTGATATCCCACTCAGTCACATTATCCTGAGACTGAGCCAACCAGTCCTTGCCCTGTCCTAATAATGCCGAGTGCCTGGCTCGGGAGCGGCAAGTATACATTTTTAAGTCATTGGTTTGACTCAACCAGGGTTCCAAGCGACGATCCCACTGTCTAGCAACACGGGAGATGGACACTCTAACTCATGTGGCCATCCCATCTGGTCGGAGGAGGGTCAATGTGCCCACTAAGTCTTATAGGAGCAGGCTGAAGTGCCCAGTAGGTCCTACAAGAGGAAGGTGAGCGTGCCCAGTAGGTGCTATAGGAGGAAAGTGAAGCTGCCCAGTAGGTCCTATCGGAGGGTGACGGCGCCCAGTAGGCCGTACATGAGGAGGGTGAGGATGCCCAGTAGGTCCTACATGGGGATCGTGAGGGTGCCCAATAGGTCTTAAGGGAGGATAGTGAGGGTGTCCAGTAGGTCCTTTAGCAGGAGGGTGAAAGTGCACAGTTGGTAAAACAGTTCTAGGAAGCAATGACAACTAATATTGATAAGGGGTCCACGACATCGCAAGTCAGGTGGGTGGAAGAGAAATTTGTTACACACTCAGGTGGTCAAGGAGAAGTACTGATGGGGGGCAGTTCTTGGAAGTGTTGGTAGGGGGCGCCCTGAGAACGCACTCCGATGGGCTCTGTCATATACACACTACTATATTGTTGTTCCATCCACCCATTTCATGCAAGACACCATCATGTTATACTTGGTGATGATCATCTTTCTGCCGTCCTGATATCTATGGCTTTAGATGTTGCCAGGAGGTAAAACCCCAACAAACATCGACATCTCTGTGCCCCATGTTCTAGTCATGAATAATTTAATAATAATAATGACAAACCCTGGGAATTGGTCCAGTGTACGGCCCTGTAAATCACCCCTAAGCCACACATTTGATAGAGCGCTTAATCACCGAATAAACCGGAGGTGATCGTCGAATCGCTAGAGCGCAGGCCTCCCGTGCGGAAGGTTGGAAGTTCAATTCCCGGTCCAGTTAAACCATGACTTAAAAATTGATACTGTTCATTTCCTAGCCAGGCGATCAGCATTATTATGATAGGGCAAGGACTGGTTGGCTCAGTGTCAGGATAATATGACTGAGTGGGATATCAAGTAATGGTGCTGGTGGCCTGATCTTCCAGTAGGGCAGCACTATAAAGTCGCCATGAGTGTGCAATGGCATAAGTCGGTACACGTCCTGATATGACCTCAGATGTCAGGATGTCTAACGCCACCAAACAACCAACCATTACTATGATAACTGACTTTTTGCTAAGACATTAAACTCCATAAACCAACCAACCAAACATGCCAGGACTTAAAACATACAAACAAGAATATGTCTGCCTCCCTTAATCGTCATGAACACAATTAATAACAATAATGATCCCCAACTGGGAATTGAGCCATATTAGGACCTGCAAATCACCCCTTAAGGGGCTGTCACATTATGAGGCATCTCGTAAGCTTGTGGCCAATGCGTAAAATCACTTTTGTACATTGAGATGTGTCAAACTTGTTGGCGCGGGGTACAAAGTTGGACATATACATACTGTATACATAGCGTGTGGCCAACCTATGGCCAACATATGGTATGGTATGTTTGCAGAATGCCAGTGAACATTATATATGTTCTTCAATCACCAGAACTACGCCTCATACATTACATACATCAAGACACTGTGGAGAAATGCAAAACGTATGGTAGACATACGGTAGATATATGTTATCCATATGTTGTCAGTATGTGGACAGTACATTTCCACTGCCTTTAACATATGTCAACATAGTGAACAACGTTCATCTAATGTACATCGATGTACGCTAAAAGTATGCATAACGTACGGCCGATGTAACACCCATACGTTGTCGTATGTCAAAAGTTTTATGCATGCACAAAACTTTGCCGACTACATCAATATATGCATAATGAACGCATAACAGATGTATCCCGATGTACTGGCCAACAATTATTTACGTCGGCGTACGTTTGCGCGATGCGTCGAATGTGACAACCCCTTAAGGCGCACACAAACATATATGACAGATTCATTATTCCCTGAATACAACAAAAATGAGACACAGGATTAATCAATAATGGCGTTGTTATTTTGGCTAGATCCATCAATGGTGGTTTATTCAGCTATCACTTAGCACCTGACTCTGGCAAGGCAGCCTTTGTCTGGGTGCAATATCGCTGGGTGTCGGTGTGAGTGAGTGGAGTTTAAACGCGTCAGGTGCCAAGGTTAATACGGTGCTCAGTAAACAAGCCTGCCCCGAGGCCTCCCCACCTCGCCCCCGGCCCTACCCCCCCCCCTCCCCCCACCCCACCCCCTTTCTTCCCCGGCCTCTTTCCCGCGAAGGGTTAAGCCTTGGTCACATACACGTCTGTGAACGTAGTTGAAGGTAGGATATATTAACGTGGGTCAAACGTGGTGTAAGTATGTTAAACTACGGTGACAAATGTTAAGGTACAGCAGGTTTTGGTATGGATAAATACGTTACGCCTCGGATGCAGGTATGTTCAACTATGTTCAACTACATTCAACTATGTTCAACTACAGTCCACATACGTTCAACATACATTAGCCTCCACTATGATCAAGTACGTTCAAGTATGCTAAAGTATGCTAGAGTATGCTAGATTATGCTAGAGTATGCTAGAGTACATTAAGAGTATGGAGAGTTTGCCATAGTATGTTAGCCTCTAAAATATCGCTTTTTTGAACATGGCCTAAGATTAAATCAGAACTCACAGCCCACCCACGTTATTACCAAGTTAGCATGATGGAGAAGTATGGATGCTGGTATGTTCAACTACGTTCAACTACGTTCAACTACGTGCAACTACATTAAACTACGTTAAACTACATTAACCTACGTTCAACTACGTTCAACTATGTTCAACTACGTTTGACTGCGTTCAATTACATTAGCCTCCAGTACGTTCAACTACATCCACTAACGTGTATGTGACCGGGCCTTTAGGCGTACCCAACTCTCCAATGACAGCTACCCGCCCACCCAATGACAACCCATGGCCTGCTCGCATTTAGATTAGGTTCACCGGATGTAGGCATTGCAATCATGGCGGCAGATTTATTTAGAAGCTGACAGCTTGTACATATATACCAAATCTATATATATATATATATATGACTGAAGAGTTCAAGCGCAAAACCATGTAAACGCCAATCCAAAAATGGAGTTAAATATTGGAATCAAACCTTTAACAAGTTTGTTTATTTTATATTCCTACTCTTTTGTTCATTGCCCTATAACCATTTGATCATATGACAAGTGGAAATAGTGAGTTTAACAATTATTTTCGGGTACAAATTTGTTATTTAAACTAAATATTTTGGATTGGTGTGGACATGGTTTTGCGTGTGAACTCTTCTTATATATATAAAATCCTCCGGTGCGACTGACACTGGTCTACATCCGGTGGAGGCGAGGAGGGTAGGTGGAGCCACCCGTACAGTGTTTGTCTTACGGAGTATAACAATAAAGCAACAATTAACCCTTATGTATCTTTATACTTGCATAATTCGTTATACATCACATATACATCTATAATATATATATACATATATATATACATATATATATATATATATGTATATATTCTCTCACCCACCACTATCACACACACACCATACCCATAATAGCAGCACAGCTTTTGCAGGGACCCATCATCTTAGCCCATAATACTTAACTTATTATGTCTAACCCACTAACACACCAACCTCCTCCATAATCTACTAATATGCCCTATCCAAGTACCCACTGATCAACCTATGTAAAATGTAATGTAAACGCCCAGAGAGATCAGTGAAGACTACTACAATAGCTTGAGTATAGATCATGCTACAGACTGAAATGGTATCGAACAGCTAGTCCCCTGTAAAACAGTATCTCAAAGAATAATCCATGAATGTCACCGAGAGTTGCTCATTTACATGCCTCTAGATCAACTCGGATATCAAGCATGATATCGATCAATAATCCCTGTGCTTGTTCCTGAAATGCCATTAGCGCAATGTTGACAGCGGAAGGGTTGTCCATAAAACATGCAGTTTTAAGATGTGTTTACCGCGTCACCGAGAACCTGTAACCTATGTCACGGCGACACTTGTGAGGGATTTACCGCGCACCATGCACACATTTATGGGAGAGCTATTCCCCATGCATTATCCGCCAATATAAGCACAGTTTTGATAAGGTCATAAACAAAACACTACACCATTGATCATCTAACAGAACATTATTACCTCAGCCACCAACCAAAACTTCCTCGCTGAAAGAGCCGGGAACACTTGGAACAGACTACGAGCTGATGTAGTGAACGCCCCAAGCTTAAACTCTTCCAAAGGATGCCTCGATAAGGACTGGGTAAATTACCGCTACAGTCAGCGCTCGCTGCACAAAAACTATAATTTCACTAGGTCCCACTTAGACAGGCCAAACCTGCTAACAGGCAGTGATACCTAATTTCTTAAGCAGAAGACGATAAGTGTAAGTGTAAGTGTAAGGGCCTCCAATATGTATGTGCTGATGAATAAACTGTTTTACCAACACCAACACAACAACTATTTATACAAGAAGTTGTCCTGCAACATAAAAAAAGAACATGGTTGATTGTTCGGGTCTATATTACAAATACGGAAACTAGCCCTACTAAGTACTAAGGAATTCGAAATGACTATCACCATAGGGCGCAGTCCGTCTGGGTATGTGTACTGGCACAAACCAAAGCAGAACCAGGCAGGCCACGGTCATGCATCCGAATCAACATGAAATACAAAATGGCTAACCATACAACACAGCCATCCCACCTAGTCGCAGTCCTGAAGGGTCCAGGTGTGTTCTGGCACACTGGTGGACTATCTAAGGACAGGGCATGGGTGAAAGGATGCTGTAGCAAACCACAATGGGATGGGATCCTCTCCCACAGGCCTGTATGTCATCTGAGTAGATGTACATAGTAGGCTAAGTTATCATATACAGGTTAGGAACAAACTTGAAAATTAAAAAAAAAACTAATATAGAAACTACTAACACCCAAAACCGCAAACGTTGGCCCGAGAAAGATCAGGTAAAGACTCCTGAGTGCGGGACCAGACCAATCCAGTATCACAGCTGTCCAGCGTTGAAAACAAGCACCCTCACGGGAGCTTATACATTATGGGCAGAATACAAAACTTGTCACAAAAAGAAATTAATTGTTTTTAAATATTGCGATAATTTAAAAGGGAAATTAATATAATGTCTACATTGAATAATAGTATATTGTCAGGCCCCTTGCCTCTGCCTTAGAATCTAGTTCATTCCCCTAATCCCTCCACTTCATGACGTCACATGAGAGGTTATTTGGATGACAACCCTAAAGGTAGGGACTGTTCTCTCCATCACCACCAGAATGAATATCCCAGGGTTATTCTTAATAGTTCTTAAATGCATTATAGTTTATATTTCAAACATGTGAAATATTTCAGATTTAATAAATACATATTTAAGAAATGCATGTTAATATCACGTAGGTAAGATTTAATAAATACATACGTAAGAAATGCATGTTAATATCACATATGTAAGATGTAATAAATACTTACGTAAGAAATGCATGTTAATATCATGTATGTAAGATTGAACAAATACATACATAAGAAATGTGTGTTAATATCACGTATGTAAGATTTAATATGCATACATATGTAAGAAATGCGTGTTAATATCACGTATGTTAGATTTAATAAATACATATGTAAGAAATGTGTGTTAATATCACTGCCCGATCTGAACGGTGTATATTTTGATTGAGTACTGTTGATCAGATCGAGTATTAGTGGTATTTGATTGACGATATGATTAATTGATGCACTTTTAGATTGCTAAAAAATCATTGTATATACATCAATGATTAGACTGTTAATGTTCTCATATAATTCATGCTCCTGTGAGATTTCACTTGCGATGCCACCATCAAGAAATGATTATGTAACATTGATATGTCACTGAAGTGGATGGTCATGCAAATAAAGTGATGTTCTTCCCACCTCTTCTTCCTCGTTCATCCCCGCCCTATCAACTGAAGTCCCCACACGCATGATCTGGTTAAATGCAAATAAGAAGCCACATGTAATGTTAATTGTTGTTATCGAGAGCGTGGGGGGGGGGGTGTCACGAAAAATGTGTTTTTGTTTGTACAAGTGTTTTTATTTCTCTGACTAACATGTTGTTCCGGCCTGATATGACCGTAGATGTTGATAGGACGTAAAACAACAACAAACAAACACAAACAAACATGTTGTTTGTGCTAATGCCATTGTCTTCCAGCCATAACGACAATTGCCACTACACAGTAAACAATGTTACAGCAATATAGATATAGACAATTACAAGACAATAAGAAAAGCATTGACATGAATGACGGGTAAAGAACAAGATAACAGAAACAAAGAAACATTTCGGCAGACTAGTATGATAAGCATTGGTATAGGGGTATATACCATGTCAATAGGTGAGATAGTCATTGAAAGGGTGATGGTACGATGTGTAATGTGTGCGTAAAAGATATCTAGTCATGTGGAGAGAACAAAGGAATATGCTAATGAGATCACGTGGTGGACGCGTGGGTGCTGACGGCTTCGACCCCTGGACGGTGAATAAAGCATTCATTAATCAGAAGTCAAAGCATTCAGACGTCTTACTTTTACACGATGTACAGTGGCCCTTTGTGTTTGAACATCATCTAGAACGGGTGGATACACCGCTTAGAAAAGCATTTGAAGCCAAACTGCAATCCCTCTTCACACGCCCAGCTATGAATGTGGCTATTTACCTGGGGAAGGTGAATGAAGCTCCCACGACTATCAATCATTAAAGAAGGAGGTGTGCTATCTATGTAGGCCAGGTAATTTGTTATGTGAATATAAATAATCACAGTTTCCAAAAAGGCTGTCCACTTTGCAGATTATGTACCACGGAGTGTGGAGTCATACAGATAGCTGGCGCAACGTGTTCTTCTCATCCTGTGCCACTTGTACACACGTATATGTATTTGCGAAAAACGAGGTGTTCTCCTTGGTAGAGTGGTTAGATAGAGTGTCTGACTATTTTCTAGGTCAGACTCATAACCTGCAGGTCGGTGGTTCAATTCCCTGTGCCGCCACCTCTGCCAATTTGACTTTCCATCGCTGTGTATAAGTTACAGCGTCACCAAAGGCCAGTTGCTCTCATACCATGTCTATGTGGTGTGGGAGGTTAAAAGTCACTTGGGTTGGTAAAAGTGTAGGCTCAGGCTTTATATCAATAAACTGTAAAATTCTAACTCTGTGATGTGTTATTTGTATGCCTAACCAGTTGAGCTTGTACGTATATGTATGTCCATGTATATATATGTATTGGTTGGGTTGGGTTATAACTGAGTTCCATGTGGATGACATAGTGAGTGCTGGCAGGTGGAGTGCAGTGGCACTCAGGAGCTGGCCCTTCTGCCTGAGTAGGGTCAACACAATCCAGTAGTGGTCAACACAATCAGGCTGTGAGGAGCAGCCAGAGGAGTGTTGGTGATGGCCAGATGGCCAATTGTGGTGGGCAGACTACCAGTTGCCATGGGGACTGGGAATGCTGGTCTCATATTGTGTGACCGGGATGATGTGACACCCTACCAGGGAACCTAGGTATTATAAAAATAAAGATTGAAAGCTTGCCTTCCGTTACTCTCTTCACTCTTACTTTCTCTTTCTTGTTGTCTGTATCGTATTTCCCTACAGCCTACTTGTGCAGCCACATATGCGGGTACCAACTGTACAAAACTGTCTATTGGTGAAAACAAGTGTATTCAGACTTCTTTTTTTGTGTGGATGCTGTGTTTATACTGTCGATAGCATGTAAGCTCAAGTGCTTGGGCTTGTTTTCAATGCTGGCCAGCTGTCATAGTGGTTAAATCTTATCTCACAGTAGGAGGTGATAAGATGTTTTTGTTTCTCACGCAGTAGCAGGTACATGGTGATTATTTAGTATCAGCTGTTCTGATAGGTATACTGTTTTTATTTTCTGATCACCCTTGTAGTGGGTACAAATAGTATACTAGTTTTTTGGTTTTAGTGTGTTGTTTCACTTCTACTTATGAACTAGCATACTCTACATTTATAGGCTTGTACATAGTTTGTAGCCATTTATTATTTACTGAGGGTGGTCCAGATTACCCCCTTGGGGCAGCCCAGTTTGTGGTCCGTGAGCTATCACGTGCCCTTCTGAGGTTTTGCCCCAGGGTGTTTTCAGGGTCTCCCTTTTTTACATATATATTTTTGTATTTTTTCAGATTGGGAGACTAATCCATGATAGGCAGTATACATCTTTTTATTAAACAACTGACCATTCACATGTTACGCACAACTTATAGAAAGGAAAATTTGTTTCACATGTTGAGATGAACTAGACTGTTTGTCTACCACTAGTGCACCGTTACCAGAGCGATGGGATGTCGACCATCCTTTGCTGTTGAGATGTGGAGATCATTGTGGAGTAATTAGAGTGGTGTGAATCGGTGATTCGCGTGTGATTCTGCAAGGAACTAGCTATGACTAAGTGGTATATTGGGTCATGGTGACTGCGGTCTGGTCAGTCTCACAATGGCGGCAACGCTATAAGGTTGCCATCAATGTGCACTGTCACAATGATTGTTTGTTTGTTTGTTGTTGTTTTACGTCCTAGCAACATCTAAGGTCATATCAGGACGGGTACCGACTTGTGACAGTGCGCACTCATGGCGACTTTATAGTGCTGTCTCACTGGGAAACCAGGCTGCTGGCACCATGACCTGGTATCCCACTCAGTCACATTATCCTGACACTGAGCACACCAATCCTTGCCCTGTCCTAATAATGCCGAGCACCTGGCTAGGAAGTGACAAGCACCAATTTTCAAGTCATTGGTTTGAGTCGACCAAGGTTCAAACCCACGACCCCACGATCTACCAGCATGGGAGACGGACATGTCACAATGATATACCCGCCAGGATATGCCCTCAGATGTTGTTAGGACGTAAACCAACAACAAACAAGCAACATCTATTATGTCTATACCGCAAAACCTCTCTATACCGACCCCTCCACAGATCGACCATTTCGCTATATCGATCGCTTTATTTCGGTCCAACCAATACCATTGTAAGGATATCTAACTCTCTAAACCGGCCACCTCCGTAAATCGACCACTTAAAGCCGGTCCCAGGTCGGTCGATTTAGACAGGTTTCACAGGGTTGGCGAGTCTGGAGTAGTAGATGAGTAGGACAGACTCCATCAGTCCATGGTGCTAAGTGAGTGCTGAGGGAAAGGAGGAATATTCCAGGTTATTATACTCATATAATTCTTATACAACATATATAAATATATATATATATGAATTTAGTCAATATAAGCAGTTCCTGCAGAAGTGTCAATAAACTACCCCAGTAAAACCAACCGGAATTGACGTACATATAAGTTTACTCTAACGTTGTTTGCTTGTTTGCTTGTTGTTTTACAACCTAACAACATCTAAGGTCACACCAGGACCGGTTCTAACCACAGTCCCGGCTACATTCATAACTATGTATTGACTTACATGAGCACCCTTGCATACCACCCCCCCCCCCCCCGGTTCATTCACACCGGGCCAGCAACACTTTGGTGGCAGTAGCTGCAGATATGAGTGACTTGCTAGGCACTGCGGGGAACCATCTGCGCTCACACCTATCTGGCACGGGCGCTGCTTGAGTTGACAGATGGTTCATGCGCATGCGTGCTGCATCCTCAACATCAAACAAGATAGCTGGAAACAAATATCTCTCTGAGCGCCAGGTTGGGGTCGTAAATCATCCACATATCTGCATTATCTAATCACTAAGGGAGAGGGTCTTGTAATGTATGTTTATATTATAGATGTAAATATATATATATGTATTTAAATATATACCTGTATGCACATAAATGTATATCAATGTACATGAATGTGTATAGGTGTACATGAATATATATTCATATACAGACATATATATAGACATGTATAGAAATACATATAAATACAAGGAAATATGTAGCAATATGTAGAACTATACAGATATGTAATACATATAACTATGTATTCGCAAAGTTATATATATATATATACATATATGTAAATATACGTACATATATATATATATATATAAATATATAAAATTATATATACATATATAACTATAAATAAATGTGTATAAATATATATAAATATATATAAATATAATATAAATATATATATATAAATATATATATATATATATATAAATATATATAGATACATATAGATGTTTATATACATGTATATACATATATATATATACATATACATATATATATATATACATACACATACATACATATCCATAAATATATATGCATATACATTCATATGCATATATCCATATATGTATAAATGTATAGATATAAATGTATATATATATATATATATATATATATATATATATATATACAAACATATATGTATACATATATTTATATATATATGAATAGTGTTTTATAAATATACTAAGATAAATTACATACATAACGCTACAACTGAAGAGCATTGGCGTCTGGCTAAAGAGTTTCTTTCCTACTCATGAGAGGTTATGAAGGGAAGAAAACATACTTTCCTATGTATGTATCTGTAGACCCAATCTATGTAAAATTAGATTGGCTAATATTGGCGGCTGGTAAACAAGATTAATGACCACTAAATTAGTTTTATCCGAGGTTGTTATGAAAAATAGCTCATGTTGTTCTCTCTCCTAGCCTACATAATATAGGGGCACTCAAACTAGATACTGGTGGAATCTGGTTAGGGGGATTGATGACAGCTAAACGCATTGCGTGGAAGGCGATCAATTATCGGCAATGTGATACTAAACAAAGACCCTATAACACTAAGACGGCTCACTCAGCCTGTACTGTGTAATCAAAATGATCAAACCCACCACTTGGTGCGCTGGCTGTTCTCTTGGTTAAACAGGTGCTATATTATATGTATAAATGTATATATGACTGTGAAAGATGTGTGATGATGGTGATGCTGATGATGATGCTGATGATTATGTATATTTGTTCATAGCAATTTCATATTGATGTGTATTCATACTTACCTATCTCATATATAATATAATTGTATGTGTTTACATGTGAACACCAACCAGCAGCCGGGCTGATCAAACCCACCACAAGGTGGCACTGCAAAATTTACAGATAGGGAGTGCGCCGTATTAGTATAATAGGGTCTTTGTACTAAACCTAAACCTGCAGGTTTTGAGATTAATTATTGGCAGTCTCATGTCAAACCTAAACCTGCAGGTTTGCGATTAATTATCGGCGGTCTCATGTAAATCCTACACCGGCAGGTTTTGCGACGGTTCAGGATTGGCCGATTGACAGGTCCAACATATGGGGTTTGAAGTGAATAGTACTTTTTACGAGACTCAAAAGCAGTTACAAAAGTGGAAAAAATGGGGCAACGCAGCAACTTGTGTTAAATATTAGTGTTTTTTGGTAATACTCCTACGTCATTGATGTGTGCTGCAGCTTAGGTCTGTGGTTGTTGGAGTTTTACGTCCTGGCAACATCTGAGATCATATCAGAATGGGCTCCGACTTGTGACAATGCACACTCATGACAATTTTATAGTGCTGCCACACTGAAAGACCAGTGCCATAACATAATATCCCACTGTCACACTCAGTCACATTATCCTGACTCTGATCCAACCAGTCCTTGCCCTATCCTAATGATGATGGCTGCCTGCCTAGGAAGCGACAAGTATAGATTTTTAATTCATTGGTTTGACTCTGTGACATATGTAAGCTATGCGGGTGGACTGACCCGGCTGCGAACCTGGGGTGGTCACATGGCACTGTGTCACATTACTGAATAAAGAAGTCAGTCGTTGAACCCCAACTAACACAAAAAGTCATACAAGTATTCATACTGACGTCAGTATAACGTTATTGAATGTTACAATAGCGTTATAGAAAAAGTCATGTAAGCATTATTTTGTACAGAGTAAATAACGTTATATAACATTATTTTATAACGTTATAGTGACATTCTTTAACATCACTATGACGTTTTCATTTAACGTCAATAGCATGCTTTTTATTACATTCAAGAACCCTTTAATGACAACATCTAAATGTTGTATGAAGATAATAATTACAGTGAATAACACATAAAATGATTATAGTCTCTTAAGTTAATATCTTCCTCAAATTTGGCACATTATTACAATAACCATACAGTGAGACAAATATATATTATTTATATCAATATTATATCCAAAAATATGGAAAATAGTGGATTTTGATTGAAGATATAAAGACAAATTGTTGGAAAACAAAATATATCAATTGGATAAATCTTTAAATGTTCATGGTATAGCTTAATGAATTGGTATATCTTCCCATAAATTAATAGTGCACATCATCTGGAGGTAACACACATCATACTAACAATAAAGCATCATACTGATGTCATAATAATGTCATAGAATGTCAGAATAATGTAATAAAAAAGGTCACATTATTTTATAATGTTCAAACAACATTTGTTAACACCATTGTGATGTTTTCATATAACATTGCATGCTAAACGATAATGGAAGATTCATAGACATGTTGGCCTGAGTACCAGGTATACAATGGTAAACAATGGTTGTAATGTGTACTTGCTGTGATCCTTGATTTTGGTTTCCCTGCAGTGGCCCTTATGTGTAAGCTGGTTCACTTACTTTTAACCTTACAACTTACTTTTAATGCAGGTTAGTTTTGCATTAAATGGTCATAAGATGGTTGGCACATATCATCCCATCCTCGTTGCCAAATTTGTAATGAATATTGCATCAATATCAACTAGATTAAGTTGGATTAGGTTTGGGTATGCTTGATATCTCACATGTCTTTACAGTATATTCCGATATGGCTACCCTCTGTCTTAGTCACAGTATACTCCAAAACATTTCACTACATGTTATAATGTCAGTATAACATTACTATGATGTTATAACATTACAATACATGGTATAACGTCAGTATAACGCTACTGTGATGTTATAATGTACCATAACCAATTACTAATGTTAGCCTGACGTTCCTTAAGGTTATGTGTTAGCTGGGACAGGATTCAAGGTGTTCGGATTGATCACTACACTACATTGTGTGTCTTAACATAACATGGGTAATTTGGGATGGGGCAGAGAAGTGGTAGGGACAATACATTTCATTTGACGGCCCCTGATGCTGCCACCTTCCCAATTGCTGCATATCATCTGACTTATAACCTTTATTAGGAGCAGGATGTAGCTCAGGTGATAGTGTCCACCTGTGAAGGTGTGGGTGATCCGACCGATCCTGCACAGTGGACACATTTGCAGTTTGGGCTATTTTCTATTCCAACCAGTGCTCCACAACTGGTTCATCAAAGGCTGTGGTATGTGCTGTCCTGTCTGTGTGAAAGACCCTTTGCTGCTTATCGGAAAGAGTGGCCTATCTGGCAGCAGTGGGTTTCCCCAAAAGAAATATGCCAGAATGACCATATTTTAGATGTCCAATAGCCAATTATCGACATATATGTGCTCTAGACGCACTGTTAAATAAAACAAACTTTCCTTCTGTCTAACCGGACTCCGACTGACCCTCCATGTCGTGTTTCCGTTGTCACCACCTATCAGCCTTCCTACGCATTTAGTCTACATATGTGAAGTGGGCGAGACTACTCGTCCCATGGCAATTGCGGGCTTGGGCTGATTATCCCGCATTCAGAAATGCGGCCTACTCGCCAAGACAGACCCGCATTTGCCACCATTTGCGGGGCCAGGTTCCCTGCTGTAATGCATTGCAAGGAGACGTCAATTGTGACTTTCCTAGCAACGGTGGACGGTCAAGTGTTCGGGCTCAGACCCATCGGGCGTGTTTTTGCATGCTCTGATGTTTTACATGAGATTTAGGCTTTTATTGTTGGAATTTGTAATTGTTATTTAAAGTAATAAAGGTGGGAAGGGTAGTATTTATGCGCATTCAATATTAGTAGAGAAACCGATTGTATCAGTAGGGTAAGAATAAAGCTATGAGCTCTTAAAAGTAATTGAAACGTTCCTTGCATTCTTTACTGTTCTCCGTTCCTTATGTATATTAACCGCTAAGGTCAACGTGATATTGATATTCGATTATTCTGTATGTAATTAAGGGCCTTCTGCCTGGTAGGCCTTAAGCAGCTGATCAACCCTTCTGCGGGGATATAATATACACATTAGCAGTAAAAACCTGAATTACCGTAATCATATTTAACTGAGTAAGACAGTAACGTAGGAAGTTTATATGTGACAGCGGCGACACAACATAGGGTGTCGGCCAAGATCTGGATTAACTACAGTATATTAACACACCCCAAATGGCGGGAAGGAGAGCCAGTTAGTGGTAACAATAAGTAACTCCTTTATTATATAAATGCGGGAAGGGACAAAACCGTATTTCTATGGTACTCTGGCTGTCCACCCTTAGCCTGGGATTCGTACCATTGAGGTGGTCAACCTGCAGATGGGACCAGAGGTGGCGGCAGCACACGGCAGGCCCAGGAAATTCACATGGAAAATTAACACATTAGGCTCGCATTAGGCGGGGGCGAAATAGCGAACGGTTAAACATGCTTTCAGTTCTGCTGCCACCTAGTGGGCTTCTTGTCTTTGAGGTGATGACGTCAGAGCCCATTTCCTCCTCCAATGGTCAGTCACTGCTTGGACACAAACTCGCAAGCCAATCACCAACCTTTGCCGCCGCCGACCCCTCAACTACGTGGCACGCACCGACAGTCCAGTTTGACATGCAACTTGTAAATTCAACAACACAATATGCACTGGATACCACCCACTGCCCCAGACGGGATGGCAGAATGAGTTGAGCGTCCGGCTCCCATTCTGGTAGCTCGTGGGATTCGAATCCACGGGTTCGGAGTCTGGTCGAATCAAACCGATGACTTAATAAATGATATGTGTTGCTTCTTAGCCAGGTGCTCGGCATTAATAGTTTAGGGTAAGGACTGGGTTGCTCAGTATCAAGATAATGTGACTGAGTGGGATATCAGGTCTTGGGGCTGTTTACAACATGGTCTATCAGTGGGGCAAGCACTATAAACTCGCCATGAGTACACACTGTCACAAGTCGGTACGAGTCCTGATATGACCCTAGATGTTGCCAGGACATACAACTCCAAGAAGAACACCCCCACGGTACACGGGTGCATGCAGGTGGCGTGTGCCTTGTCTCCATTCCGGGTGCTTTGTCCTGGAGCATCATACACACTCAAATTTGGCTCCCTGCCAACATTTCCTGTGTGGCCGCCTAATGGTCCTCTCTGTGAGCAGGTATGTGAGCAGGTGGAGGAAACACAAATAGACCACCTCGTAGATGTGTGTGAGGAGGTGGTTTGGGGGTTGTGTGGAAGTGGAGTGGGGTCGTCCGGGGTTGTGAGGAGTGGTGTGGGGGTTGTGTGGGGTTGCGAAGTGTGGTGTGGGGGTCGTGTGGGGTTGTGAAGAGTGGTGTGGAGGTAGTCTGGGGTTGTTAGGAGTGGTGTGGAGGTAGTGGGGGGTTGTGAGAAGTGGGGTGGGGGTTGTGCGGGGTTGTGAAGAGTGGTGTGTAGGTAGTGGGGGTTGTCAGGCGTGGTGTGGATGTAGTGGCGGGTTGTGAGGAGTGGTGTGGGGGTGGTGTTAGTGGCACCTCCCTGTGCCCCAAGCATAGCCTGTACTTGGCAGAAACACAGTAGCCATTCTGTATGTACATCAATGGCGACAGGTAACACCACCCCAGCACAGTCTCAAGGTCATTGATGGCGTGTCAAGGACACTTTTGGCGTTCCGGCCCTTCGCCTCAAAAGGAGTTCACCCCCAATTATCTGGTCCCACTTTTGTTCTTCTTATTTTTTCTTTCGGTGATGGTTAATCACCAAGTTTGGTTCGTTTCACATGTATTCTCAGTGGTGTAAGTCTTTAGGTTCTGCCGTAATCGGATAAGTTCTGTCATGGGTGGAGATATTGTGCATGGTATTCTTAACATGGGTAATTTGCGGCCAGGGTCCCATGGCTAGAGCCACCATACCGTCATCATTATTACACATGTTAAAGTTGCATAGTCCGATGGTTTTTAATTTCTGTATTTTTTCTGAGATAAATATATTAGATCGATCATTAGTATCTACTTTACATTAGTTTAAAGTTACTTTTATATTAAATGGTAAACATTTGAGATACTTTGAGTGCAAACATGGAAAATTAGTTTTGGCAAGCTTGCCAAAACTCTGACACCATAGACTTTGACGGTAACAGGTTCTGTTAAATTGACTCTGTATTGCCTTCTACGCAGAAACTAGTGCTTAATATATGCATCAGTATGTAAGTTAGATATGTCAAATCAAATCTAGATAATTGGTTTGGTTTTGAAAATTTGATATTTCATCGGACTATGCAGCTTTAACCTTAAACGACAGACCATTACCCACTAAGCCTCATATTTGGCCCGACGCCGCCAATTACCCATGATGATAACTGGAGAACCACAGAACTAAAACCGAACTAAACCTAGATGGCGCCATCAGCAGCGGCCTCTGACCAACAACTGACCTCAGGGCTCCGGTCCGAGCACTTCCACCACAACTGCTGTTGGCTCCCGACCATTGACCCCATCCCTCGCCTTCACCCACCCACCCACACACCCACACCACTCATTAACCAGCAACAAGCCCAGGGTTGAGGGTTTGAGCGTTTGAGTCCTGCCCTCAAGGGGAATTGATCCCAGGTGAGGTTGGGATGTACTCCCGGAGGGATACCGCAAACAGATTTCGCGACGATCCAGTGAACAAGACGAACTGTAAAATCGATACCAGATCAGATACAAAATAAAAACCTTAATCACCATCTATATCCAGTCGTGTCCACATGTCGTGAATTGTCATTATACAAATTGTTAGTGGGTTGTCGGAGTTTTACATTCTGGCAACATCTAAGGTCATATTGGAATAATAATACCACATTGTTCCCCTATATGTTATACTCGTATAATTCATTGTCATCATCATCATCATCATGCTGTCAGTCGCGATGCAACAAAGACTGCTTTCATTACTTGACTGCCACTCTCCTTGTGCGGTTGTACATTTCATGAAAGCTGCCTGCAAAAGTGTTGAAGTGCTGCTGGCTTTTGGAAGTTACCAGCGGCACTCTCTCGGGGAGCAAATAGAGGTTTCCCACCGGCAAGAACATGTCAAGACAGGTGCAAAACTATTTGTCCCTGCAGTGGCTGGTCGGGAGATCTTGGGAGTTCCATACATCAACCGCCCTTAATGCTGCCACAGTGACATGGTTTTCTGTTTAGGGTTTGCTCCCTTAGCCTTCGGTTCTGTCAAGAACCTGTACCACAAGGCAGTGGTATTGCTTTACCTGCAATACCTGCATACCAGTTGTTGTACGTCACACATATATGTATATAAAGGGGTTGCTACAGTACAAACGAGACACACCATGATATCAAAGTGGGGTGCGTATATTCTTTGCCTAGCTCTCAAAACCCTTGCCATGAAACAAACTCTGTAGAAATATCCCAGTGCAATTGATGTTCCCGTGTCTGGGGGCATCAGAGGGCACCCAGTGTAGGAACAGGAAGGTGGACATATGACAACCGGTATACAATACTATAATAATAATGAAGTACTTCCATTCCACGCTTTTATACTCAAATAATACGTTATACTTCACATATATGTATATATATTTATATATACAAAAATTCCTCCAGTGTGTTTGGCGCGATAGGGGGGCGGGCACTCGTATACTACTCCATGACAGCTGGAGTGGGGGCACTCCACCAATGTGCCGATGGAGGAAGTAGTAAAGTATATATGTCCCCTTAGCCTTTGCTTACCTATCCCCGCAAGCAATAGGGCTCCAAGCCGCTCCAACTGCACAACAAAACCTTCTAGAATCAGCATACCAATACAATTCATCTGACCCGCTTACGTAATATTTGCATAAAGGTAAACATTAATACATACACATCATGTGCTATACCTCACATCTATATATATATATGTAAGAATGTCATGGCAACACAGTGTGGGTGGGTACATTATTTATTTACAGGAAGTGAGAATAGTAGAGAACAGTAATGCACCTGGCTGGGCCTCAAATGCCCTACCTAAAGAATAAGAAAAAAGTGTTGAAAGGAAGTGTGGAGGCTCTGGCTGCCAGGGACCGACTGAGCCAACAACAACAACAGGTGTAGGGAGGCTCCTGCCCCACCTGGTGGTTGTGCATGGCACTATCCTGTGATTCAGTGACATCCGCATATACGTTGTCTATACGTGGGTGTAAGAATTGCACGGCAACACAGTATTGGTGGGTACATTATTTATTTACAGGAAGTGAGAATAGTAGAGAACAGTAATGCACCTGGCTGGGCCTCACATGCGAAAGTCAGAGACACACCAGACAGAAGAAAATAAAAGAAATAAAATCAAGACAGAAAGAGCTGTGGTGACCTTGATGTCTGCAACGATCCGGTCGGCCAGAGGTCGAGCAATGTATCTATAGACGTAGTCCGAGGACCAGTCACCGCATACCTCAATCTCATCAATGGAGGCCCCTTGTAGGGAGAGGAAGGTACACCCACCCCAGCGGAGCGAGTGGCAGGAGAACGAGGAGGCGTCTAGTCCGGCCTCTTCAGAAAATGTTTATGGTTGCCTGGAGGATAACTTAATCTAAAGGTCTGAAGCCCCCGCGAGCAGAAGAAATTTGGAAAGCAGGGGCATCTTGGGTTACTTTAACTGGTTAGAACTGCAAGATAGAGTTAGTTGCTAAATAATTGGGCACAACAGAGATGGCCGGCAGGATCGGCGCGAACAATGCGGTGCTTGCTAAGAACATCTTGCCACCTGCTCAGAGCGTCACAGATAGTGTTGTCTCCGCTTCTAATGTAAACAGACTTCACGTCGAAGTTAAAGGTAACTGAAGTCCAGAAGAGCTCCTTAACCCAGCCCATGATGGTTTTATTAATGCAGCGGCCGGTGGCAAGTGCAGCACAAACCGTAATGTTGTCAGTCACGAACACAACACTTTTGTCTAGCCAAAGATGGCCCCAGCAGTGGGCAGCGGCGATGACAGCCCACATCTCCTTCTGGTTAATGTGGGTTTCGGACCCAAGCCCCGTTGCATCGGCATGATGGTGGCCGACCTCAGAGGCCAGGTCGCGCTCGTTTGAATGAAAACAGCCGACCAACCAGTCATCCGAGTGGGTCGCTCCGAAGCCCCAATCAGAGGCATCACTATAGACCGAAACGACAGCTGCATGGGGCCCAAGAATGTTTGCATAGGCCTTGAAAGTATCTACGTAATCAAGCCACCACTTGCGCTCTGACCTGAATTCCTCATTAAGGCGGAACATGTAGTATGGTTTACGCAGCTGATGAATCGCGTTGTAGACCCTGGTAGAGAAGGAGCGGCCCCCCCGGACGACAGTAGCGCAATGGGCTAAGCGACCACCTAACCTCTCTAGGCGGAGCTGGAGAAGGAGACTGTCAACTTTGATACCGAGAAATCTTGCAGAATAGTTTTGAAAGGAGGTGTGGAGGCTCTGGCTGCCAGGGACAGACTGAGCCAACAACAACAACAGGTGTAGGGAGGCTCCTGCCCCACCTGGTGGTTGTGCATGGCACTATCCTGTGAGCCCCCCAGGAGCCCCTGGGTGGCAGCACCGTGCAATTCGGTTACATCTGCATATACGTTGTATATACGTGGGTATATATATATATATATATATATATATATAGACACGTGTCTGAGTTTGAGTGCCATATATTGATGAATTGGATAAACTTGCCCGTCAGCATATCTATGATATGTATGCCGATGTAGCATATTGTTCAGAATTATTATATTTGTGTACTTCCTGTTCCCCGTAATATAAAGCAAGCCAACTGCAATATAGCCAACGTTTTGTGTTCACAAATATAGGTGATTGCATGAAAACTGCGTTGGTGTCAGCGCTCCAATACATCTACAACTTACTTATCTCAAATTGTGTTCCTCAAATGTCTTTGAAGTTGCAGAGTCCGATATGTTTTGAGATCATGTCATTTTTAACAAGTCTTATCTAAAATTGCTGAGTTAGGTTAAAGGGCATTTGTAAATCAGGTGCAGATTCAGCCATACCGAAGACATATCTGGCTATGGGTGGGTTGTCAGCAAGTTTTGGAAAAAGGCCTAACTACTTCGAGCAGCATCTGGGGGTGAAGTGCAAGGCCGGCAGTTGGGCGGAAATGACATCAGATCCAAGGTTCTGGCTCAGGTTTCAGCCAAGTTCCTCTAGGTGGCGACCACAATCAGTGGGAATCGAACCAGAGGTTGCTAGTCTCCACCCTTTGTTGGATAGGCAACATGGGTAATTTGGTACCGACACAGGACTCCAGGGATCTCACCGTTAAGCCCCCCTGACCTATAATTTAGTTCCCCCTTTTAACCATAGGGGGCCGGGAGGCGACTCCAGGTGGCGCCCCCCGCATCCGTGTGCTGGTAGCCGCCGCTTGTACCCGAGCACGCCCCTGTGATGTCACTTCCACCCAGCCGCTTCTCCAAATGGCACTTCACCACCAGACGCCTACCCGAGGCCACCTCCTGCCTTTTCTTACCGCCCCACCTGACCCTACTTTAAGACTGTGACTTGTTAGCATTGAGTGCCTGGATCCCGCAGAGACGTGAACTCATTACCGTGATACATATTGACTCTTCCATTGTACCATTACCCGTCTGTTTTTCTCCTTACTAGATTAATAAATCCCATACTAATTAGTTCCGTGTCGTGTCCTGAATTACCCATGTTGTTGTAGCAACATCAGCAATGAGAGAGCAACATCAAAGTACCTTCTTTGTTTGAGCAGGTTAATGTCAGTGAGCAGGTCTGTGAAAAAAAATGTCCATACTTTATAAACGAATGGAGCAATTACAACAAAATAATATGGTAGAAATTCATCGACCATGGCTTTCACTTGGAAACTCTGCATATATGTAGTTATACTGTACCTAATCAAAAACTACAATGTGCCTAATGAGATAGGCATATTGCTAAGTAGTTCTATCATCTTAATTCAAAGAAGACCGAGCAACACCTCATCGTGACCAGACGGGTAGACCATGGGATCGTGGCTTCGAACCCTGGTCGAATCAAACCAATGACTTAAGAATTGATGCTTGTCGCTTCCTAGCCAGGCACTTGGCATTATTACTATGATAGGGCAAGGACTGGTTGGTTCAGTGTCAGGATAATGTGACTGAGTGGGATATCAGGTCATGGTGATGGTGGCCTGGTCTCCCAGTGGGGCAGCACTATAAAAGTTGCCATGAGTGCACACTGTCACAAATTGATACCCGTCCTGATATGCGTAGATGTTGCTAGGACGTAAAACAACAACAAACAAACAAAAACAAAACACCTCATTAATATAATTTCATGTTCACATGAGAAATTGAAAATAATGTAGTCTTCAATACATCCCTTAGAATTCTGCCAAATTCCAGACTGTCCTACACTAATTTACACACTGAATGGTCTCCACAAACTAGATACAAAACAAACACTTCTTTAGCCACATTTTGATTATACTGAAATAACGCTGCCAGTAAAACTAACTTAGGAAACCACCTACATTAAATGCATCTACTGAGTCCATACACTTGTTAGATATAACCAAAAACAGTTAACTATCCAAACGTGAAAACAATATTGTATTATTGTACAATTGTTATTGTAATTAAATAGTGTAAATGACCAATTTTGTTGTTTGTTTGTTTGTTGTTTTACGTCCTAGCAACATCTAAGGTGATATCTGGATGGGTACCGACTTGTGACAGTGCACACTCATGACAACTTTATAGTGCTGTCCCACTGGGAAACCAGGCCGCTGACACAATGACCCGATATCCCACTCAGTCACATTATCCTGACACTGAGGTAACCAGTCCTTGTCCTATCCTAATAATGCAGATCGCCAGGCTAGGAAGCGACAAGTATCAATTGTTAAGTCATTGGTTTGACTCGATCAGGGTTCGAACCCACGACCCCACGATCTAGCAGCACGAGAGACGGGTGCTCTAACTCATGAAGTTAAGTGTGGCCAGAAGACCACTTGCCTCGGGGCTGAAAATGGACTGCATTCAGAGAATTAAAAATGCTTACCAAAAATAACGAAACATGAATAAAAGAGGAAATTGAAAGAAATGAATAAATTGGGAACACAATTGGCGACATCGTTGTGCACAGACATCTCTGAAACTAGTGATTTTGTCAAATATTTCACGTTGGATAATGTGTTGTTCACTGGAATTTGATGCGAGGTGCTGAGTCATGGAAATCTCTCGACTAGACCGGATGGCCGAATGAGTTAGAGCGTCCGTCTCCCGTGTTGGTAGACCATGGGATCGTGGGTTCGAACCCTGGTCGAGTCAAACCAATTGATAGTTGTTGCATCCTAGTCCGGCGACTCGGTATTATTAGGATAGGACAAGGACTGGTTTGTTCAGTGTCACGATAATGTGAC
This sequence comes from Branchipolynoe longqiensis, assembly GCA_030323885.1. Taxonomy (NCBI): domain Eukaryota; kingdom Metazoa; phylum Annelida; class Polychaeta; order Phyllodocida; family Polynoidae; genus Branchipolynoe; species Branchipolynoe longqiensis. Next base: position 10,860,848 of record CM059194.1, on the reverse strand, counting down.
TGAGTGGGATATCAGGTCATGGTGCTGGCGGCCTGGTCTCCCGGCAGCACTATAAAGTCGCCACTGCGGCAAGTCGGTACCCGTCCTGATATGACCTTAGCTGTTGCTAGGACGTAAAACAACAACAAACAAAACAAACAAATGAAATTTCTCCCAACCTAGTGCATTGAGTTTCTATCATTTGCTTAGATACATGTGCTATGTTCATCATTAAAATGTACAGCGCTTTAGCAGTCCATAGCAATTCTCCGAATTGGGAGAGTGCAGGCTTTTCCTGCGAGTTCAAATCCCAGCTGAGTCAAACCGATGATTTATCAAATTGTTACTTATCGCTACCTAGACTGGCACTTGGCATTGATAGGATAGGACAAGGACTGGCTATCACACTATCAGGATAATCTAACTGTGTGAAATATTGGTTCATGTAACCAGGAATCTGGTCTCCCAGTTGGGGAGCACTATGAAGTCCTCATCAGTGCGCACTGTCACATGTTGGAACCTGTCCTGATATGACCTTAGATGGTGTTAAGATGCAAACAAAAACAAGGAAACAAAGATTCACAATTCTTAGCATACTCACAAACGTATACAACATACATATTGTTAGACAATTTTGATCGCAAGGAGGTTTTTAGTGCAGTAGGTCCAACCTCATTGCGAACAAAATGGTCGCAAGGTCAGTGACCACTGAGAACCATTTATCGACCACTTTACGACCATTGCACGACCATTTCGGGACCACTTGCGACGTATTTGCGACCAACCTTTTCTTGTCGTTGCAAAGTGGTCGCCAGCAGTTGCATGCAGTCGTGTAATACCCCCATGAGGATATTATCTCGCCTTCTTCTGGAACGTCAGGACCAGTGTAGTAAGTTCAAAACACTACCCCACACAAACACTACGGTAGTGTCTTCAACGTAGGTTCAAAACACTACGGTAGTGTTTCCAACCTAGTTGAAGCTAGGTTTAAAACACTATTGTGGCCACGCTCAAAACACTATCCTTATGTTGAAAACACTACCTTTAAGTTCAAAGCACTACTCTAAAAAAAAAGTGATAATTGCTGCATATTCGTTTTCATTTGTAGTAGGGTGAGGCAGTATGCAGCAGGGTGGGGCAGTATGCATTAAGGTGGGGCAGTATGCAGTACAGTGGGGCAGTATGCAGTCGGTGGGGAAGAATGCAGTAGGGTGGGGAAATATGCAGTAGTGTGGGCAGTATGTAGTTAGGTCGGGCAGTAGGAAGTGTTGTTATTGGTTGTTGTTTTATGGCCTAGCAACATCTAAGGTCATATCAGGAGGGGAACCGACTTGTGACAGTGCACACTCATGTAAAATGTATAGTACTGCCCCATTAGCAGACCAAGCCACTGGCACCATGATTTGCCAGGCCACTGGCACATCACTTGTTAAACATGGCAGCACTGCCAGGGGATACTAATACGTTATTAAATCCCACAGAACTATCAGTATATACTAATATGTTTTAAATGCTGCAGCACTATCAGCATTTACGAATACATTTGGTAAACATGGCTGCACTATTAGTCTATACTAATATGTTGTTAAATGCGGCAGCACTATCAGCATACACCAACCAATATGTTGTTAAATGATGCAGCACTATCAGCGTGTACTAATGCGTTGTTAAATGCTGCAGACTATTAATGTATACTAATATATTGTTAATTGCCACAGCACTATCAGTGTATACTAATACATGTGTAAGCTTTGCAGCACTATCAGGGTATACTAGTATGCTTACAAATGGTACAGCACTATCAGGGTATACTAACTAATACATTGTTAAGCACGGCGTCACTATCAGCATATATTAATAGTGGTACAGAAGCTGCAGCTCTATCAGCGTATACTACTAATACGTTGTTAAACGCTGCAGCAATATCAGTGTATACTAATATGGTGTTAAACGCCACAGCACTATCAGAGTATACATTGTGTACATTGATTATGTGGAAATAACTATTTTATTCTTATTATATTATTATTATACTAATTCGTTGTTAAACGCCGCAGCACTATCAGCATATATTAATAGTGGCAGAGAAGGTGCAGCTATATCAGCATATATTACTAATACATTGTTAAATACTGCAGCACTCTCAGCATATACTAATATGTTGTTAAACACCACAGCACTATCAGCGTTTACTAATACGTTGTTAAACGCTGCAGCATTATCAGCATATACTAATAGTAATACGCGGTGCAGACGCCGCAGCACTATCAGCATATACTCGTATTATGCGGTGCTGCCATGTCATGATAGTGTTTTGAACTTGGGTAGTGCTGTGAATGTACGTAGGGGCAGTGTCTTCGACTTAACAGTAGTGTCTCAGACTTAAGTTCAAAATACTACGTTTGTGTTTTGAACTTCAAAAACTACCGTGGTGTTTTGAACTGGGTAGTGTTTTGAACTTCCTACACCGGGCGTGGTGGCCGAATCGGTAGCGCGCAGGCCTCATGAGCGGAGATTGAAAATTTGATTCCCCATCGAATGACTGACAAAATTCATACTTGTCGCTTCCTAGCCTGGTGCTCCACATTAATAGGATAGGGCAATGATTTGTTAGTTCAGTGTCAGGATAATGTGACTGAGTGGGATATCAGGTCATAGTGCGGGGGGCCTGGTCTCCCAATAGTGGGGCAGCACTATGAAGTTGCCATGAGTGCACACTGCAACAAGTCTGTACCTGTCATGCTTATGACCTTAGATGCTGCGAGCAGCTAAACCTCAACAAATAACCGGACACTCAGGACAAAGGGGCACACTTATGTTATACGATTTCAGCATAATGACATGCCCGCCTGTAGCAGTAAGCTGACAGGCTAAGGATGGTAAATATCATTCACGATAACACCGGAAGTGGGATCTATCACGTGGTCGGTCCATCACGTGAGGACTCGCCTGAGCCAATCAGCGCAGAAATAACTCAAGCCCTCGGCACGCCGCCCCTCCAATCACAGTTCGCGTGACACACACTGGAGCTCGCCTCAGCCAATCACAGCACATGTAGATCCCTTGTTAGGCTGGAGCATGTGTGTGGTCATCTGTCCGGGTCGCGCTGACAGGGTGTGGTGTGAGGTGTGAGGTGTGAGGTGTGAGGTGTGAGGTGTGAGGTGTGAGGTGTGAGGTGTGAATCATGAGGGGTGAGGGGTGAGGTGTGAGGCATGAGGTGTGACGTGTGAGGTGATGAGGTGTGAGGTGTGAGGTGTGAGGTGTGAGGTGTGAGGTGTGAGGTGTGAGGTGTGAGGTGTGAGGTGTGAGGTGTGAGGTGTGAGGGGTGAGGTGTGAGGTGTGAGGTGTGAGGTGTGAGGTGTGAATCATGAGGGGTGAGGGGTGAGGTGTGAGGCATGAGGTGTGACATGTGAGGGGTGAGGTGTGAGGTGTGAGGTGTGAGGGGTGAGGTGTGAGGTGTGAGGTGTGAGGTGTGAGGTGTGAGGTGTGAGGATGAGGTGTGAGGTGTGAGGTGTGAGGTGTGAGGTGTGAGGTGTGAGGTGTGAGGTGTGAGGTGTGAGGTGTGAGGAGGTGAGGTGTGAGGTGTGAGGTGTGAGGGAGTGAGGTGTGAGGTGTGAGGTGTGAGTGTGAGGGGTGAGGGGTGAGGGATGAGGTGTGAGGGTGAGGTGTGAGGTGTGAGGTGGTGAGGGTGAGGGTGAGGTGTGAGGTGTGAGGTGTGAGGTGTGAGGTGTGAGGTGTGAGGTGTGAGGTGTGAGGTGTGAACTATGAGGGCTGATGTGTGAGGTGTGATGTGTGAGGTATGAGGTGTGAGGTATGAGGTATGAGGTGTGAGGTGTGAGGTGTGAGGTATGATGTATGAGGTATGAGGTATGAGGTGTGAGGTATGAGGTGTGAGGTGTGAGGTTTGAGGTGTGAGGTGTGAGTTGTGAGGTGTGAGGTGTGAAGCATGAGGCGTGAGGCATGAGGGGTGAGGGGTGAGGTGTGAGGTGTGAGGTGTGAGGTGTGAGGGGTGAGGGGTGAGGGGTGAGGGGTGAGGGGTGAGGTGTGAGGTGTGAGGTGTGAGGTGTGAGGAGTGAGTTGTGAGGTGTGAGGTGTGATGAGTGAGATGTGAGGGGTGAGGGATGAGGGGTGAGGAGTGAGGAATGAGGGGTGAGGTGTGAGGGGTGAGGGGTGCGGGGTGAGGTGTGATGGGTCAGGTGCGAGGTCCGAGGTGTGAGGTGTGAGGTGTTAGGTGTGAGGTGTGAGTGTGAGGCGGGAGGTGTGAGGTGTGACATGTGAGATGTGGGGTGTGAGGTGTGAGGTGTGAGGTGTGAAGTGTGAAGTGTGAGGTGTGAGGTGTGAGGTGTGAGGAGTGAGTTGTGGGGTGTGAGGTGTGAGGAGTGAGGAGTGAGGTGTGAGGTGTGAGGTGAGATGAGGGGTGAGGATGAGGGGTGAGGGGTGAGGGATGCGGTGTGAGGGGTGAGGGGTGAGGGGGGTGAGGTGGTGAGTGAGGAGTGAGGCATGAGGGGTGAGAGGTGAGGAGTGAGGGGTGAGCTGTGAGGTCTGACGTGTGAGGTGTGATGTGTGAGGTATGAGGTGTCATGTGTGAGGTATGAGGTGTGATGTGTGAGGTGTGAGGTATGATGTGTGAGGCGTGAGGTATGAGGTGTGAGGTGTGAGTTGTGAGGTGTGAGGTGTGAGGTGTGAAGTATGAGGTGTGAGGTGTGAGGTGTGAGGTGTGAGGTGTGAGGTGTGAGGTGTGAGGTGTGAGGTGTGAGGAGTGAGTTGTGAGGTGTGAGGTGTGATGAGTGAGATGTGATGGGTGAGGGATGAGGGGTGAGGAGTGAGGAATGAGGTGTGAGGTGTGAGGTGTGATATGTGAGGGGTGAGGGGTGAGGGGTGAGGGGTGAGGGGTGAGGGGTGAGGTGCGATGTGCGAGGTGTGAGGTGTGAGGTGTGAGGTGTGAGATGTGAGGTGTGAGGTGTGAGGTGTGAGGTGTGAGGTGTGAGGTGTGAGGTGTGAGGTGTGACATGTGGGGTGTGAGGTGTGAGGTGTGAGGTGTGAGGTGTGAGGTGTGATGTGTGAGGTGTGATGTGTGAGGTGTGAGGTGTGAGGTGTGAGGTGTGAGGTGTGAGGTGTGAGGTGTGAGGTGTGAGGTGTGAGGTGTGAGGTGTGAGGTGTGAGGTGTGAGGTGTTAGGCATGAGGGGTGAGGTGTGAGGTGTGAGGAGTGATGCATGAAGTGTGATGTGTGAGGTGTGGGATGCGAGGTGTGAGGTGTCAGTGACACCCCTACCCACCCCACCTACGCCGACTAATCACACAGATGGAGTGTTTGACAGTTTTGTCACAGCCGAACAGTCTTCTAGAAATATTACATATATACTTGGCACTCCATAATTATCTTGACTCACAAAATTGATTCCTGTCACTTCCTAGCCTGGCACTCGGCATTATTCGGATAGCGCAATGACTGGATGGCTCGGTTCCAGGATATAGTAACTGAGTGGGATATCAGGGCATGGTGCTGCCTGCCTGTTCTGCCAGTGGGGCATGACTATAAAGTCACCATGAATATTCCCTGTCATCAGTCGGGTCTCATCCTGATATGACATTAGATATTGCAAGGATGTAAAACTCCAACAACGAACCAACTCATGTTGGAAGGATTGGGATATGGTATCTTCTTACTGTTGGTTTTTGTGAATATTCTCTCTTATTGAACTCAGATATTTGCGTTATGGAACTGGGAACAATTGGTAGAAGGTGGTGATCTATTACACTGAAGCAATATGAAGGGTTTAATCTAAGGAAAGGTTGGTGGCGGGGGGGGGGGGTTGTTGGTTCGGGACTATTGTATTATTGTATTAAGCCAATGGATTCTTTTTTCCTGCGCTATTATTGGAGCGGGCCTGAGGGCTGGGTGGAGGTGAAGGCTTCACATTGTTATTGTTTGATTGGGGCTATTAGCAGAGTTATTATTATTCGAGGGAGACGAGACAAAAATCGTAATCGTCTTTCATTGGATGTCTTGATCCATATGGGTTTGGTTGGAAATGTGATATTTATAATGAATTTGTTAGAAATGTATTCGCCATGAGGCTGAGGCTTGATGATGGATACAGGAGACAGGAAGTAGGAGGCAAGAGACATGAGACATGGGACAGACGGCAGGATAAGGAAATATGGGACAGGAGGCAGGCAACAGCAAACATGTGACAGGAGACATGATACAGGAGCCAAAAGACAAGAGACAGGAATCAGGAGATAGGAAACCAGACGCACGAGACAGAATGCAAGAGGGAGGATACAGGAAAGGAAATGGGAGACAGGAGACATGAGATATAGGACAGGCGGCAGGATAAGGAGATATGGGACAGGTGGTACACAACAGCAAAAAGTTGACAGGAGCCAGAAGACAAGAGACAGGAGACATGAATCAGGAGATAGGAGACCAGACACAGGAGACAGAAGGCAAGATACAGGATACAGGAACATGAGATGGGAGACAGGAGACAAGAGACATGTTACAAGAGACAGGATACAGGAGCCAGGATATGGGAGACAGGAGACAATATACATCATACAAGAGACATGATACAGGAGACAGGAGATGGGAGACAGGAGATAAGAAACATAATACAAGAGACAGCATACAGGTTACAGGAGATGGGAGACAGGAGACAAGATACATCATACACGAGACATGATACAGGAGACCGGAGATGAGAGACAGGAGACAAGAGACAGAAGACAGGGTATATGAGATGGGAGATGGGAGACAGGATAAAAGAGACATGCTACAAGAGACAGAATACAAAAGACAGGACACAGGAGATGGGAGACATGATATAAGAGACAGGAGATGGGATACAGGAGACAAGAGACATCATACAAGATACATGACACAGGAGACAGGAGATGGGATACAGGAGAGAAGAGACATGATACAAGAGACATGATATATGATACAGGAGATGGGAGACAGGAGACAAGAGACATGATACAAGAGACATGATGCAGGAGACAGGATATGGGAGTCAGTATATACGAATCAGGAGATAAGAGACATAATATAAGAGACATGATACAGGAGACAGGAGATGGGAGACAGGAGATAAGAGACAGGAGCCATAAGAGAGAAGACAGGAGTGAGGAGCCAGGAGACAGGGGACAGGATACCTGAGCTATCCCTCAGGAGGAAGGGCGCGTGTCCTCAGAGCATGCTCCTGCACAGTGTAGCTGATCACCTCAGTCACCTGACGCTGATTGGACACCTGTTTCAGTCATGTGCTTCTTTGTAGCTGACCTTCCTGAATAACTCATGATGCAAACCTGGACAGGAAGGCGTTCAATCGTCACCTCAACCTCCACGGAAAAACACAGGGTGTGTGGGACAGGCTGTCCTTGACATTCAGCACACAGTTTCTCAATGATTGCATCATGGGACTGAGCCGAGCCAAAACTGCCCCCTGTTGACAGTCTTAGTTGCATAAGCTGTGGTTTATCTTGGCGTTCATGACATTTATCTGAATTCAACATGCTAAAGAAGTCTCATGCTACATGCGAGATGGCCGAATGAGTTAGAGCATCGGTCTCCCCTGTTGGTAGATCGTGGAGTCGTGGATTCAAACCCTGGTCGAGTCAAACCATCATCCTCATCATCATCATCATGCTGTCGGTCGTGATGCAACAAAGACTGCTTTCATTACTTGACTGCCGCTCTCCATTTAGCTAAGTACATTTCATGAAAGCTGCCTGCAAAAGTGTTGAAGTGCTGCTGGCTTTTGCAAGTTACCAGCAGCACTCTCTTGGGGAGCAAGTAGAGGTTTCACACCGGCAAGAACATGTCCAGACAGGCGCAAAACTATTTGTCCCTGCAGTGGCTGGTCGGGAGATGTTGGGAGTTCCATACATCAACTGCCCTTGATGCTGCCACAGTGACATGGTTTTCTGTTCAGGGTTTGCTCCCTTAGCCTTCGGTTCTGTCAAGAACCTGTACCACAAGGCAGTGGTTTACAACTCTGCAGGGCAGGGGCGTCAAACTCCCTGAGGTATTGCTATACCTGCATACCCGAGTCAAACCAATGAATTATAAATTGGTACTTGCTGCTTCCTAGCCTGACAACTCAGCATTCTTAGGATAGGGCAAGGAGCAGTGGAATGAGGAAGACCAATCGTCTCTGATTGAAATTTCCCCTGCTTAAAAATGTACCCAAAACCATTACAAATGTTGGTACTGTTAGATGGTTTTGGCTTTCTCACATATTTTGGAGACAGATGAATTAAATTGATCGTTAAAATTGAACTGTCAATTGTTGGAGATAGTTGAAGGAAACACATTAACATTCAAATGTAATGTTGGCAAATCGAAATGCATTAAATTGATGCACATTTAATGTTGGTAAATCGAAAAACTCAGCACCATAGGTTTCAGAAGTAAGAGGCTGTACTACATTTAATTTGTATTCCCGTTGAAGAAGCTCTAACTGGTTAAGCTCTAGTCACACTACAGATTGGGAAAGCGGTAATGTGACTAGGGAACTGTAGTGTGACTGGGAAAGCCACCACAGACTCATGCAGGAGGTCGGGGGGACCAAGTGGTCCTTAGACGCTGCCCTATTGGCCACTAGTGGCTTAGACATGCTTTTCTGCTCAAGGGGGAACCTCCCCCTGAATGTATTCAGTCCCCGCTTACACTCAAACACATCTTTACTAAGTTGCATTGATATTTGGCCCTGTGCCAACAGTTCTACACTGCAGACAGTATGCATGACCTTTTTACTAAGGTAAAACAGGAAAACATTTGAGCCTTTTTGAGGCCAGCTGGACTGTACCACCTCATATAGTTTACTAAATAGATTCTATCAATTATTAATAAAACTTTTCTTTTTCTATGGGAATGTATTTCCCTTGACGACAAATATATGATTGTGAGCTTTCTAATTTAATGAGTGTCTATTGGCACATAATTGATTGTCTGGTTTTACATGTAAAAGCAATGGTTTGAACAAAAAACAAACATTTCTCGCCGTGAATATGGCCTATGCTGCCGACACGGTGTAAAGCAAACACCAATCAATCAATCAATCACTATGGCTTGCGACCACTTTTGACTACTTTGCAAACACCCACCATCATCGGTGACCTCCTTGCAACCAAACCAATGGTCGCCGACCTCCACGTGACCATGTTGGTCCCAAGGTTTGTAGATCAGTAACTGCAACCTCCTTCTGACCAAGATGGTGGAAAAGGAGGTAGGCGACCACCTGCGACCTCTTTGCGACCGCCCCATTTTTTGTGAAACTTTGGAGGGAAAAACAAGCCAGCTAGATGCAGGATTTAGCTGGTTCAATCTTCACCTTAAGCATCTAGGCCTGCTGCATGGCTAGTTAAAAGCATTGCACCTGTAGTAGCCTGCACTGAGCTCTCAGGCAAGGAACCACATAGACAGACAGACTCAAACTCCCGACTGTCCACACTGGAAGCATGTGCTCTCGCGATTGAGTCACAGTGTCTGGTTGTGATCCAATATCCGGCTGATGGATCGGATTTTAAAATAGTCCCCCAGGAATATTGTCTTTGAATACTAAGTGGTATGGCACAGCTACCTTTTCTCAATTGTAATGGTGTGGGTATAACGTCCTGGCAACATCCAAGGTGGTATCAGCATGGGTACCGACTTGTGACAGTGCTCACTCATGGCAACTGTGTAGTGCTTCCCCACTGGGATACCAGCCCGCCAGCACCATCACTTGATATTCCACTGGGTCACATTATCCTGACATTGAGCAAACTGGCCCTTGTCCTATTATATTAATGCTGAGCGCCTGGTTAGGAAGCAACATATACCAATGTTGTAATTCATTGGTTTGACTCGGCCGGGAATCGAACACCCGAACTCCCGCACGGGAGGCCTTCGCCCTACCGAATGACATGCACAGGGCTTACTCTTATCAGATATCGTCCTTATATTGCATGCATGCCATTGTGAATTGTAAATACAACACGGAATTGTAAAAACGATACAGAACAATACAGAACAATACAGAACGATACTAATATTACCCCACCTGAATATTAAAATTCTCCAAATAGATTTCAGTAATTCCCGGAAGCCAGTCAGGTAGTTTTCTTTATTTCTCTTTGTTTACTTGTAGCCAGGATTGCAATACTGCCGGAATGAACAGGTTTATGAGACACTCGCTATGACATGCAACGCAATTGCTTCAAAGCTAAGAGCCAATCAGGGAGAGAGGATTTGGTCACCTGACACCATCACATGAATCTAGGTCACTCGGAGCTTTTGGGTCATGGCCTTGTTAACTCGCTGACATCAGGGCATGCAATGGCGACTTTAAGTTGGTTGACCTTGGACTGACCTCTATTCGTCATTACGATGGCAATATGTTCATTCAATAATTCAATCCTCTTTTTATTTGTCTACTATAGGGAGCAGTCATTTGTTGTTGAAGATGTATACTGCCTATCATGGATAAGCCTGAATAGGCTTGTTTTCACCATTAGAAAGCCCAAGCCTACACTTTTACCGACCCAAGGGATTTTTAACCTCCCACACCACATAGACATGGTATGAGAGCAACTGGCCTTTGATGACGCTGTAAGTTACACACAGTGGTGGAAATCCAAATTGGCAGAAATGGGGGCACGGGAATCGAACCACTGACCTTCAGATTAGGAGTCCGACCTAGAAAAAAGTCAGACACTCTAACCACTCTGCCACAGAGAACACGACATTGGTGTTGGTTAATAATGTTTTACCTAGGCCATTGCTCCCGGAAAACTGCCAAGTCTGATCAAATAGCAGCTAGGCCAGAATGGCGATATGCGTATATTTTAAAGTTGCTATCCTCAAGGATAGTTGTGAAACAAATACATGGACATGTCAAGTTTTGCTCGTCAAAACTATTCACGTTTTGAAAAAATGAAGTCATTTAGAAAGTTTATGTTGCCCTAATATGGAATTTGATTCTGTCAGGACTGGAGACTGCATTTCGGTTTGAAGTTCACAATGAGGAGCAGGTTGTCCTTGAGACATAATAAAGAAAGCGATACTCAAATAAGGAGGACTACAAGTACAATCTACAAAGAGTGGCAATCAAAGCAACAATATGCACTCGGACTTGAATCTGTGGAAAATGTCTTGCGACCACTCTGCGACCACATTACGACTAAAGAACCCACCTCCTTGTGACCTCCTTGCGACCTTCATGTGACCAAAGCAATGGTCACCGACCTCATTGCGACCAACATGGTTACAAACTGGTTTTTATTTATGTAGCTGCAACATCATTGCGACCAAAATGGTTGCAAGCAGGTCGGGAACGACTGGGTACCACTTTGCAACCATTTATTGCAACCTTTTTTTGCAACCATTGGAGACCATTTTGCGACCACTTGCGACCGTATTGCGACCATTTTGCGACCATTTTGTGATGACTGGCGACCGTTTGTCGATCATCCCTTCTTTGTTGTCACAAAATGGTTGCAAGCGGTCGCAAGTAGTAGTGTGACTGGGGTATTCCAGTCTTTTTGTATTTTGCATCTTTGTTTATAGCTTCCAGGAAAGGAAATGGATAGGACAAATCCCCATCCTTGCAGTAGACCACTCAGGACCAGACAGTCGCGTTAAAATTCATAGCCAGTTAATTCAGTTCTGCATCTCCATACCTTTGAAACTTACAAGAAATGAAATACCCTTGACTAGCAATGAACAAAATAGTCAGAGTGACTTATTGTTATAGCCAAATAAAAATACATGTTAGTTTTTGTAGCCCCACTATATATATCGTATTCTCGTGGGTTAACGCCTTGGGCATTTAAATTGGCAAATCAGCGGAGTGGAGGGTGGGCCTTTACCCATACATGGGTGTTACAGGGTGGGCATTTACAAATTATTGTGGGGGTGGGCGTAAACTCACACACGGGCGTTAACCTGCGAGAATCCGCTATATATGAAGAGTTCAAGTGTAAAACCATGTACACGCAAATCCAAAGATATAGTTTAAATACAAGATTTGTATCGTATGGATATGGGGCAATACACAAAAAAAGGAGGAATAAAACAAAATAAAGATTTTGTAGGTTGGATTCCAATGTTTGTCTCCATTTTGTTTGTATTGGCGTTTACGTGTGTAACGGCCCACAGTCTTCCCCCACAGTGCCATGAACCCACGGAATAACGCCAAGACCCAGCATCAGCATGCTTCAACTCGGTTTATTACAAAACCTCTCTGCTCTCTGCGGCGCCAACAGTCAAGTGACCCGCCCTCTAACTCGCCAGGTCCCACGTCGCCTCTATAGGTGGGTGGGGGGTGAGCTAGGGCAGTAGAGGGCAGCCCCATCGAGGGTCTGCCCGGTGGCTAGTCTGCCGCCACCTAGCGCCGTTCAGTGTAACTGCGTAGCTGTACGGTGTAGTCTCTGCCACCACTGCGTGGTAGTGCGGCTCATGTACCGACTACTACACATGGTTTTGCACCTGACATATTCATATGTATATACATGTAAATATATCCAGCATGCCAGGCACGTATTCACTGAATCTAGTTCTAATCTAATCTGATCTGGTTCAGAGAGAAACGGGGACACGACCTGGAAGTTACCGATGTATATTTCATATTAAAATATACCAAATGAAAGACTGTGGTGTAATAGGTGTATTCGGAATTTATGTGTTTATTCATTTATTTATTTGTTGGTACATAAGTTGATTAAGCATGGGAAGTTGCAATCAGGTACAATTTTGTCTTCCTTATTCCACCGCTTCTTGCCCTATCCGAGTAATGTCGAACACTAGACGAGGTAATGATAAGTATCCATGTTAAAGTCAGGGGTTCAGTGTTATATTGCAATTAACTAGCACTGTGTGCTTAACCTTAATTACCTGCCCACCTTAAAGATCTAACGCATTACTGCCGACACCTCCTGGTACTGACCTCATCCCCTCTGACTCTCTGCCCCAGTCACATACACGTTAGTGAACATAGTTGAACGTAGGTGAACATAGTGGAGGCTAACGTGGGTCAAACGTGGTGGAAGTGTAATACCCCTGTCACACTACGATGTATCAAGCAAATGTAAGCCTGACGTGATCACGTTTCGTCATTACGTTGATGTACGTTGGGTTACGTTATGATGACGTCAGAATGATGTTAGACTGACGTCGAGCTACGTCACGTTATGTAATGTTATGTCTCCGCGCGTCCAAGTTTTGAACCTGTTCAAGACCTTTGACGTAACTTGAACGTAAGGGTTTAGGTTCGCCATACGTTCTGTACACATTCGGCGAACGTCAATGATGTTAAATGGACGTTAGTCAAATGCTGCTCACTACGTCCAACTATGTTCCACTAGGTTGACCCACATTAAACCCAGTGGAAACGTCCACGCGGCGTAATGGGGACATTAGGAGAACGTCAGGAGAACGTCAGGAGAACGGACGTTCAACATATGTTCAACATTTCGCCACTGTGTCGTGACGTATGTAATGTCATGTAACGTAGTTCTGGCGATGGAATAACATTCATAAAGTTCCGTGAGCATAATGACATCTCTCGTTGAATGACGGTATCACTATGCTTTACCGACGTTACGCTCTCGTCAACTATGCTGCATCCACGTTCAACTTGTGCCCAAATTTGCATACTACGCCGAGAAGTTCAACGTTCTTCACGTTCTCCCTAGGCTGACGTCATTACATCGTAGTCTGACAGGGCCTTAAGGTATACATAGGTATGTACTGCTGATCACTGGTGGGTACGACCAACCGGACCGGAGCCACCAGCGCAAGGGGGGAGTTGGAAATAAACCACTTGATACACAGATATCATTTCGTACAGTCGATCCTTTACATGGTGTCAGATCCAGACCGAAGTGCTACCGACATGCTGTTTTCTGGGCTAAAACCTCCGGGGCAGCTAAGACTGGAAGGCAACATTGGAACCAACTGGGAAGCTTCGTGCCATGCCTACACTGTCTTCGCCAGAGCTACAGGTGCGTCTGCTAAAACAGAGACGGAGCGCCAGTGCACCTGTGCCCAGTCGACAAAAGCCATTCCAACGGCAGAGTCCACAGAGCGTGACATAGTCAACAATAACAACAAAGACCATGTGCGGCTAGTGTGGCTATGCACATAGGAAAGGGGCATGCCCTGCAATGGGCAAGGTTTGTGCAGGGTGCTACCAGGTAGACCACCTCATCAAGGTCTGTCGTAGTCAACAGCAAACTGCTGCACCAGTTGACGGTATTGCTGTGGACATGCATAATATCTTGGAGGAATGTCAGACAGAAGAATCGGACACCAGTGATGACAATATATTTGTTGGAGCTGTCGACAAGGACCACACACACATGATACATAACTTGTGGTATGTACAGATAACTCTTGAGAAGACAACTGTGTGCTTCAAGCTGGACACAGGGTCGCAAGCGAACGTTTTGCCTACAAGCATCTTCTACAAGTTGAAGAAAACGACCCTATCCCCGCCAAGTTGTCAACTGATCACTTATTCCGGCCATCAAATCCAGCCGATCAGGGAAGCAATAGTCAACATACAAGGTCAAGCCCTCACATTCCAGATCATTGAATCGGGAAGTCCCATCCTGTGCAAGGAGGTGTGTGTGTGCCTCAATCTACTAAACTGCGTAGATGAAGCTTATCTGATGCAGCACCTTTCACCCATCATCCATTCATCTCCTGCTCCAAAACTGGTTAAGTCTTATTCGGACTATTCAAGGTTCTGGGCATGATCAAAACGGGTGCAAAGATACATATAGACACTGACATTCAACCAACCATTGATCCCCCATGACGCATACCTCATGCGCTCAAGAGAAAAGTGTGGGCTGAGCTTGATAGGATGTTGTCATTGGGGGTGATTGTTGAGATAGCTGAACCTACTCTATGGGTAAATTTGATCACCATTGTTAAGAAACCAAATAAGATTCGGATTCGTTTAGACCCTACCAAACTAAATCGATCTATTAAAAGAGGACCATAACCGACCCATACCGTCGAGGAAGTAGTGTCCAAATTGGAGGATACCAAATTCTTCACTACACTTGACGCCAATAGCGGCTATTGGCAGATTGAGCTTGATGATGAAAGTTTCAAACTGTTTACCTTTAATATGCCTTGGGGTAGGTACAGATATACAAAATAGCCGTTCAGGATCAAAACTGCTGGCGATATCTTCATCCACGACATGATTACTATCCTAAGTGATCTGAAGGGTGGCAATGTTGTCACAGACGACATACTTGTGTACGGTCGAACAGTAGACAAACACAATGCAAATCTCAAAGCAGTCCTGGATCGAGCACGCCAAGTAAATATCAAGCTCAATCCCAGTAAATCAATGATATGTAAGTTGGAGGTTTCGTACGTTGGCCATGTGATAAGTAAAGATGGTCTTAAACCAAATAAAGAATACGTTCAGGCAATAAAAGACATGCCAACCCCCACTAATGTAGCTTCTATCCAGCGCTTCCTAGGCATGAGAGGGTATGTTAACAAGTTTATCCCGAACATGGACAGCATCACAAAACTGCTGAGACTATTGTTGAACAAGCAAGTCGCATGGCACTGGGAAAGCAAACAGCAAACAGCTTTTGATATGTTAAAATCCCTGCTAACTAGAGCACCCGTGCTAAGATTCTACAATGTTGACAAAGATGTAATACTACAGGTGGAGGCTTCCAAACAGGACTAGGGGAGTGTTAATACAGGAGGGTAGGCCCATATTATTAGCGTTGAAAGCACTAGATGACACCCAAAGCAACTACACTATAATCGAGAAGGAGTTGCTTGCGATTTGCTTTGGATGTACCAAATTCCATAATTACATCTTTGGCAAGAAAGTGACCATTCAAAGCGACCATAAGCCGCTGCTAGCGATCCTAAATATACCATTGCACATGTTGTCTGCATGCATGCAACATATGCGCATGTGCCTATTGAATTATGATCTCACCATAACACACATAAAAGGTTTGTCTATGTATGTTGCAGATGCGCTGTCCCGAGACCCTAGCTCGTCAATAGAGCCGAACAACCTATTCGACACAAACTTGACAGTCGCAGCAGACAAGATCCTAGGCAACAGCACACAGCAGATCAGAGTCAAAACAGCAAACGATCAAACACTGCAAGAGCTGAAACAGCTGACAGAAACAGGTTGGCAGAACACACCAATCAGCTAACACCCAACACAAAAACATTTCACACATACAGACACAAAATAACAGCACAAAACAGCCTGCTGTTCAAAGGTGACAGAATAATAATACCACAAAAATCACAATCACACATATTAGTGTTAATACATGAAACCCACCAAGGCATTACAAAAATCAAACAATTAGCGAGAGATTACGTTTTTGGCCAGGCCTGCAAGGGCAAATAGAAGACATGATATCGCGTTGCACGATATGCCAGAAATTCCAAAACAGACAACAAAAAGAACCATTGCGTCCACACCAGATTATGAATGCCCCGTACTAAAAGGTAGGAGTAGTCCTATTTTACATAGACAACAGGATATTTCTCATAGTAGTTGACTATTACAGTAAATACCCAGAGGGAACAGAGTTACACATAACTACAAACATAGCAACGACAGATGCATTAAAGCAGCAATTTTGTAGACAATTCCCGGAATGTTGGTCTCCGACAAAGGGCCCCAATTTTTGAGTCAGGAGTATACAAACTTCACACCCGAATACAGTTTCCAAACTGCATTTTCAAACCCACACTTCCCCCAGAGCAACGGACAGGCAGCGCGCCAGGTGCAAACAGTTAAAAAAATGATTAAAAAAGTAATACTAGAAGACAAAGACTATCACATCTCATTACTAAACTACTGCAACACTCCCTTTACAGACATAGATGCCTCACAGGTGCAGTTGCTAATGAGCAGAAGACTCCGATCCAAAATACCAGTCCCCAAGAAACAATTGAAATCTACATTACAAAGCTCTAAGCATCAACAAATAACAAAAATACAAGAGACACACAAAAAATACTATGACATGCACACTGGCAAATAACACCCGAAGTTAAACATAAACATAAACGTTACCTAACTCACATGGGAACCTGGGCCCCGGGAACTATAACCAAAAGAAGTGAAACGGAAGACAGAGATTACAGCATATGTAATGCCAGAGGGAAAATAGTCAAAAGAAATTGCTGTCACATAGTCAAAACAAAACAACCTACTACAATCCAAACAAAACACACCAATCAAACTGCCAAGGATAACAACACACACCACAACCAGAAGCCCACTCAAGCCAAAGCTAGCACACCAACAAGATATGGTCGACGGACCAAACCAATCAATAGGTTAGAATATAGTTAGCAGACTATCAACTTGAAAGGTTGACTAACCATATCTGCCGGCATAGGCCATGGTACACCGTAAAGACATAGTATGATATGCTCACATGAGAAATACAACGAAAGATTTCAAAATAAAATTTGAACTAAATGTAGTTGAATCTAATTGATGCTAAATTCCATTTGCAAATCCAAGCAAAGTTGAACAATACTAGTGTAATTAATTCTATGCTGATTATATGTTGTTTATTTTTTAGTTTATTTTTTCCTTTCCCCTTTCTTCATTCTTCTATTTTTGTTATTATACTTGTCTGTCTCCTATTATTGAGTTGTTACCGCTTAACAAGAAGAGAGGCTGAGCCCCATGTCACAACGGAAAGCATAGAGCGTTTGAGAGAAATAACATGATGAAACAGACAAATGTTTGAATTAAGTCATCTCACACCTTTTTATCTCTCATAGCATTAAGAATTGTTATCAAATTGACAAAGATATAAAACACAAAATGTGTGTAACTGTGGCGACTGTATGAACAAGGACTTGCATACCACAGACTATGATACCCAGTTCATCTGAAGAACCAGAATGTGATATTGTAGCTAAAGCGTTACGTGTTAGCCTTAAGGGTCATTAGGGCCACAATTACTCATTGTTGGAAAAGGGAGGATGTCAGGTATATGTATGTACCGCTGGTCACCGGAGGGTACGACCAACCGGACCGGAACCAGCTCATGGAGGGAGTTGGAAATAAACCACTTGATACCCAGATGTTGTTGCGTACAGTCAATCCTTTACAGAAGTATGTTAAAGTACGTTGAAATACGTTAAGGTACGGCAGGTTTTGGTGAGGATATATATGTTACGGTACAGATAAATACGTTACAGTATGGATAAATACGTTACCGTACGGATAAATATGTTACCATACGGTTAAATATGTTACGGTATGGATAAATATTTTACGGTATGGATGCCGGTACGTTCAACTACGTTCAACTACATTCAACTATGTTAGCCTCCACTACATCAACCTATGTCCACTAATGGCTATGTGACCAGGGCTTCGTCCACATATGCTAGAGTATGCTAGAGTATGCTAGAGTACGCTAGGGTACATTAGAATATGTTACCATCACGGATGCAAACTCAGCATCTAATGTAGTGCTCTTTTGAACATGTCCAGAGATTAAATCGGAACTCATGGCCCACCCACATTATTACCAAGGAGAAGTATGGATGCAGGTACATTCAATTACGTTCAAATCCGTTAAAAAATGTTCAACTACATTAGCCTCCACTACGTTCAACTATGTCCAATCCTTGGTAAGCTCAATTAATCAGGAGGGTTCTTTGCCTTGTTGACATTATAGGCACGGGGATGATAAATTATTGTGTAAGACCCAGACACTTCTCTCGCAAAGGGCTTCTCCTGCAGCTAAACACCAATAAGGGGATAGTCACGCAAATGTCACCGGATGTACTGACATATGGTTAGCACGTCTCAACGGTGAACTAGCTGATGGCGTAGTAGGCAAAGAGTGACGCTACCTGGTGAGTGAAATTTGCATATATATACAGTAAAACCTGTCTAAATCGACCTACATTGGGATCGACTTTAAGTGGTCCATTTAGGGAGGTGGTCGGTTTAGGGAGTTAGAATATTGTTACAATGGTCTTGTTGGGACCCACATAAAGTGATCGGTATAGGGGAGTGGTCGATCTGTGGAGGTGGTCAGTTAGGGAGGTTTCACTGTATGTGATGTATAGCGTATTATGTGAGCATTAAGGCGCAGTATGCAGGTATAGCAATACCTCAGGGAGTTTGACGCCCCTGCCTTGCAGAGTTCTAAACCACTGCCTTGTGGTACAGGTCCTTGACAGAACCGAAGGCTAAGGGAGCAAACCCTAAACAGAAAACCATGTCACTGTGGCAGCATTAAGGGCGGTTGATGTATGGAACTCCCAACATCTCCCGACCAGCCACTGCAGGGACAAATAGTTTTGCGCCTGTCTTGACATGTTCTTGCCGGTGTGAAACCTCTATTTGCTCCCCGAGAGAGTGCCGCTGGTAACTTGCAAAAGCCAGCAGCACTTTAACACTTTTGCAGGCAGCTTTCATGAAATGACCGACTCATGGACACAACTCTCACAGCAGAGAGCTAAATGGAGAGCGGCAGTCAAGTAATGAAAGCAGTCTTTGTCGCATCGCGACCGACAGCATGATGATGATGAAGGCGCGGAAGGGAACTACAGTAGAAGCTTTCTAACCGACCCCTTCCGAAGATCGACCACTCCCCTATATCGATCGCTTTATTTGGGTCCCAAACAATCACATACAATACCATTGTAATGATAAAGAAACTCCCTAAACCAACCACCTTCCTAAATGGACCACTTAGAGTCGGTTCCATAGTCGGTCGATTTAGAGAGGTTTGACTGTAGTTCATTATTATTATATTAATGCATGTGTTGTGTCTATTTTGTACTATAGCAGCCCCTTTGTATTATATGCCGCATAAGTCATTATACAAGTATAATAAAGCCGGAAGATTCCATCTATTCCCCAGCCTCCTCTCTATATGCATCTGTATATTATATTATATACATGCATATATATATGAAGAGTTCAGGTGCAAAACCATGTGTAAAAGCTAAGGCTCGTATTGGTGGCTGTGTCACTAGGCAATGGTGAAATCAATACAGACAAAGAGAAAGGAAGAGTATAAAGTGTAAAGAAGAACAGAGTGTCAAGCCCTCTGGTTTATTATTTATATGCTTACATGGGTTCATTGTAGAGTATCACCGCTCCCCTTTCCCCCAATGGGAAACAAGCATTCTTGGCCCTACCAATAGGGATCCAGCATTCCTCGTCCCCATCGCTACCAGTGGTCTGCCCATCACCACCAAGCTGTATGGCCCCATGGCCACCACAAACCTTGACCTTTGAGTCTGGTGATCACTATCCCAGCAGGAGGGGTAGGCCCTGAGTGCACCCACACCCTGACCTGCCGGCATCACTATGTCTATTTCCATCCCACTCAGGCACCACCAGCCCATACATATATATATATATATACATACATGCGCCTCGTCATGTACACTGATCAGTAATAGAACATGTGCATTCCCCTATGCCCAATATCAGAATATTTTACACATGTAAACGGTAATTCAAAAATGTAGTTTAAATAACGGATTTGTACCTGAAAATAATTGTAATTCTCACTAATTCCACTTTTCATATAATCCTGTCATTATGGAGCAATGAACAATAAAGTAGGAATAACAAAATATATATATTCATCAGTTTGATTCCAATGCTCATTTGTGTTGACATGGTTTTGTGCCTGAAATCTTAATATGTACATGTGCTCTATAATCTATTATGGGGATATAAACAAGGACACTATCCTCAGTTTCCTTCTCTATTTGTATGTTATTATATGTTATCTACTACCACAGGGTTTAATTACTACTTTGGCCACATCGGCGCCACCTGTGCGTTACTCCTGGCCACCCTGAAGCCAGCTGTCTCTGGTCACTATTGCCTCCAGACCTGCACTGGCGGTCGGATTTTATATGTAAGTGCATTCCCTGTATGTAATCGACCCCCCACCAGTTAAGCTAGTGACATCTGTCGGAAAATCTGGAACCACTCTAGTCGGGTAAATTCCCCGACTGCCTATGATTTCACTTGCTATATATCCATAAAGAATGCTTGGAAAAATAATAAAATGATTGATTATATTCAGATATTCATATCGCCGCAGGCATCAAGCTTTTATCCATGTAATATATATACAATATATATAAAAAATACAACTATATTGGTATGCATGTATTGCAATACCTCAGGGAGGTTGATGCCCCTGCGCTGCAGGGTTGTAAACCACTGCCTTGTGGTACAGGTTCTTGACAGAACCAAAGGCTAAGGGAGCAAAGCCTGAACAGAAAACCATGTCACTGTGGCAGCATTAAGGGCGGTTGTTGTATGGAACTCCCAACATCTCCTGACCAGCCACTGAAGGGACAAATAGTTTTGCGCCTGTCTCGACATGTTCTTGCCAGTGTGAGACCTCTATTTGCTCCCCGAGAGAGTGCCGCTGGTAAGTTGCAAAAGCCAGCAGCACTTCAACACTTTTGCAGGAAGCTTTCATGAAATGTTACAGAGAGTTAAATGGAGAGCGAGAGTCAAGTAATGAAAGCAGTCTTTGTCGCTTCGTGACCGACAGCATGATGATGATGATGATGATTGTATTTGTTTTCTGTAATTTCACCGCCGCTCTCTTCAGGTATGCTTCATCCCACCAGTTTAGCTAGTCACATCTATCGGCAGAATCTGGAACCCCTCTAGTTGTGTACTTTCCAGCTAAATTGGTGGAGTCTATTGTAAGCATTAAGGCCCTGTCACATTACGGCGTATGGCGGGAGCGTATTGAAAACCTACATAGGTCCTGCGCGTGCCGGCCTATGATGACATTTGGTGACCTTTCGGGTGGTTTTGAGCGTATGTGGAACCTCCGAGGAGCGTACGAGGAGCGTATGAGGAGCGTATGGGAGCGTATGGGAGCGTCCTGTGACATTTTTTGACAGTATGGGCCATACGCCCTCATAGGTCGAGTATTTTTGAGCATGCACAAAAACATTTGGACGGACGGATTTATGAAAGCGTATGGCGGCGTATGCCTCATACGCTTCACATACGCCGGCATCTGGCGGCATCTGGTGGCGTATGAGTAGCGTATGAGTAGCGTATGCGTAGCGTACGAGTAGCGTATACGGCGTATGCCGACGTATATGACGTAACGCGCTTACGCCGCCATACGCTCCCGCAAAAAACCCTAATGTGACAGCCCCTTTAAATGACTTGTGAATGTGAACCATTTAAAAAAACCTATAATTGCAGGGGAATGAGAATAGTCATCTGCACTGACCTCTCAGGCAAGGAGCCACATCGACCACTAGGCATGGATAGGCTGTTCACAGCAGAGACCCCAGGTGGTGTAATGATCAGCACACTAACCCACAATGCCTATAATTGTAGGTTCCAATCCTGCTAGGTCCAATAATTCCCATTTTAATCAACCCAACGACAAAACCTATCATGACATAACCTCAGATGTTGCTAGGACGTCCAACGGTGCTTTGCTCGACCTGGAATCCCAGAAATGTGGGTTTGAACCCCACTGGTTGCACGGTGCCCCATTTATCTGTACCTGTCCCCCCCCATATCAGTATTATCATGGGAAGTAATCGGGTGGTACTACCACGTACATAAATAATTCCTTTATCAGACCGAAATGGTTCAGTAGTGAGCCCACATACAATATATGATACACGGCTATATGGGCTCTATAATATATTATGGGAATATAAACAAGGACACTATCTATCGTCAGTTCCCTATATCATAACATACTCTCTATATCCTATCTAACTGACCCTGTGTAGTACAGTATTGGCCACACTGGCGCCACCTGTGAGGAGCTCTAAGCACTGTATGCCAGCTGCGTCTGGGCATTATCATATATGTGATGCATAACGCATTATACGAGTGTAAATGCCAGGATAACATGCATCTAACAGAGCATCTACCAGTTTATGTAGCTAATTAAGTCTCATTGTTATCTCATCTCCATCTGTGTGCATTGGTAGGCTGCCCTCCCCCCTTACAGCTGTCGGGTAAATTGCGTATGGGCGCCCCCCACTCGCGTCACACAATGGAGGAATATACATGTTGATGCATGCTGCTTTGCCTTAGTATGACAGTGACCAATTTACTATAGTCATGATTTGCCCTCCTGAAAACTTTCCTAACTAATTAAGCGACACAAGACCAACATAGGTTTAAAGTGGCATTAATTTAGAGCCGGTTAAAATGGTAACAGTGAACAGAAATGTATATAGTCTTATGGTAGGCTAACAGCTGCTTAACCCTATTATCTAGCCTTGATTTTGGGGTTGGTGGGAGGCTACAACAACCTGGCACCATGTCGATATGTGTTGTCTGGTTCTGCTGCTGGAGTAGACTGATTTGAATATGAAACGTTGTTTACCTAATGACATCAGGTAGCCATCCACATTAAGCGGGGCAGCTGCAGCAGCAGTTCTAAAAGTAAATCGGTGAGTTCCGCTAGTCAGCGCCATGATAGGTCAATGTATTATATATACAGTAGTATATAGGTGATCCTCCAGGTGGCGTAGGGCCTCAGTACAGAACCAATGGCTAATTAAGTCAGGGAAATAGATATTATTGAATATATAAATGTTGGGTTTGTGTGCTAAATTACCCATGTTGTGGACAACATGAACAATTGTTCAATTCTCATTTAAATCTACCCCACTATATCAATAACCATACAGCTTTGTTGATATGTATGGAGGGAACACCAATGAAAACCTCTGAGATAACATTATTCACATTGAAATTAGTGTGTGCTAGTTTTTTTTATTTCAGAAGAATGAATATTTAATCCATGAAAAATACTACCGTTGATTAAAGTTGCATAGTTCGATGGTTTTGAGTTTATGTCATCTTCTGAGATAAATATATTAGTTTGATGATTAAAATCTATCTTAATTTAGTTTCAAGTACCCTTTGGTTTGAATGGCTAACTTTGGATATATTTGCATATTCAACCATACAAAATTAATGTTGGCATACAGGCCAAAGCTGACACCATATGCTTCAGCAGTAACGGATGTGATTACTTTGATTCACTGTTCACTTCTAGGTGGCAACAAATGCTTATTAAGTGCATCAGTATCTAACTTGTATATGTATGATCAAATTTAGATATTGTATGCAGTAAAACCTCTTTAACCGACCACCTCCACAGATCGACCACTCCCCTATATCGATCACAACCATTGTAACCATATTCTAACTCGCTAAACCGACCACCTCCCTAAATCAAAGACCCTATAATATTAAGACGGCTCACTCAGCCTGTATTGTGTAATCAAAATGATCAAACCCACCACTTGGTGCGCTGGCTGTTCTCTTGGTTAAACAGGTGCTATGTTATATGTATAAATGTATATATGAATGTGAAAAATGTGTGCATGATGGCAATGCTGATGATGATGCTGATGATGATGTGTATTTGTTCATAGCAATTTCATATTGATGTGTATTCATACTTACCTATCTCATGTATAATATAATTGTATGTGTTTACATGTGAAACACCAACCAGCAGCTGAGCTGAGCAAACCCACCACAAGGTGGCACTGTAAAATTGACATTGCCATGGGAGAGATAGGGAGTGAGCCGTTTTAGTATTATAGGGTCTTTGCCTAAATGGACCAATCAAATTCGGTCCCAAGGTCG
The DNA here is from genome assembly GCA_030323885.1 of Branchipolynoe longqiensis. Taxonomy (NCBI): domain Eukaryota; kingdom Metazoa; phylum Annelida; class Polychaeta; order Phyllodocida; family Polynoidae; genus Branchipolynoe; species Branchipolynoe longqiensis. The sequence goes on along the minus strand of CM059194.1, from coordinate 10,836,200 downwards.
GTCGATTTAGAGAGATTTTACTGTATACTTAAAGATAAGGCGAAGAAATTTACCACCAACAAAATCTCCTATTCTGAGATTGTCTTAAACTCATGAACATTTAAAATGTTGGAATGTAACAATGCTCTGTCCACTATCTGATAACTGAGCTGATAACGCAGGCACTCACACATGAGGTAAGAACTGAAGATTTAAGAACGAAACACACAGTCAACATCACATCAACACAATGGATACCATTTTATTTGTAAATCGATCACCAGTCGAAACAAATAGCTTAACATTTATTTGATACAAACTCAAACAAAAGTTATGTTGGTAGATAATTGTAAATATCCTCCTTCGACATCGAACACTGCCCGATATTGCTCTCCTTCAGCAATGACTTGAGCAGCTGAACTTTGTCCTATGGTTTGGTTAGGCCTAGATATTTCCTTCAGAAATACCCCTTAGCTTCATATTTGTAGTATACTTATCTTCGCATATATATATTTGGTAAATGTCTGTTTTTTTAAAAACAATTTCATTCCTTTATCTGACTTCTGGGTTGTTTGTAACCTTACGACGGTTACCCATTGCAGAACTGCAACATTATAGAGAGGCCCCGATAAATCGGCCTAATCTTTGGTTGAAGAATAATCTTCTGGTGGGACCATTCTAGAAGCTGGGGGATGTCTTTACAATGATTAAATGACAAGTCCTTGGGGCATTCCAGAATCACTCCGGCCCAGCGGTAGCACAGCACCTGTATCCAGCAGAGAGCAAGCAGCAAGGATTTCCGAGGAATGGCGGGTAAAGATGGGTCCAGCAGTGGTTCAAGCAATGAGAACAAAGTGAGAGAAACGGAAAGGTAGAGGGCCCCACCCAAGCACACAACTCCCCTTCCTTTATCTGGCTATGCAGATTTACCTAAGACAGCAGATTGTTAGTACAACCGGAGGTCCATACGGTCCCTGGTTTGCATATGGAGATGATTCTTGTGTGCACGCAGCTCTGTGCGTGGATTTAGGAAGACCGCAATTCAGTGAACGGATAGCTATGGGACTTTGTGTCTGGCAACAGAAGGGGTTGGGGAGTGTGGCGGATGAGGGGTGGAGGGGTAGGGGGAGGGGCAGGGGCAGGGGCAGGGGTAGGGGGAGGGGGATGATGTGTGTATGCGTTGGATAGGATCAGTCTAATGCAGAACCTCCATAAAACATAATGGAACCTTCCTAGACCCAGCACAATGGAACAATCCTACTTACTGTACAGAAGATACAAACAATCCTAAGGATGCGTGATTGTGTGGTTAATCAATTATTGCACATGACATATATATATGTGTGAATTGGTACCTGCCATACAGTCCTGGAACTTATGGTGTTCACTGTGGTGGAGTGGTTAGAGTGTCTGACTTTTTCTAGGTCAGACTCATAATCTGAAGGTCAGTGGTTCGATTCCCAGTGCCCCCACCTCTGCCAATTTGGATTTCCACTGCTGTGTAGAACTTACAGCGTCATCAAAGGCCAGTTGCTCTCATACCATGTCTATGTGGTGTGGGAGGTTAAAAATCCCTTGGGTCGGTAAAAGTGTAGGCTTGGGCTTTCTATCGACAAACTGTCCAATGATGAAAACAAGTATATTCAGGCTTATCCATAATAGGCAGTATAAATCTTCAATAAAAGAAAAATGAATCGGGGAATGGGAATTCTGTTTCTAGTTTCCAATGAAGTTGATCGGTGATGTATATATATTATATGCATGCGATATAAGCATAGTGAGATTCCATTCGGAGAAGCAGACGGGATGGCCGAATGAGGTGAGCGTCAGTCTCCCGTTTTGGGAGATTGTGGGATTCGAACCAATGGGTTCGAACTCTAGTCCAGTCCAACCACTGACTTATATAATTGATAGACATAGTAAACTACCACAAAGCAAGAAATTGTAGCCAGAAATCAGTGAGAAAAGCCAAAAGACGGTACATTGTCAAACAAGACCAGCAATGGGGGAAAAACTCACACAAATTCTGGAACAATGTAAAAATACTAATACCAAATAATAAAAATAAAGAATGGACTACCCTTTATAACAACGAGGGGATGGAAATCAGCAACAACGATACTGCTAATATAATGAACAAACATTTTTCTACCATAGGCAATAAACTATCCAAACAGTTCAACACAAACTGGACCACGAAAGCGCCACAATTAAACACAGACATTGGAGATTGCACAACCACAATAAAAGAGATAAGTGAGCTCATAAAATCAATTGATTGCAACAATCCTTCGGGCATTGAAAATACCTCAAGTATAGTAATGAAAGATGCATTCGGATGCATCCCAGATGTTATATGTGAGCTATACAACAAATCGTTCACAGAAGGTACTTATGTGGACTTCTGGAAACTAGCCAAAGTAACACCGCTCCACAAAGGAGGGGATAAACAGGTACTGGGAAACTATAGACCGATCTCCATACTCCCAATGCCTGGTTAACTAATGGAAAAAATAATGCATAGACATATTATGGACCACCTAAACAAACACAAAATATTAGACAGTAAACAGGGCGGTTTCAGAAAATACCACTCGACAATAAAAACAATTTCTAACTTAATAACTGATATTGCAAACAGTATCAATAAAAAGAACCTAGTGGGTGCAGCGTTCATAGACTTCAGCAAAGCGTTTGACACAGTAGACCACCCTATCCTAAGGATCAAACTAACTGAAATGGGAATAACGGGAGTAACAGGAAAATGGCTAGCAAGCTATCTAGAAAACAGAAAGCAATGCACCACAGTAAATGGATCCATATCCAATGAGGAAAAGATAACTTGTGGAGTACCCCAAGGGTCAGTCCTGGGGCCACTTCTCTTCCTCATATATATTAACGATCTAAACAACTGGCTAGAAATTGAAAACATCCATCTATATGCAGATGACACTGTGGTATATGCTGCAGGCAAAACAACCGAAGTAATAGAAACGAAACTGAATCTAATACTAACAAAACTAATCGAGTGGTGCCAACTAAATAGGATAACCATAATCAACAGCAAGTCAAAAACAGTACTATTTGGTACCAGGCTAACAAGTAACGAGAAAATAAAGTGTCTTCTGGGAAACACCGAACTAGAACAAGTAGACAGCTACTGATATCTGGTAGTGGATCTAGACAGACACCTAAATTATGACCTCTGCATAACAAATACTATCAAAAAAGTAAACCATAAAATATGGCTACTGGCTAAACTGAGATACTACATGACTGAAAGCATGGCAATTAAAATATATAAAGGCATGATCCCCCTACTTTGACTATGGCGATGTAGTATACATGGGAGGAAATACAAAACTATTAAACAAACTACAGGTGCTACAAAATAGAGCCCTCAAAGTATGCCTTCAGGTGAACAAAAGATATCCCACAATCGAATTACACAAAAAATGCAATGCAACACTACTAACGAGTAGAAGGGAAACGCACCTCAAAATACTGGCACACCATTACACCACAAAACCAGGCTACACAGCCACCCCCCGTAGGGACACCAGGCAAATGGCAGCCCCAGTACTACTGACAGCAATAAGTAACACCAAAATCTATGAGAGAAGTGTACTGGCCATGGCGGCACATGCCTGGAATAATCAACCCACACAACAATGGGCAATCGAAAGCATGGACCACTATAAAAGGTCCTTAAAGAAAACATAATACACAACCACCTACTGAAGAAACAATATCTCACCTGATCTTGGGCACAGTCACTGCTTGCTGTGTTCTGGCACAAAAAGCAAAAGACGGGCCAGAAAAGATGATAGATATTACATATACGGAAACTAGCCCTACTAAGTACTAAGGAATTCTAAATGACTATCACCATATGGAGCAGTCGGTCTGGGTATGTGTACTGGCACAAAGCAAAGCAGAACCAGGCAGGCCACGGCCATGCATCCGAATCACCCTGAAATACAAAATGGCTAACCATACAACACAGCCATCCCACCTAGTCGCAGTCCTGAAGGGTGCAGGGGTGTTCTGGCACACTGGTGTACTATCTAAGGACAGGGCATGGGTGAAAGGATGCTGTAACAAACCACAATGGGATGGGATCCTCTCCCACAGGCCTGTATGTCATCTGCGTAGATGTACATAGTAGGCTAAGCTATCATATCCAGGTTAGGAAAAAACTTGAAAATTAAAAAAAAAACTAATATAGACACTACTAACACCCAAAACCGCGAAGGTTGGCCCGAGAAAGATCAGATAAAGACTCCTGAGTGCAGGACCAGACCAACCCAGTATCACAGCTGTCCAGCGTTGAAAACAAGCACCCTCACGGGAGCTTATACGTTATGGGCAGAATAAAAAACTTGTCACAAAAACAAAAAAATACTTGTCGCTTCCTAGCCTGATGATCGGCATTACTAGGATATGGCAAGAACTGGTTGACTCAGTGTGAGGATAATGTGACTAAGTGCGATATCAGTTCATGGTGCTGGTGGCATGGTCTCCCAGTGGAGCAGCACTAAAAACCTGTCATTTGTGTGCACTGTTACAAGTCGGTACCCATCCTTATACGTTGCCAGGACGCAAAACTCTAACAGCCAACCAACATGCGATATGAACATGGTGTAAAAATATACAGATTTTCGATTCGGAATTATATATTGGCAGAGAGCATTATTATTCTTGGGCGACGGAGTGGGGACCAAGGTTATGTAACAGAAAAGAAATGGGTGCCCCACTTGATGTGTGACATATTAGGCTATGTGAAAAATATGTTAATACATTGTGGCTGAGAATATGATGGGATGTTCCTCTATAAGAGACAGTTAATGTTTGGTGAAATGTTCCCTCTATGCATCAGTAAGTGGCAAGTGGAGGAGAAGGACATTTTTAATATATATATGTTTATTGTAACTGTCTGCAAAAACCTGTTACCACAGGGCTGATGGGCAAGCACACCCAGCCACTCTGCATACATTATGGACACCACCTACTGCTGGGGTTGAGTGACAGCTGCCAATTTTAGGGCGTCGCCCCCCCCCCCCCCCCCCCCCCCCCCCCAGGCTATGGAGGGTGTCTGATTGGCTGGCTGTGGGCGGCCAAGTCACCTGCACCCCTTTGCCCCACCTGACCACACAAGCCTCATTCTGATATTGATTATTCTAGACACTCTGATCTATATGATGCTACAGGCACTACTCAAACATTTTCCTCTTGACTCTTGAGAGAGACACACTCTTCTCTTGGCCAGGGACCCAGACACTCTGTCTGAGGCTCCACCTTTCCTAAAGGCCGTAATCGATTAACCCGACCCGGGCGACTCGGGTCACCCGAGTCGTCAGAATTTCAAATAGAACACCGCGAGTGGAGTCAACAAATACACGTGCCGTGTGCAAAACAACCCGACCCCAGTAACCCACCTTTTGGCTGGGGTTTGCAAGGAGCAATGACGTCACATTTGCGCTGGTACCGTCCTGCAGGATAACAGCCACCAGTGCCAGTAATACATTTTTGTTTTTGGTGATAACATAGATTAATGAAATGGAAATATCACTAAACTATGCCATCATAAAAATAGTTCAATCATATTTTGCTGTAATTATATCGGCTACTAAAAAAACAAATAAAAGGGCCACCATTTTTGTCACCCGAGCATGGAGAAGCTTATTCGATTATTCGACCCGAGTCTGCAGGATGTACTGTATGCATGCGCCAAAAAGTGGCTCGGGTGACCAGAGTTGATTAATCGATTACGCCCATACAGACTGAGCTGTGTGCAACAACCATGGGACTCCGGTTCAATGCGATGTAGGCACAGTGCTTGAGAGGTGCAGGAGGCGGTAGTAAAGCTGCAGAGTCCAACAGGGGCATCACCTTCTCAACAACAAAACAGTTACCTAGCTTTGATCCAACATATTCAATTTGATCTCATATGAGGCATAAAGCATTTATGCCAATATTATTTATTCATGTAATTTTCCTGCTTTGTTATTATTCTCTTATTGTCGCTATCTACTTCTCCTATAACCTCCTTTGATATGCTCCTTTGTAGTTTGGGTTACTGGAGGCTGAGGTGCAGCCTGGAGACCCGGAGGTCTGCTATCAAGCAGCTCACCTAATATCCGCTCCTCCCCTCCAGGTCGTGCTTCATGGCCGCGCCCCCTACTATCTGCCCATTCTGCCTCCGAATTTGCTCAATTAAATGTAACGGTAGGTTTTACGGGCCATTCGGAGTCTGTGGCTTGATCCAATATGTCTGTCTTATCTTCTAATTTGTTATCGAAGGAATTAATAATATTTCCATCTGGAAAATACAGCACCTCGAATTTAACATAAGAGGTTATACCGATTGTGGAGTAGCTAAACCTTCAAAGTATTTCATGAATCTGGAACAGGGAATAGTAAATACGCAGACATGGCTAGGTAAACGCACAGTGTCTGTCGGCCCTAGAGTTGCAGGTGCCCTGGGAAAGCTCACCTTTGATGCCAATACCAGTATAAATTGTTATATAACCTGACAACTAAGACAGTCTAGAATTTCTAGAAAATATATTTGGCGCCCCCTAGCATATGGCGCCTGCCCGAGGTGCCGGTACCTTCAACCAGCCCTGGTCAGGCCCATTTCCGGCAGTGGATATACAATAAATATACCATTGCCACCATATATTTATATAATATTAAATTTAAGAAGAAACCCAGTTAAATTACTTCAATTTCACTCCAGATAAACCCTCATAAAACCCTGACCGTCGACACCAATACCCTAAGGGGGCAGGCACACATAATCCACACCAATCTGAGCCGAGTCTAGCAGCCTTGAAAGCCGCCCCACTGAACAAGGTCCTTTACAATTGTCCATGATGTGCGCAACATGGGTAATTGAATGAACGAGACTGTGAATTTCAGTAGATTAGGGCACCATGGCGCCGACTATATTCTATTCTTAGAACTAATAACTTTGGCCGCTGATCGACACGCCATCTACATGATACTTCTTGAACTACGAAGTTAGATTAAAATCAGACTGTTGGCGACATCTATATTCGCTTTTAGAACTAAAATGGTCACCGATTGATGCGCCACCTATAGTGATTTCCAGTCAAAGCCGATGACGTGGCACTGGAGATATTCACTTCGACCAGACTTTTCAAACCGAGAGGACGTACTTCTGCCGCCCAGATTTCGACTATAACTGGAGCGAGCATGGAAGTTGAAAGAAAACAAGAACATCAGGTCGGAGTCAGTGGCTATACCCAACAATATCCTGAATAGCTAGTCTTGTTCAAGTCAGACAACTTTGGCTTAAGGCACACAGACGAAGCAATACAAACAAATGGATCTGGCAGAGAAGCCTGGAGGCGGCCATGACAGCATGCTCAACGGATCGCTACAGGGGAGATCGCTTGAGTCGACACGTCATTGCTCCTCTTTTGTGCGATCGGCTGAACTCTCCTCTGATCCTGGATACCGGCATGAACGACGGACTTGTGGGAGTCATGGGTTCAAATCTTTTTTCAGCCGATAGCGCGGAGTGTCGGACGTGTGCCGGCAAGGGAGGACGTATTATCTATGATGCAGTTTCTGCCAGCCGGTGGCGTGCTGACGTCATACCACTTGGAGGCGGCCATGACAGCATGCTCGACGGATCGCCACGAAGGCGATCATTTAAACCCACAAACCATCGCTCCTCCGCGGTACAATCCGCTGAAACCTACTATCACCAAAAAGTGGACGCGATAAAGAACCCTGTGGAGGTAGGATTAATCGTGGCTCTGGCTACAATAAAGAACCACGTCGCTGAGGTCAACCTTGGCATACATGCATATATTCATGAACTGCAGGAAAATGCAGATCGACGGAAATCCGGCTCCGTTGCGCTTCACCACTGGAGTGCTGACGTCATGCCACATGGAGGCGGCCATGACAGCATGCTCGACGGATCGCTACGCAGGCGGTCGTTTGAGCTGACACGCCGAATCGAGGCGATAAAGAAGCCTCCGGATGTAGGATTAACTGTGGCTCTGGCTGCAGTAAAAAACCTCATTGACGATATCAAACCTGGTATTAATGCATGTATCAACGAACCGCACGAAAATGCGGAACGACAAAAATCGAGGTCTGCTACCCCGCACTACCGGTGTCCTAACGTCACACCGTGGCGAGACGGCCATGACAGCATGCTCGACGAAAACTGCATATACAACCGCCAGTGCTGACATTACAGAAATGGTGACCAACATCAAGAAACAAAAACACAATAAGTTAAGTAACAAAAGCTGACAATCTACATTATAATTCTCAATGCTGACATCAGCGAACCTCACATGCAACCGACAGCTTTGATTGTATTGGAATGGTGACCCACATTAAAGTTGGGTAAAAAAACAAGGTAATCGGAAAATAACAACCCTGTTGATTTCCACAATGCAACAATGTAACAACTATTGCACCATACATATGCCAGAGACCTCTTTTTTCACCCACCACCCTGCTAATTACACTGAACTGTACATAAGCACCATGGACCAGACGCTGACCCAGATCTCGCACTCAGCCAGACAAAAGTTATCAGTACGCAGAGTGCATGCAAACTACACCCAGATCTTGTCTGGCTGCTGTGATGGTGACCGTCTAGACGTTGTCGCAGACGCAAAGTCTCAGGGAGTGCTGACATCACCATGACCTGGAGGTCGGGCAGTGCATGGGATTTGAGTAATGACATGAAACCGCAAAGCATTCTTCATCCGTCTAAAATCTTACCTCAAATGCTGACGTCGGCAAATCTCCCTGACAACCGCCAGTGCTGTTAATGCGGGAATGTAACAACTCTTGTAACATACATGCCCAGACTCTTTTTTCCCGCTGTTGGATATACTCGTGGAACAAAGTGACACAGGCTTAAGTATACATAGCCACACTAAACCACGAGTAGATATGCCAGAGATATAACTCAGGTAACGCGGCCATCAACCAGACGGTGACCCACATCGAGGCCATAAAACATAAAACAAGGTAGAAAACGTTACCCTTAAGGACATCATTCTCCTGATGCTCTAGGTCATATGTGTTTCAGCTTCCGTGCAAGGAGTCTAGCCCAGAGACTTGTTGCTGAGGCTCGCCTGGAATCGGTGATTGTGACACATGACAATGCGTTGACCCCTAACCTGTAACCTGGGATCGATAGTTAAATTTTTGCCTTCTCTCCCCAGGTTACTCACAACGTCACCATCAGCGGCTTATTGCTGCCATTAAGGCGGGGCTGGCAATTGGGACCTGGAGGAATAAGGCAGCCCAGGCAAGGGAATACTACAGTTATATGCAAGAACATCGCGCAGACCCACTGCGACCGTCGCAGTACCACATTATGTCGTATCTAATACACCTCAAAGATCGACTCACATTACCAAGTGCCATATTGGACTACCGGTGCTAGCAACTATCATCGCACACTCCTCCGACCGAGTAGCCTTTTTTCCTGAAATTGGCAGCTCTGACCCTGGCCACTATCTTCGGGCCAGGGATGTGAGGCTAACCGCAGTGGGCATCAATGTCCGAGTCCGGTAATCAAAACGCAATACAAGTCATCGTCTCCAAGAGACATTTCTCATTCCGGCGATACCTGGATCGCCCTACTGTCCACATCAAGCGTGGAAGGATTACGTGTCCAGGACACCATTTCACCCCGATGGCCCTGCCTTCCTGACTACCAACGGATCACCTCTACGTGCAACCGTGTTGCTTGACACCATACCACTGGCCCTGTCCGTGGCAGGTCATCCGGCCCCAGTGGCAATGACACTGCATAGTCTGAGACGAGGTGGTGCACAAGCCTGTGCTCTGCAACGATCGTCAATCAGCAACATCAAACAATTGGGTCATTGGACCTCCGACGCAGTGCATGATTATCTACCAAGGCAGTTGGTTTCATCGGATCCCAGGACACTTGCTCTATTTTTTTGGTTAAGTGCCTGTAATCCTTGAAATATCTAAGGTCATCCCATCATGAAAGAGTAATGTAACAAGCTAAGATAGAAAGAATTAAAAATTGCCACTGTATACTACTGTCTAGTTCTGTTTTCAATTGTCCATGATGTGCGCAACATGGGTAATTGAATGAACGAGACTGTGAATTTCAGTAGATTAGGGCACCATGGCGCCGACTATATTCTATTCTTAGAACTAATAACTTTGGCCGCTGATCGACACGCCATCTACATGATACTTCTTGAACTACGAAGTTAGATTAAAATCAGACTGTTGGCGACATCTATATTCGCTTTTAGAACTAAAATGGTCACCGATTGATGCGCCACCTATAGTGATTTCCAGTCAAAGCCGATGACGTGGCACTGGAGATATTCACTTCGACCAGACTTTTCAAACCGAGAGGACGTACTTCTGCCGCCCAGATTTGCCGTCCCACCCACCCAACTAATATGATGTATTGATAGGGTTAAGTGCCTGTAATCCTTGAAATATCTAAGGTCATCCCATCATGAAAGAGTAATGTAACAAGCTAAGATAGAAAGAATTAAAAATTGCCACTTTATACTACTGTCTCGTTCTGTTTTCAATTACAGGTCGGCCTCCACACACATTCAGACGCACCCACAGCCCCCCACTCCACCAGCCAGCACCCGTCATTTCGTCCCTCCACACTCTCTCTCCCCAGCTGCAGAGTGTTCGACCCCAATTAGCCACTCCTGCGGATATCACGTCCGCTTTCAGCTATCTCGTCCCCTCTCATTGCTATCTCGTCTACTCTCACAGGTATCTCGTCCCCTCTCGCTTTTTATCTCGTCCCCTCTCGTTTTTTATCTCGTCTGCTCTCGCAGTTATATCGTCCCCTCTCATTGTTATCTCGTCCACTCTTATTGGTATCTCGTCCCCTCTCATTGTTATCTCGTCCCCTCTTGTTGGTATCTCATCCCCTCTGGCAGGCATTTCATCCAATCCTATTGTTATATCGTCCCCTCTCATTGTGATCTCGTCCCCTCTCATTGTTATATCATCCCCTCTCCTTGGTATCTCGTCCCCTCTCCTTGTTATATTGTCCCCTCTCACAGGTATATGGTCCCCTCTCATTGTTATCTCGTCCCCTCTCACAGGTGTCTCGTCCCCTCTCGTTGTTATCTCGTCCCCTCTCATTGCTATCTCGTCCCCTCTCACAGTTATCTGGTCCCCTCCCGTTGTTAGCTCGTCCCCTCTCACAGTTAACTTGTCCTATCTCATTGTTATATAATCCCCTCTCATTGGTATATTGTCACCTCTCGCAGGTATCTCGTCCCCTCCCAGTGGTATCTCGTCCCCTTTCATTGTTATCTCATCCCCTCTCATTGTTATCTAATACCATCTCATTGGTATCTCATCCCCTCTCATTGTTATCTCGTCCCCTCTCATTGGTATCTCGTCCCATCTCACATATACCTTGTCTCCTCTCATTGTTATCTCATCCCCTATCACAGTTATCTCATCCTGTCTCGTTGGTATCTCATCCCCTCTTGTTGTTATCCTATCCGCTGTCATTGTTATATTGGCTCCTCTCATTGTTATCTCATCCCCTCTCATTGTTATCTAGTTCACCTCTGGCACTTATCTGGTCCCCTCTTGTAGTTATCTCATCCCCTCATGTTGTTAGCTGGTCCCCTTTCATTGTTATCTTGTTCCCTCTGCCAGGTATCTAGTCCCCTCTCGTACTTATCTTGTGCCCTCTTGTTGTTATCTCGTCCCTTCTTGTTGGTATCTCGTCCCTCTTGCATGTATCTTGTTCCCTCTTGCCCTTATATCGTCCCCTCTCTCACTTTTCTCGTCCCCTCTTGCGCTTTTCTCGATCACCTCTTGAGCGTGTCTCGACCCCTCTCACGTCTATCTCGTCCCCTCTCGCTCTTATCTCGTACTATCTCTCCCCCATTCATGTCTACACCCGGAAATCTGGCTTCATCTCGCCCGATCTCGTGGTGCCCTTACTCCCTCTCGCGCCAGTGTCGTTCCCTCCAGTCCCCTGCCCCCGCCCCGCCCACCCCACGCCCACACTTCTCCCAGGGACCTGGTGCGTTGTCAGCCTGCTGCACCACTGCGCCCGGCAGGTGCTCACCCCACCGACCTCTTCCCCGGCCCTCCAACGACACCCAACCGGCCAGTTACCCGCCACAGCCGAGACCGCCTGCGAATGACACACACACTAATGTCACACAGAAAAACACACAGAGACACACGCACATATAACAGACGGTAACAAAAAGAACACAAAGACAGGATATAAGTCACAAACACACACCTGAAACAGAATGTAACAAAAAGATAAAGAAACGATATAACCGCCACAAACATACACACATAGACTCACTCATGAAACAGAACATAGCACCAAGATGCCAAAGAAAGGATATAAGACGCACACGCTGACACACACACATACGACAGAATGTAGCAAAATGAGAATAAAGAAAGAATAACCATCACACAAACACACACATGAAGCAGAATGTAACAAAATAATAAAGAAGAAAGAATATAAGTCACACAGACACACACACGTAAAACATAATCTAACAAAAAGATAACAAAGAATGGATAGTAGTCACACACATACAACATAACGTAACAAAAAGATAACAACACCAGGCCACACAAACTAACACACACATATAACAGAATATATCAAAGGCACACAAAGGATTATAAGCCAGACACACAAACACACATACCATAGAATGCATCAAAGAGATAGGACACAAAGGATATAAGCCACACACGCATAACGACACTCATGAAACAGAATGTAATAACAAGATAATACATAAAGGATATAAGCCACACACAATCACAGCCATGAAGAATAATGTGACACACACATACTGAAGGAAGGATATAAGCCAGACAAAGAAACACACACATATAACTTAATGTAACAAAAAGATAATGGAGGAAGGATATAAGCCACACACAGACAAAGACACACATACAACATAATGTAACAACAAGATAATAAATAAAGGATATAAGCCACACACACACGCAGACATGAAGAATAATGTGACACACACATAATGAAGGAATGATATAAGCCACACGCACAAAAACACACACATAGAACAGAATGTAACACAAAGATAAAGAAGGAAGGATATAAGCCATACACACACACAGACAACAGAATGTAACAACAATATAATGAAGGAATGATATAAGTCACACACACAAACCCACGCACATACAACATAATGTACCAACAAGATAATGAAGGAAGGATATAAGCCACACAAACAAACAAACAAATATACCAGACTGTAACAAAAAGATAATGAAGTAAGCATATAAGCCACACACACACAAACACACACCTACAACAGAATGTAACAACAATATAATAAATAAAGGATATAAGCCACACACACACACACGCAGACATGAAGAATAATGTGACACACAAATAACGAAGGAATGATATAAGCCACACACAGAAAAACACACACATGCAAGAGAATGTAACACAAATATAACAAAGGAAGGATATAAGCCACACACACAAACACACACATACAACAGAATGTAACAAAAAGATAATGAAGGAATGATATAAACCACACACACAAACACACACATACAACATAATGTAACACAACGATAATGAAGGAAGGATGTAAGCCACACAAACAAACACACACATACACCAGACTGTAACAAAAAGATAATGAATGAAGGATATAAGCCACACACATAAATCTACACATACACTAGAATGTAACACAAAGATAACATAGAAAGGATATAAGCCACACACACAAAAGCACACACAACTACACCAGAATGTAACAACAAGATAACGAAGGCAGGATATAAGCCACACACACAAACACACACATACAACATAATGTAGCAAAAAGATAACATAGAAAGGATATAAGCCACACAAACACAAACACATACAACAGAATGTAACAACAAGATAACGAAGGCAGGATATATATATAGAACGTAACAAAAAGATAACATAGAAAGGATATAAGCCACACACACAAACACACACACGTACAACACAATGTAGGATGTATGTAGGATATGTAGGAAGGCAGGATATAAGCCACACACACAAACACACACACGTACAACAGAATGTAGGATATATGTAGGATATGTAGGAAGGCAGAATATAAGCCACACACATGAACACACACAGACAACGGAATGTAACAAAAAGATAACATAGAAAGGATATAAGCCACACAAACACAAACACATACAACAGAATGTAGCTACAAGATAACAAAGGCAGGATATAAGCCACACACATGAACACACACATATACACCAGAATGTAACAAACAAAATAACAAAAACACACACAAAAAGCAGGATTAACAAAAAATATCAAAGCCAGGATATAATCCACACACACACGTAACACAGAAAGTATCAAAAAGATAACAAAACAAAGGATATAATAAGCGACACACACAAAAAAAGAACACAAGTCACTACTGAGATATATATCTAACAAACAATTCCCCAGCGAAGCTAAGACTCCCAATTTGGCGGGAGATCTCCCGACATCTCCCAGTTTGGCGGGAGATCTCCCTAAAATATAACAAAATGACGTCAATCTCCCGATCTTCCATGTATCGCGTGTTATGCCTTGCCAAAGAATGTTACCATGCTTTAGAAAAAACTGTAAGTATATTTGGCAGCTCTGATTTGCACATCACTTCATTGTGACTTATGCTTCTTTCGATAATTACATTTCTGATAAAATGTCCGATATATTACATCTATAGTGATACTGATAGACAGAACTGCGAAGGGGCCGGACAGTCATCCCCCGCCCCCACATCCAACGATAATTGAATTTCCTACAAAATTGACTATTGTCGGTCCAATGTGATTAGAAACATTCAATCTAGGACTAGATGATCCCCTTACATAAATGGATGGCGTACACTATAAAATATTGCACTGGCTATTCGCAGAGCTGCGGCTCTGCGAATAATAGTCACCAATACTGTAATTTACAGCGCTGCAACCAGATCAGAGCTAGTCATCAAGATACGTAGTGACATCCATAACTATGATGTTTCTGAGGACCACCATTCGGCACCAACAAAAATTCCAATGTGTAATATCTTGTAAGTGACGGATATAAAATGTCACCTTTCCAGAACTATCACATCATTTATATAAATGTATGCAGTTTATAGAAATTATTTTATTGACAAAGCTATTTGAAAATAAATCGGAATAGTAAAATAACCATTAGCTGATAAAATGTCATTATTTGGATCGCTACTCCAGCTATACTGTTGTTACTCACATTACAAAGTTCAACATGTGTACAAATATGACACATTTCATGTTCATCACCTAGTACCTTTTATGATGCACATTTACTGAATTTGTGTATTAGTTTTTCTCAAACATAGCAGTCATAATGTATGCTACTCATGTATTAATTTTCCATGCAGGATTTTGCTATATGTAGTACAACAAATCCTATGCATCTCTGGAAATAATAATAAGTTTTCCGCTAATTTGTAGAGGAAAGCTGCTCTGCGAATAGCCACGTCCATATAATATCCCTTCTGTGGATATCCACAATGAATTCGAACAACGCCAATCTGTCAGCTGTCAACCGACGTCAGCGCGTCTAAAGTCTAGAGTCTGCAACAAACTATTAAGTCGGTTTGGTTGTTGGAGCTTTACATCCTGGCAACATCTCAGGTCATATCAGGACGGGTACCGACTTGTTGCAGTGCGTACTCATAGTGACGTTATAGTGATGTCCCACTGGGAAATCAGGCCGCCGACACCATGACCTCATAGCCCACTCAGTTCCATTATCCTGACACTGAGCTAATCAGACCTTCTATAAATTAGGACAACACCAATGTTTCCTGTGTTGAACAACATCAACGAGTCTAGAGTCTAGGGTGTGTACACAATTATGAATTAAATTTGATGAAAAGAAATAATGTAAAGCATAATACACGTGTTTGTACATAATAATGATAATAATAACAATAATAATAATAATTATTATTATAAAAAGAAATATTTCCACAGAAAAATGTGACGTTCTGCAATATCATATGGAGTCTTAATGAGACAACACTATAAAGCCAGTCGAAATGCACATTGTAGCAATGGGGTAGCTAACTATGGACGTTCTACTCTGTTATTGGCACCCGAGAATAATAAGCGTAGTATTTATATGTATATATAAGTATGGCATTATATATATTATATATGTATTATATCTATATGTTATTAACAAGAAGAGTTCAGGCGCACGCCAATCCAAAAATTAACATCAACATTGGAGTGAATTGGTTACATTCCTACATCTTTTTTATTCATTGCTCCATAATCAGGTTACCACAAGAAAAGTGGAATTGCTGAGAATTAAAAGTATTTTCATATAAACATATTTTATTTCAATTGCATTTTTGGATTGGCGAGTACGTGGTTTTGCGCCTAAACTTTATATATATCGAGTTTGTCGGTGATCTGCTAGTAAGCTGTGGCCTTTGAGTGGGTGCGGGTCACGTGACACTTGCCCACTCCAATCAGCGGGCGGCAGTATTGACCAATGGCGGCCAGATGATGAGGACGAGAGAAAGAGAGAGTACGGGTGGTGGGGGATGTTATATTGCGGGTGGGGGGGGAGGATGTTATATTCAGGAAAGGCGGATTTTATATTGGGGATGGGTGATGTTATAATCTGGGTGGAGGATGTTATATTGGGGGTGGGTGATGTTATACTCGGGGTGGGGGATGTTATATTGGGGTGGGGGATGCTATAATCGGGGTGGAGGATGTTATATTGGGGGTGGGGGATGTTATACTTGGGGTGGAGGATGTTATATTGGGGGTAGGGGGTGTTATAAACTGGGTGGAGCATGTTATATTGGGGGTGGGGGGTGTTATACTCGGGGTGGAGGATGTTATAATGGGGATGGGGGATGTTATAATTGGGGGGAATGATGTCATATTGGGGGTGGGGGATGTTATAATCGGGGTGGATGCTGTTATATTGGGGGTGGGGGATGTTATAATCGGGGTGGATGATGTTATATTGGGGGGTGGGGGATGTTATACTCGGGGTGGACGATGGTATATTGGGGATGGGGGATGTTATAATCGGGGTGGATGATGTCATATTGGGGGTGGGGGATGTTATAATCGGGGTGGATGATGTTATATTGGGGGTAGGGGATGTTATAATCGGGATGGATGATGTCATATTGGGGGTGGGGGATGTTATAATCGGGGTGGAGGATGTTATATTGGGGGTGGGGGGATGGTATACTCGGGGTGGAGGATGTTATATTGGGGGTGGGAGATGTTATAATCGGGGTGGATGATGTTATATTGGGGGTGGGGGATGTTATAATCGGGGTGGATGATGGTATATTGGGGGGGGGGATGTTATAATCGGGGTGGATGATGTCATATTGGGGGTGGGGGATGTTATAATCGGGGTGGATGATGCTATATTGGGGGTGGGGGATGTTATAATCGGGGTGGATGATGTTATATTGGGGGTGGGGGATGTTATATTTGGCGTGGACGATGTTATATTGGGGGTGGGGGATGTTATACTAGGGGTGGACGATGTTATATTGGGGGTGGGGGATGTTATACTCGGGGTGGACGATGTTATATTGGGGATGGGGGATGCTATACTCGGGGTGGACGATGTTATATTGGGGGTGGGGGATGTTATACTCGGGGTGGAGGATGTTATATTGGGGGTAGGGGATGTTATAATCGGGGTGGATGATGTTATATTGGGGGTGGGAGATGTTATACTCGGGGTGGAGGATGTTATATTGGGGGTGAGGGATGTTATACTCGGGGTGGAGGATGTTACATTGGGGGTGGGGGATGTTATACTTGGGGTGGACGATGTTATATTGGGGGTGGGGGATGTTATAATCGGGGTGGATGATGTCATATTAGGGGTGGGGGGATGTTATACTCGGGGTGGAGGATGTTATATTGGGGGTGGGGGATGTTATACTCGGGGTGGAGGATGTTATGTTGGGGGTGGGGGATGGTATAATCGGGATGGATGATGTTATATTGGGGGTGGGGGATGTTATAATCGGGGTGGACGATGTTATATTGGGGGTGGGGGATGTTATACTCGGGGTAGAGGACGTCATATTGGGGGTGGGGGATGTTATAATCGGGGTGGATGATGTTATATTGGGGGTGGGGGATGTTATAATCGGGGTGGATGATGTTATATTGGGGGTGGGGGTGTTATACTCGGGGTGGACGATGTTATATTGGGGGTGGGGGATGTTATAATCGGGGTGGAGGATGTTATATTGGGGGTGGGGGATGTTATAATCGGGGTGGAGGATGTTATATTGGGGGTGGGGGATGTTATAAACTTGGTGGACGATGTTATATTGGGGGTGGGGGATGGGATACTCGGGGTGGAGGATGTTATATTGGGGGTGGGGGATGTTATACTCGGGGTGGAGGATGTTATATTGGGGGTGGGGGATGTTATACTCGGGGTGGAGGATGTTATATTGGGGGTGGGGGTTGTTATAATCGGGGTGGAGGATGTTATATTGGGGGTGGGGGATGTTATAATCGGGGTGGACAATGTTATATTGGGGGTGGGGGATGTTATACTCGGGGTGGAGGATGTTATATTGGGGGGGGGGTGATGTTATAATCGGGGTGGAGGATGTTATATTGGGGGTGGGGGATGTTATAATCGGGGTGGATGATGTTATATTGGGGTGGGCGATGTTCTAATCGGGGTGGAGGATGTTATATTAGGGGTGGGGGATGTTATACTTGGGGTGGAGGATGTTATATTGGGGGTGGGGGATGTTATACCCGGGGTGGAGGATGGTATATTGGGGGTGGGGGATGTTATACTTGGGGTGGACGATGTTATATTGGGGGTGGAGGATGTTATAATCGGGGTGGAGGATGTTATATTGGGGGTGGGGGGATGTTATACTCGGGGTGGAGGATGTTATATTGGGGGTGGGGGATGTTATACTCGGGGTGGAGGATGTTATATTGGGGGTGGGGGATGTTATAATCGGGGTGGATGATGTTATATTGGGGGGTGGGGGATGTTATACTCGGGGTGGACGATGTTATATTGGGGATGGGGGATGTTATAATCGGGGTGGATGATGTCATATTGGGGGCGGGGGATGTTATAATCGGGGTGGAGGATGTTATATTGGGGGTGGGGGTGTTATACTCGGGGTGGAGGATGTTATATTGGGGGTGGGAGATGTTATAATTGGGGTGGATGATGTTATATTGGGGGTGGGGGATGTTATAATCGGGGTGGATGATGGTATATTGGGGGTGGGGGATGTTATAATCGGGGTGGATGATGCTATATTGGGGGTGGGGGATGTTATAATCGGGGTGGATGATGTTATATTCGGGGTGGGGGATGTTATATTCGGCGTGGACGATGTTATATTGGGGGTGGGGGGATGTTATACTCGGGGTGGACGATGTTATATTGGGGGTGGGGGATGTTATACTCGGGGTGGACGATGTTATATTGGGGGTGGGGGATGTTATACTCGGGGTGGACGATGTTATATTGGGGGTGGGGGATGTTATAGTCGGGGTGGAGGATGTTATATTGGGGGTAGGGGATGTTATAATCGGGGTGGATGATGTTATATTGGGGGTGGGGATGTTATACTCGGGGTGGAGGATGTTATATTGGGGGTGAGGGATGTTATACTCGGGGTGGAGGATGTTATATTGGGGGTGGGGGATGTTATACTTGGGGTGGACGATGTTATATTGGGGGTGGGGGATGTTATAATCGGGGTGGAGGATGTCATATTAGGGGTGGGGGATGTTATACTCGGGGTGGAGGATGTTATATTGGGGATGGGGGATGTTATACTTGGGGTGGAGGATGTTATATTGGGGGTGGGGGATGGTATAATCGGGATGGATGATGTTATATTGGGGGTGGGGGATGTTATAATCGGGGTGGACGATGTTATATTGGGGGTGGGGGATGTTATACTCGGGGTAGAGGACGTCATATTGGGGGTGGGGGATGTTATAATCGGGGTGGATGATGGTATATTGGGGGTGGGGGATGTTATATTCGGGGTGGATGATGTTATATTGGGGGTGGGGGGTGTTATACTCGGGGTGGACGATGTTATATTGGGGGTGGGGGATGTTATAATCGGGGTGGAGGATGTTATATTGGGGGTGGGGGATATTATAATCGGGGTGGAGGATGTTATATTGGGGGTTGGGGGATGTTATAAACTTGGTGGACGATGTTATATTGGGGGTGGGGGATGGGATACTCGGGGTGGAGGATGTTATATTGGGGTGGGGGATGATATACTCGGGGTGGAGGATGTTATATTGGGGGTGGGGGATGTTATACTCAGGGTGGAGGATGTTATATTGGGGGTGGGGGTTGTTATAATCGGGGTGGAGGATGTTATATTGGGGGTGGGGGATATTATAATCGGGGTGGACAATGTTATATTGGGGGTGGGGGATGTTATACTCGGGGTGGAGGATGTTATATTGGGGTGGGGTATGTTATACTCGGGGTGGAGGATGTTATATTGGGGGTGGGGGATGTTATATTAGGGGTGGACGATGTTATATTGGGGGGGGGGGATGTTATACTCGGGGTGGAGGATGTTATATTGTGGGTGGGGGATGTTATACTCGGGGTGGAGGATGTTATATTGGGGGTGGGGGTTGTTATACTCAGGGTGGACGATGTTATATTGGGGGTGGGGGATGTTATAATCGGGGTGGACGATGTTATATTGGGGGTGGGGGATGTTATACTTGGGGTGGAGGATGTTATTTTGGGGGTGGGGGATGTTATAATCGGGGTGGAGGAGGTTATATTATGGGTGGGGGATGTTATACTTGGGGTGGAGGATGTTATATTGGGGGTGGGGGATGTTATACTCGGGGTGGAGGATGTATATAGGGGGTGGGGGATGTTATACTTGGGGTGGACGATGTTATATTGGGGGTGGGGGATGTTATAATCGGGGTGGAGGATGTTATATTGGGGGTGGGGGGATGTTATACTCGGGGTGGAGGATGTTATATTGGGGGTGGGGGATGTTATACTCGGGGTGGACGATGTTATATTGGGGGTGGGGGATGTTATACTCGGGGTGGAGGATGTTATATTGGGGGTGGGGGATGTTATACTCGGGTGGACGATGTTATATTGGGGGTGGGGGATGTTATAATCGGGGTGGAGGATGTTATGTTGGGGGTGGGGATGTTATACTCGGGGTGGAGATGTTATATTGGTGTGGGGGATGTTATACTCGGGGTGGAGGATGTTATATTGGGGGGGGGGATGTTATACTCGGGGTGGAGGATGTCATAGTGGGGGTGGGGGATGTTATACTCGGGGTGGACGATGTTATATTGGGGGTGGGGGATGTTATAATCGGGGTGGAGGATGTTATATTGGGGGTGGGGGTGTTATACTCGGGGTGGAGGATGTTATATTGGGGGTGGGGGATGTTATACTCGGGGTGGATGATGTTATATTGGGGGTGGGGCAATGTTATACTCGGGGTGGATGATGTTATATTGGGGGTGGGGAATGTTATATTCGGGGTGGAGGATGTTATATTGGGGGTAGGGGATGTTATAAACTGGGTGGAGGATGTTATATTGGGGTGGGGGATGTTATATTGTGGGCTATATAGAGGGATGGGGGAAGCTATATTGCGGGTGGGGGGGATGTTATTTTAAAGGAAGGGGGATGTTATATTCCGGGTGGGTGAGGATGCTATTTTCGGGGTGGAGAGATGATGCTATATTCCGGGTGGAGAGAGGATGCTATATTCGGGCTGGAGAGAAGATGCTATATTCGGGCTGGGGGGAGGATGTTATATGGGGGGGTGTTATTGGGGGGGGAGGATGTTATAGTCAGGGTGGGGGGATTTTATATTCGGGGTGAGGGGAGGATGTTATGTTGGTGGTGGGCTGATGATGTTATATTCGGGGTGGAGGGAGGGGTCAGTTATATAGAGTGTGACTAGTTCTGGCCCCTGTTCTCTGGTTGCTGGCAGACAGCAATCCATTTCTCATTGCAATGGTTGTTTTTAATGGCCGGAATATGGTTGTGTTCATGAGGAATATAACAATTATGTTGTCCCTCGGTGTTGAAGACACTGGTTGTTTAACCATTGATATACGTATATAAGAGTAATCAACTAGAACAAAATAGTATGAGGAGTAATAATTAATTTACATAATCACATATATGGCCACGCACATGCGCACACGCGCACATATGCACACACATACGCACATGCACATTCGCATATAAATGTATTCACATTTACACAAATGAACACCCACACGCTCATACAAATCTAGACACGTAAGACATTGCGGACAAGCATTGATGTTTGTTTGTTGGGGTTTTACATCCTGACAACATCTAAGGCATATCAGCTGCCCAGTTGTAAAAATATACGTATTTTCGGTTCGGAATTATATATTGGCAGAGAGCATTACTATTCTCGGGCGACGGAGTGGTGACCAAGGTTATGTAACAGAGAAGCAATAGGTGCTCCACTCACTGTGTGGCATATGAGACTATGTGGAAAATATGATAACACATAGTGCCCGAGATTATGACGAGATGTTCCTATGTAAGAGACAGTTAATGTTTGGTGAAATGTTCCCTCTACGCACCAGTAAGAGTGCAAGTAGAGGGAAAGGACATTTTCAATATATATTTATTGTAACTGTCTGCAACTCCATGTTACCACAGGGCCGATTGGCAAGCACACCCAACAATACCACATACATTATGGAAACCATCTGCAGCTGGGGTTGAGTGACAGCTGCCCCTATTAGGGTGTCGCCCACCGGGTGTAGAGGGTGTCTGATTGGCTGGCTGTGGGAGGCCCAGTCACCTGCACCCTTGCAAGACCTGACACACAGACCTCACTTTGATATATATGATGTTACAGGCACTTCTTGAGAAACTCTTGAAGGGAACACACCCTTGACTCTTGAGAGAGACTCAGAGCTAGGCACTCTAGCATGAGACATTGTTCTCTTGTCCAGGGACCCAGACACTCTGTCCAAGGCTCCACTTTCTATACACAAACGAGCAGCAGATATTCAAAAGACACTGAGCTGTGTGCAGCAACCATGGTGTTAACTAGCGGTATTTTACACACTAGAATCTTTATAGGAAATAGAACCCTAACTTCTGTGTGTGGAGGCCGGAAAGCACTAATGTATGATATTACTCAAGCGATGATCCGCTTACTGTATCTGCTTACTATATCTGCTTACTATATCTGCTCCAAGAAATATCAACCCAACAGAAATTAAGTGTGGTAAAGTCTAGTAGGGAGGGGTGGCTGGCTCCTCTTGCTGTGCTGTCTCCAGGTCATCTGGCCGCCCAGCTCTTTCATTCAGATGCCCAGCTCTTTTATTCATGCCCAGCTCTTTTATTCAGATGGAAAACATTCAAAATACAGGTACACAGTTGCTGGGAGTCTCCTCAGTCAGAGACAGTAAGATGGCATTTCACTGACTGAACTCCTCCAGTCAGTTGTGGGGGAGGCAGGGTGGGAGTGGGTGGACACCCACCACTCCCACCAGCCCCCTCCCCCCATCTAGGTAAGGAGTGGGGGGGACAACCCACCCACCTCAAGTCAGATAAATATTTGTCCATCAAGTTCACCGATTACACTTATATGGGATTATCAACCCTATTTATGTTTACATAACACCCGTGGTCACCTGTCCCTTAGCTTGGGACAACTCCAAAATAGTAGGAATTACATATTTTATCATCTTTAGTTCAGCAAACTACCACCAGGTGGGGCAGGGAGGGCTCACCACACACACACACACACACACACTCCACCTCCCACCTCCAGCCTGACATCTGGCTTTGGCAGGTCCTGCAAACACTCACACACACACACAACCACAGCCCCCATGCATTGTCACCTGTGTGCTAACACTCCCTCAGATACTGGCATCTGTAACTCATACCATAACAGGCACACAAAACTTAATTCTTGACTTAATTATTATACCCATTCTGTGGCATTCTTCACATACTATTTGTCTGGGTGAACAAACCAGTCTGCATCAACTGTATATGCTGCCCTTAGTTTCAGCATTTACATCCTTTCATACAATATAAATTATAATACCAACAGACTTCAATTCAGTAATACATGTAAATATACCAATACAGTAATAATTTTCCAGAGTTCTCATCTCCAGTGGTTATATTTGATGTAGAACCTTAAAACAATCTGATATTAATTATCACTTCACTTAATATACATAATCTACCATGGTTTGACAACTTGGTTTGAATATTATGCATATATGTATTTACCAACATGATAGAATTAATTAGGTATTATTAGAGAGGGTTTATAGTGGTACTTATATAATTGGAATATTATTATAATGACTTTATATAAAGAACTGGATGATTTAAATATGATTAAAACAGTTTTCTTAATGCTTCACATATGAGGTTTTATGAAAAGGAGCTATTTTAGAATTTATTTTAACTATTATTTATTTATGAACCAGACCTAAAAAGTCAGAATATTTTACATTGAGACTCCGATTCAATGGGCTGTAGGCACTGATTCCTATACATACTAACAACATTAATGAGGATGTGTGTGGACAGTAGGTAAGGAGTGAGGGTGATAGGTCACTAGTAGGTGAACAGGAGTTGATGCCAATAAAGGACAACTTCTTCCCTGTCAATCTTGCATGACTTGTCTTCCCTTTCTTTCTTATGACTTTGTTGGAGAGGGGCATCAGGCGTGAACTGACAGACAGTTGTCAGAACGCACCTGGAAAGAGTAAGTGGTATGCTGGGGCTCAGACGGCCGAGTCTCCAACATATTACACAGTGCTTGCCCTATCCTATTACTGCCAAGCGCAAGTCTAGGTAGCAACAAGAATCAATTGTCTAAGTCAGTGGCTTGATTCGATCGGGAACCAAACTTCGGACCCTCCGGACGGATATGTCAAGGCCCACCAGCGGGACGCCCAATGGAAGGTAACCATGCCAACATACCATGATATACACACCACACAGTACGTACAAGCCTTGATATGTAAATAGAGTGGCTAGTCTAGTAATAAGAGTAGAACAAATAGATACATATGATACCAAGAAAATCCAAAAAACTAACTATAGGCACTAACCTACAACCATTATCTATCTGCTACTGAAATGCAGGCAATCAAATACCTTATCAGCAGCCACTGTGTGGTAAGATAACACCAACACTACAAACTGGCCAGCATTGAAAACAAGCCTGGGTACCCGGGCTTATATGCTATGGACAGGATAAATACAGCCTCAATAAAAATAAATAAACAATTTTAGAAGCCTGGGCTCTACCGATTCGGCCGCCGCATCCGGTAGGACACGCATTGACGCGTAGAAACATAATTACAGTGGACAGGAAATTGTATCTAAATGAGTGTGGTGAATCTGCTTCCGGTGGGGGACAATAGTGAAAATGTCTCCCTCCGTTTCCCAGTCGAACATCTTTGTTTGCCAAGGAGGTACTTGGATGAGAAGTGTAATAACATTTACGGAAGTAATCAATCAAATCAGCAAATTAGCGGTTCGGCGGAGGCAATTTGATTTCTTCACTGATGAGGTCTGGCAACATTTCCAACATATTTAGGCATACAAGCACTTACACGTCATTGTGATTGGTTGGGTGGTTGGTTGTTGGAGTTTTTCGTCCTGGCAACAACTAAGGTCATATCAGGATGGGTACCGATTTGTGACAGTGCCCACTCATGGCGACTTCATAGTGCTGTCCCACTGGGGAATCAGGCCAGCGGCACCATAATCTGATATCCAACTCAGTGCGATTATTCTGACACTGAGCTAACCAGTCCTTGCTATATCATAATACTACTGAGCGCCAGGTTAGGAAGCAACAAGTCTAATTGTTATAAGTCATTCGTTTGACTAGGCCGGGAACCAAACTCCCAACCTTCTGTATGTGAGACCCGCTCTCTACCGATTATGCCACCGTGCCCGGTCGACATAATTGGATGGCCAGTGTAATAACATCTGCGGAAGTAATCAATGATAAAATTAGCAGTTTGGTGAAGGCAATTTGCATTGTTGACTTAGGAGGCCTGGCCACATTTCCGACATATTAGTTATAAAAGCATGTCCATATCGCTGTGATTGCTTGATGGGTTGGTTGGTTGTTGGAGTTTTCTGTCCTGGCAACAACTAAGGTCATATCAGGATGGGAACAGACTTGTGACAGTGCTCACTCATGGCGACTTCATAGTGCTGCTCCACTGGGAAATCAGGCCAGCGGCACCATGACCTGATATCAAACTCAGTGACATTATTCTGACACTGAGCTAACCAGTCCTTGCTATATAATAATAATGCTCAGTGACAGGTTAGGAAGCAACAAAGCTAATTTTTATAAGTCATTAGTTTGACTAGGCCTGGAACCAAACTCCCAACCTTCCGTATGTGAGACCCGCTCTCTAGCTATTAGGCCCGGTCGACATAATTGGATTGCCAGTGTAATAATATCTACAGAAGTAATTAATGATTACAAGCCTATGATATGTAAATAGGAGTCGGCTAATCTAGTAATAAGACTAGGACAAAATAACATACATATATGTCAAGAAAATTAAAAAAAACTAATATAGGCTACTAACCATAACAACCAATTATCTATCTGCTACTGAAATGCAGTCAATCAAATAACTTATCAGCAGCTACTGTGTGGTAATGGTGCAGTCACACTACGACGTGTCTCAGCAACGTTGAACAACGTGTGCCAACGTGTTGGGTTTTGGGGAGAAATGTCGGGATGCGTCGGGACGCATTACCGGCGCTTTACAAACACGTTACCGGCGCATTGGTACAAGTCGGTACACGTTGAGTCTGAACCAACACATCGGCGAGCGTCGGGCAGCGTCGAAAGTTTTGTGCGTGCACAAAACTTTCCATGCTGGCCGACACGCGCCGATGGTTTGCGTAGCTCATTATGGGCGCGTTTGCAGGACGTCGACATGCGTTACCAGTGAGTAGCCTGCCCACTCGTAGCACGTTGAGAAACGTTCATCAACGTCATGGAATTTTTCCCCAACTGCGACCGGCCCGTCAATGCGTCGGTAATGTTCCATCAAATGGTTTGGGGCGCGTAATTGGCGTTGCTCCAGCAGTTCTCGATGGGTTGAACGTGCTGCTGGCACATGTGGACGTGTTTCTGGCGTGTCTGGATGTGTTGCTTGCGCGTCTGCAGGTGTTGCTGGCGCATGTGAACGTGTTGCTGGCGCATAGGCGGCGGTCCGCCGGCATTCTGCGGACGTGTCGTCAGCGTGTTGGGTTTGAGTATATAATGCTATAGACCTTTCCCATGCACTCAACGTGCCTATAGCACGCTGGCAACCCGCCGATAACACGTCCATAACATGTTGTTAACATGCTTGCAACCCGCCGACATGGTGTAACGCACTGGCGACATGCCGATAACACGGCGATAACACATCGATAACACACAAATCAAGCATGGGAACCCGGTGCCGGATGTTTGAAATTGGGTCAAGCGGCCTTGGGTCTTTGGTTTTCCACCCCCCCTCACACCAGCGCAACACGTTGGCGGCGCGCCAATAACACACCAGCAACACACTGCCAACACGCTGTGCTGCGTCGAGTTTTCTCAAAACACGCCGAAAAGTTTTACGTTTCTCAACGCGTTGAATATATTTAGCGCATTGGCGGCACGCCGGGAGAAACGTCGTAGTGTGACTGCACCATAAGATAACACCAACACTACAACTGGCCAGCATTGAAAACAAGCCTGGGTACCCGGGCTTATATGCTATGGACAGTAGAAATACAGCCTCAATTAAAAAAATTAAAGAATTTTGTTTAAATGATCAAATTAGAAGTTCGGTAAAGGCAATTTGCATTGTTGACTTATTAGTTATAAAAGCACGTCCATATCGCTGTGATTGCTTGCTTGGTTGGTTGCTTGTTGGAGTTTTACGTCCTGGCAACATCTCAGGTCATATCAGGATGGGTACTAACTTGTGACAGTGCACCCTCATGGTGCCTTCATAGTGCTGCCCCACTGAGAAATCAGGCTGCCAGCACCATGACCCGATATCCCACTCCGTCACAATATCCTGATACTGAGTTAACCAATCCTTGCCTTATCATGTTAATGCCGAGCGCCAGGCTAGGAATCACCAAGTATCAATTTTAAAGTCATTAGGTGAGGGCAGTTTGCATTGTCTGGCAACAATACTGTGATATTAAGTTATAAAAGCATTTCCATGTCCTGCGATTGCTACCTCAAAGGTTCTTTCGAATAGGTCCCCAATTGTACAGGCGTTTTCTATTGCAGATTTCCAAATGCGTCACTTTCGAGATGTCCAATGTTGGGAGTAACGTTATATAAGGCCAAGCTCGGACGGAGATGGTCATGGTGCAAACTGAAGCACTGCTCACTGCTACACTTCATTTCCCACTGCCATACCTCACTGCACACTGCACACTGCCACACCTCACTCTTCACTGCGATTTATCTATCACTGGGCAATGTCAAACCTCACCGCACTCTGTTACACCTCATTGCACCCTGCTACACCTCACGGCACACTGTTCCGCTTCACTGAACACCGCTATACTTCACTAGACACTGCCACACTTCACTGCACACTGCTACACCTCGCTGCACATTGCTACACCTCACTGCACATTGCTACACCTCACTGCACATTGCTACACCTCACTGCATATTAATGCACCTCACTTCACACTGCTACACCTCACTGTACACTAGTACACCTCACTGCACATTGCTACCCCACTGCACACTGCTACATATTCCTGCACACTGCTACACCTCACTGTACAATAGTACACCTCACTATACACTACTAAACATCACTGCACATTGCTACACCTCACTGAACACTGCTAGACCTCACTGCATATTACTACACCTCACTGCGCACTGCTACACCTCACTGCAAACTACTATACCTCACTGCACACTGCTACCCCTCACTGCACATTGCTACACCTCACTGCAGACTACTACACCTCACTGCAAACTGCTATACCTCACTGCACATTGCTAAACCTCACTGCACGCTGCTACTCTTCACTGCACACTGATACAGCTCACTGCACACTGCTACACTGCTAGCTCTCACTGTACAATATTACACCAAACTGCACACTGCTACAGCTCACTGCATACTACTACACTTCACTGCACACTACTACACCTCACTGCACACTACTACACCTCACTGCACATTGCTACCCCTCACTGCACACTACTACACCTCACTGCACACAACTACACCTCACTGCACACTACTAAACCTCACTGCACACTGCTACACTGCTACACCTCACTTCAAACTGCTACCCCTCACTGCTCATTGCTACCCCTCACTGCACACTACTACCCTTCATTGCACACTGCTACAGCTCACTGCACACCGCTACACTGCTACACCTCACTTCAAACTACTACTGCTCACGGCACATACACTGCCTAGGTAGCAACAAGTATTATTTCTTAAGTCATTGCTTTCAAATCGGTCAGGGTTCGAACCTGAGGGTTCGCATGGCACACCCTACCACAACTGATTCAGTCATCGCGTCTCAATGTATCTCAATGAAACATCGCACTAGGAATGGGGCATTTGAACTCGAACTATGGATCCGGATTGCCCTGCGGAGCTCCGGTAGATTCTGAATATTCCCTGGCTATTAATACTAGCACTGTGACGTCACAGAGGGAAGAGTAGAACGGCCCAGAACAGCATTTTATTAAGTTCTCTGTGCACAAAGGTCATATTAAATACTACACAAATTAATCTAAAGTCTTACAGCTCGACCATCTTAGATAACATGGAGACCGACATAAAGGTCAACCCTAATTGCGAAGTCCAGTTGCAAATTGCATCAGCCCGCTGACGTAAGCGTATCACGTGGTCATGTTCTAACCAATCCGTTTGTTCTGTTCATTACTGTATATTGACACATGTATGTTTTTACATTATATGTAAAGGCGATGGTTGAATAAAAAACAAACAATTCTCGCCGTGAATATGGCCTATGCTGCCAACACGGCATAACAAAACCACCAATCAATCAATCAATCATGTTGTGCGGCAAGACTGAGCATCCTTGGACTACAGGAGTTCTAGTTTAATTCATATATGGGTCATTCTCAGAAACTGTCTATGACATTTTTCATTTCCAAGTTGAATTGTTAATGACTTCACCTTCTTTTTGGGTGGTAATAAATTAAATAATGATTATTGACTCTGTATTTTAATTATATTAGCAATACTACATGTATTTAATCTATCCCACAAAATGTATCCAGAATATGCTTATACGATTTTGTGCTGAAGTAAAAATAAGAAAATGTGCATATCGACACACTACTACATCTACACAAACATTTGTTTAACTTCTGTCTTTGTACGAAACTTAACTGAAATCAATAAAGTATTGTTTTAATTTATTGTGCGTGTTGAAATGATGTCATTGATGTATGTTAAAATGATGTCATGGATGGATGTTACATTATTAATGTCAAAATCAAAATGTGAAAATATAAGATTTCAAGTCTGACATATGCACAACATTTAAACAGTGATATATATTGATTCTACTATTGTTTTTTTTCTGTTTTCTGTTATTATTTTGTATGTTTTTACTTGTTGTTGCCATGTCACAAAAATGATCCACAGTTTCTGAGAATGACCTATATACAAACAGTCTCAGTTGAGAATAGCTGCATAACCCGCTGAAGCATCAAATTGCCAAAACCAAAATAATGATCTACATTTGATTGTACATAATTATCTAACTTAGATGAAACCAGACGGGGTGGCCGAATGAGTTAGAGCGTCCGTCTCCCGTGCTGGTAGATCATGGGGTCGTGGGTTCGAGTCCCGGTCGAGTCAAACCAATGACTTTAAAATTGATACTTGTCGCTTCCTAGCCAGGCGCTCAGCATTATTAGGATAGGGCAAGGACTGGTGTGCTCAGTGTCAGGATAATGTGACTGAGTGGGATACCAGGTCATGGTGCCGGCAGCCTGGTTTCCCAGTGGGACAGCACTATAAAGTCACCATGAGTGCGCACTGTCACAAGTCGGTACCCGTCCTGATATGACCTTAGATGTTGCTAGGACGTAAAACAACAACAAACAAACAAACTAACTTAGATGCTGATGCACTTATTACGCATTTGGTTCCACATAGAAGGTGATACTGACTCACTTTAATTGAAGCCAGTTACTGCAGAAGACTGCAGAAGACTCAGACACTGGTGAGAGAGCTGCTATTCGCAGATGACAGTGCACTGGTTGCCCTCTCTGCTGAGGAGATCCAGAAAATAGTGGATGCTTTCTCCGATGCATCAAAGAAGATTGGCCTGAAGATTACCATCAAGAAGGCGGAGGTGCTCTACAAACCCAACTCTACAAGAACCCGAGAGGAGGAGATCATGGTTGACGGAAACAAGCTGAACTCTGTTCCTGAATTTACCTACCTCGGAAGCACTAAATAAAGTGATGGATGCATTGATGCTGAAATACAGAGGAGGATGGCCAAGGCTAGCACATCTTTCAGCCAACTATGCCAGAGACTCTGGAACAACCCATTCGGGTCAAAGGCAAGAAGTACCATGCAATCGTGCTATCCACCCTAGTACACGGAGCCTAGGCATGGACATTGTACAGACGACAGGTGAAAAAGATGCATGCCTTCATGATGCAACATCTGCATTCAATCATGAGGCTAACCTGGAAGGACAAAGTGACAAATAAGGAAATACTCGAATGGACGGGGCTACGCTCTATGTAAGATCTTCTGATCAAAATGAATCTCCGGTAGACTGGATACCTCATGAGGATGTCATCAGACAGGCTACCACAGCAGATCCTTTATTCTAAACTGTCTTCTGGTTACAGAAAGAGAGGGCGCCCTCACCTCTGGTTCAAGGATACCATCAAGAGAAACCTGAAGCTGAGAGACATTAAGACCGACTCATGGACGCAACTCTCACAGCACAGAGCTAAATGGAGAGTGGCAGTCAAGTAATGAAAGCAGTCTTTGTTGCATCGCGACCGACAGCATGATGATACTGCAGAAGCCTATTGTGTCAGAGTTTTGCCGAGCTTGCACAAATTAAATTTTGCATTTGTACACTTAAATTATCTCACAAGTTAGCCTTCTAAAATAAAATTTACTTGAAACTAAAGTAAGATAGATAATGACAATCGATTTACTTATTTAATATATCCAGGCACGCGTGGATATGTTGATTGTATCAGGGTGCCTAGATGGTGTAATGGTTAGCACGCTGGCCCCGGAATTTCAAGAAGTGGCGATTTCAACTCCTATTATAGGCGCCATATTTCCTTTTTTTTTCATCACCTACCGCTTGACACTAGAATAGGGCAAGCACTGGCTTTCTCACTATCAGGATAATGTGACTAAGTGGTCATATTGCTGGGGGCACAAGCTGTCCCAGTGAGTCAGCGCTAAATAGTCGCTAGCGATGTACACTGTCTCAAATGAGCACCCGCCCTGATAGGGCTCCGGAAGTTGCTAGGAGGTAAAATCCCAAACAAACCACATTTGGCTGAATCAAGTCCCAAATGCTCTGACGGGAGTTGGAAGTAATGGACTTCCGGTCAAATAGTGGATAAGTTGAGGGGAATCACCAGGTATTGTCCGGTTGTAAAATATTTGGATAATAAGCATTGGTGGGGGAATGCAAATGTTCTATTGTGAAACAGGTATACATGGCCAGGTGCATAAATGTGTTTATGTAGTTGCTGGTGGTGCTTGATTGATAGGTAAATAGACAGAATGGTGCTGGCAGGATTGTGTGTAAGGGGCACTCAGAGCCCTACACACTACCCCCTCCCCCCTCTGCTAGTCAGGATTATTGCACGCAAGCTCAAGGCAGGTGGTGGCCAGGGGAGCCACACAGCTTGGTGGTGGTGGGCAGATCACTGTAACCATGGTGACCAGAAACACTGGATTCCCATTGGTAGAACTAGAAATGCTTGTTTCTCATTGGGAGTATGGGGTGGGGTGATACTCTATACTGAATCCATGTACCATATAAATAATAAACCAGAGGGCTTAACTCTCTCTCTTCTTTCACACTTTATACTCTTCCTTTCTCTTTGCCTGTATTGATTTCACTATAGCCTGCGTACACAACCACCATTTGAGCAGTAGACTTTACATGGTGATAATAAATGGTGTAATCAGTATAATGGCACCCGTAATATATTCGGTATTGTTGCTTCAGCTTCGGCTCTCCACTTGACACAATGACAGGTGGGCAACTATTTCACTCTATGGAAGACGAATATATATATATATGATGTATAACGCATTGTGTGAGTATAAAGGCGCGGAAGGGATTTACAGTCATTATTATGATTGATATTATTATTGTCATTTTGTATATTGCCACCTCCTTACTGCACTCATTCCTGGTGGCGCCACCACCGGCGCTCCTCCTCCCTATCATGCGCGCGAAAACCGCCACTAGCATATATATATATATATATATATATATATATATGGGATTGTGAGAACACAAGCACACCTCCTCTCCCCCCCCCCCCCCCTTAACAAACACATGCAGTTATCAGTGAGACGCAGAAGAATTAATAACCATAGGAGGGCGACCCTAGCGGCGGTCTTGCAAACTAAGAAAGTCGCTAAGGGGGAGAATGCTTGGTTGCTGGGTTTGTGGTGTTCTCTGTGGTGGAGTGGTTAGAGTGTCTGACTTTTTTCTAGGTCGGACTCCTAATCTGAAGGTCGGTGGTTCGATTTCCCATTCCCCCATCTCTGCCAATTTGGATTTCCACCGCTGTGTATAACGTACAGCGTCATCAAAGGCCAGTTGCTCTCATACCATGTCTATGTGTTGTGGGAGGTTAAAAATCCCTTGAGTCGGTAAAAGTGTAGGCTAGGGCTTTCTATCGACAAACTGTCAAATGGTGAAAACAAGCCTATTCAGGCTTATCCATGATAGGCAGTACACATCTTCAACAACAACTTCCGGGCAACTTCTAGGATCATATCAAGACGAGTACCGATGTATGGCAGTGCACACTTATGGTGGATGTATAGTGCTTCCCCACAGGGAAACCAGGCTGCTGGCACTATGACCTAATGTCCCACTAAGTCACATCCCCCTAACACTGAGCTAGTCAGTCCTTGCCCTATCCTATTAAAGTTGCATAGTCCGATGGCTTTGAGTTTCTATAATTTTCTGAGATAAATACATTACATTGGTCATTATAAGCTACTTCACTCTAGTTGAAGTAAATTTTAGTTTAAATCGCTAACTTTGGAGATATTTGAAGTGACAACATGCAAAATTAATTTTGGCAAGCACGCCAAAACTCTGATGCCATAGGCTTGTGGAGTAACAGGTTCTATTAAATGTCCTCCCTATGCCCTTCTATGTGACAACAAATGCTTAATAACTGTACCAGTATCTAAGATAAATACGTAGAATCAAATCTAGGTAAGTGTTTTGATTTTGAAAATGTGATGCTTCATCCAAACTGTGCAACTTGAATGCCAAATACAAGTCTAGGGAACCTGACTCCCGATCCCCCGCATCCGAAGCCCGCGCTCTAACGATTCGGCCACCGCCCCCGGTGTGTGTATACATGTACATATGTACATGTATATATGTATATGTTTGTACATGTGTATATGTGTATATATGTGTGTATGTATATATATATATATTGCATATATATATATATGTGTATCCATGTGCAAAAGTGTACATGTGTGTATGTGTACATGTATCCATGTGTAAATGTGTACATGTGTGTATGTGTATATGTGTAGCCTACATGTGTATATGTGTATGTGTGTACAAATAAGGAAATACTCGAACGGACGGGGCTGCCCTCTATGGAAGATCTTCTCATCAAAAAGAATCTCCGGTGGACTGGACACCTCATGAGGATGTCATCAGACAGGCTACCAAAGCAGATCCTCTATTTTCAACTGTCTTCTGGCTACAGAAAGAGAGGGCGCCCCCATCTCCAGTTCAAAGATACCATGAAGAGAAACCTGAAGCTGAGAGACATTAACACTGACTCATGGACGCAACTCTCACAGCAGAGAGGTAAATAGAGAGCAGCAGTCAAGTAATGAAAGCAGTCTTTGTCGCATCCTGACCGACAGCATGATGATGATGATGTGTACATGTGTACATGTGTACATGTGTACATGGGTATACGTGTACATGTGTATATATGTGTATATTATATATGTATATATATATGTCCATGTGTATATGTGTGTATGTGTATATGTATATATGTGTATATGTGGATATGTGTACATGTGTATATGTGTACGCGTGTATGTGTGTATATATGTTTAGGTTGTATATGTATATATGTGTCCATGTGTATATGGGTGTATGTGTGTACATATGTGTATCTAAAATCTGATCATCCGAGCAGGTCTGAAGGCGGTAGTGACCAGACACTGCTGGTATCAGAGTGGCCAGGAGCCACTCACAGGTGGCACCCTAGTGGCAGATGCAGGAACTAACTCCTATGACAGTATGATAGTAGGTAATATCTAATATATAGAAGAGAACTAAGTGGTAGTGTCCTTGTTTATATTCCCTTAATATATTATAGGGCACATATGTGTATATGTTTATATGTGTATGGATATAAGTGTATACATGTATATGTGTCTATATGTTGTACATATGTATGTGTAAAATTCATCCAGTATATGTGGCGCGAGGGGGGCCGTCCGTATGCAATCCGTTGACACCTAAGGGGGGGGGGGGGGGTTACTCCACCAATGCCCCGATGGATGAAGTAGCAAAGAACACATGCTACCCTAGCATTTATACTTACATAATGCATTATGCATCACATATTACCATTGAAGCTATGGCTTATTAAAGAGCCGGGCACAGGTACACTGTAACTGGATGCAAACTGCCAAATGCATTTTCTTGTTCCACTTTTTTTCTTTTTTCTTTTCTTGAAGATTTATACTGCCTATTATGGATAAGTCTAAATATACTTGTTTTCACCGTTAGACAGTTTGTCGATACAAAGCCTGAGTCTACACTTTTACCGACGCAAGGGATTGTTTACCTCCGACACCACATAGACATGGTATGAGAGCAACTGGCCTTTGATGTTGCTGTAAGTTAGACAGAGCGGTGGAAATCCAAATTGGCAGCGGTGGGGGGGGGGGGGGGGCAAGGGCAACTTCCCCTTCATGGATACCATGAGAGTTCTATGAATAAAGGTGTCGGTAGGCAAAGTAACTGGCTACTATTTGGCTCTAACCTTGTGCAGCCTGAGACATGTTAGTTTACAGTGTTATTTGTTTGTTGTTCTTTTACGTCCTAGACACATCTAAGATCATATCAGGATGGGTACCGACTTGTGACAGTGCGCATTCATGGCAAATTTATAGTGATGTCCCACTGGGACACTAGGCTGCTGGCACCATGACCTGGTATCCCACTCAGTCACATTATCCTGACAGTGAGCACACCAGTCCTTGCCCTATCCTAATAATGCCGAGTTCCTGGTTAGGAAGCGACAAGTATCAATTTTTAAGTCATTGGTTTGACTCAACCATTGTTCGAACCCACGACCCCGCGATCTACCAGCACGGGAGACGGACGCTCTAACACCAATTTGTCCCCGAATAATTTGTAATCCGTCGTAGAAGGGTTCTTTTTTCGAGGGCAGTGGTACTTTTTGTTGGCGTTATTATTCGTGCTGTGTTTTGGAGTACCAGCTTACCTGGTCTCTAATGGAGCGGCAGCAACTGGCATTGACAGTGTGTCACACTAACAAGACTTAACTAATGTTTGCTGCCACTGCTGTAGATATAGACGGCTACAACTAGAATAAATATGTATATATATATATATATATGAAAATATGCATATATATACTTATGAAAATACGCATATATATATATATATATATATATATATATATATATATATATATATACATATATCCACCTATATCAGCTGAAATATGTGAGGCGAATGGTGATCTGGTTGGCGGATCGGCACCAGAAGTAACGGTGGTGCCGATAGGCCAGCAGAAAATGGTCTGTAGTTTGAATATAAATATGCATAGCAGAGTAGAAGAAGCAAATAAATGATAAAAAAGCAGCACGGTGAATGTACATACATGTAATCCTTATATTACACATATACATATATCAACATATCAATATATTCCGTTTTCTCTGAGGCCAGGAGGGAAAAATACAGAGACGGGAAGCAAGCTACCCAATACAAGCACACACCCCATTTTAAGATTGAACGCATGCAAACATTTTACAATCATATTCAGGCTGAATGCACGTAAAATAAGACAATCTCACTTTATTTCAGAGGCATGACAAAAACAAAACAATGAAATTATTTAACTTTGAATAGACACGCATACATGTATCTGCACTTGCGGGGTGCACGTCTATTGGGCCATATACGGTATGTGTATATATTATATACATTGAGAATGAGAGCAAATGAAGCATTAAAACCTAGAAACAAAATGAGGTCGGTGTGAGTACTCCAGCAGCCTAGAAGCAATAGAAGCAGTTGGTTGGTTGTTGGAGTTTTACGTCCTGGTAAGATCTAAGGTCATATCGGAAC
Source organism: Branchipolynoe longqiensis (assembly GCA_030323885.1). Taxonomy (NCBI): domain Eukaryota; kingdom Metazoa; phylum Annelida; class Polychaeta; order Phyllodocida; family Polynoidae; genus Branchipolynoe; species Branchipolynoe longqiensis. Next base: position 10,798,432 of record CM059194.1, on the reverse strand, counting down.
TGGTACCAACTTGTGACACTGCACACTCATGGTGACTTTGTAAGTGCTGCCCCACTGAGAAATCAGGCCACCGGCACCATGACCTGATATCCCACTCAGTCACATTATTCTGACAGTGAGTCAACCAGTCCTTGCCGAGAGCCTGGCTAGGAAGCCACAAGTATCAATTTTATAAGTCATCGGTTTGATTCGACCGGGAACCAAACTCCCAATCTCCCGGACGCGATGGCGGCCCTCAACCGGTTTTGACCGGGTGAGGGCGGGTGTTGCGGGAGGGGGGGGGGGGGGGGGGGGGGGGCTGGCGAGTACGTGGAAGAGCCACTAGACAGTCAGTAATTATCACAGGCGATAGCGACTTATCAATATCCACATGCCCATATATTGATCATTAAAAGAAACTAAGCTAGAGTGCACTCACATATATGAGCATCCCTTAGTTAATTACCTTAACTCCTAGGCATACTGATAGTTTTTAACGCATTTTGCGCAGCAAAGCCTTACTTCATGATGGGCTATGATTTAACTTATAATGGTAGGTTTTTTTTTAACGCCATTTGGGCAGCAAAGACCAACTTCATGATGCGCTATAAGAGACAAGGCAAATTCAAAGGATTCACATTTACTATAAGTGATAGTAGTAAGGCTTGCACTAATTTGCAAGTCTGTAATCTGCCATACCCTACATACATCATTGAAGATGGCCTCCTTCGTCATTAACAGGCGTCTCCACATATTCACTCGCCCCGGGTAGTTTTAATCATCATCATACTGTTGGTCGAGATGCGACAAAGACTGCTTACATTACTTGACTGCCGCTCTGTTATTTTGTGTTGTGTTCTTCTTCTTAGCTGATTTTCCACTGTCAACGGAAGATGAGCTCGAGCAGCGCGGTCCTTGGTAACCCGGGTGATGACCGAGCCGGTATGATGTTTTGTGCGGTTGTACATTTCATTATAGCTGGCTGTAAAAGGGTTGAAGTGCTGCTGGCTTTTGCAAGTTACCAGCGGCACTCTCTCTGGGAGCAAATAAAGGTTTCACACCGGTAAGAACATGTCCAGACAGGCACAAAACTATTTGTCCCTGCAGTGGCTGGTCGAGAGATGTTGGGAATTCCATACATCAACCACCCTTGATGCTGCCACAGTGACATGGTTTTCTGTTCAGGGTTTGCTCCCTTAGCCTTTGGTTCTGTCAAGAACCTGTACCACAAGGCCGTGGTTTACAACTCTAGAGGGCAGGGGCGTTAAACTCCCTGAGGTAGTGCAATACCTGTCTACCCAAGTTTTAATCAATAGTTATATATAAGGATCGTGATAAACCCTTTATTGGGTGTAATAAGCTATGTAGTGGTCTCTTGCCCTGCACCCTCCTCTCGGGGGTGGGGTGTGGGGGTGAGGGTGCCAGCTTGCACCTACCGCGCTCTCCCCCCCACCCACCCGCCCCCACTGTGTGGGGCGGGACACTGGATTCACTCGGAAATGTACATTATATATACATGAATATATATTTGTATATATATATATGTACATTTCCGAACGATTTAATATAAATTCAGCGGTACAGTGAGTGAATCCAGGGGGACTGAGGTGTGGGTGAGTAGGTGGCGCAACGGCTGAGGTCATGAGGAACAAGTAGATGACCTAATGAGTAGGTGACCAGCTGATGACTTAGTGGCTGGGGGAATAGATGAATCTTCCGGCTTATTATACTCGTATAATGGCCTATACAGCATATATATATATATATATATATATATATATATATATATATATATATATCTATATGACTAGTTCTGTAAACAGCAATCCGAATATTGACGTAAACATTGAAGTTAAACATTCAAAAGGTTACTTTTTTACATTCCTATTTACATTCCTATGGTGTTCTTTGCTCCATAACCCCCAATAGCGATGTTCACTTTTTGGGTTTGGGGGGTCATCAAACAAACAAACAAAAAACGTTTCATAACCAATTATTCACAACCAATGTGGAAGTAGTGATATGTCAATATTTGGATTAGCGTTTAGGGGGATTTGTGCCAGAACTCTTCATACATAATATATATATATAGATATCCACATCTATATATACATTTGCATATTCTGAGGAGAGAAAACAAGTAAGCCAAGGATGGTTGAGCAAATTGGATTCTCTGTTAGGCAAAGATAGTACTGAGAAAAGTTAAAAAACAGCAGCTGTAAGTGTGATTAAAGAGAAACATTAAGGGGCTGCCGCGACAGAAATGAGAACGAGGCCCTCATCATGTGTAAGGGTGTAAGACAGGAAGAGAAATGTATGCAATTGCTGTCTGTGTTTTTTTAGTTTTTTTGGTAAACATGTTTATTCTGCTTGGTAGTGCCGAAGCACTGGTCTTCCAGCCATTTTTCAATTCACGATTATTTACACAAAAATGGTATATAGAGTAAGGTATACAATAACTGTTGAATACACAATTTGCAGCATATAATGCCATGAAATTCTGTAACCCAAAAGTTCTATAGCAATATGGATACAGTAGTGTTAGTTATCTAGATCAATATTACTCAGATCAATGGGAGTATTTACATAGTATTTCGAATGTAAGAAGAAGTTATTTTCTATATTCATTTGGTGAAATTGTAATAAGTTTTATTGTAGGGTCCGGTCAGTTGGAATTGGGCTAGCGGTATATAAATGTGAGTTTGTTAGGAATATTCTAGTGTTACTATAGTGTGGGTAGTTATGTGAGTTTATGAATTATTCATATTTCAATTATGCTTTATGGATTTGGATGGTTGGGTGTAGTCCTGGAATCAAAGTCAGGCAGATGACACCAATCATACAATACGTGTACGCACGCGAACCACACGGGATGGCCGAATGATTTGGGTGTCAGTGGCCCCATTTGATAGATCGTGGAATTCGAACCCACAGGTTCGAACTCTGGTCGAGTGAAACCAGTGACTTAAAAGTGTATACCTGTCGCTTCCTAGCCAGGCATTCGGCATTATTAGGAAAGGGCAAGGGCTGGTTGCATGGCTCAGGGTCAGGATAATAATGACTGAGTTGGCTATCAGGTCATGGTCCCAGTGGCGTGATTCCCCAACGGGGCAGCACCATAAAGTCGCCTTGAGTGCGTAGTATCACAAGTCGGTACCCATCCTGATATGACATTAATTGTTGCCAGAATGTAAAACCCCAACAACCACCCAACCAACTAGATTATTGTACTTGCTGCTTGTCTCTGCATGGCCCAGTGTCAGTAACAGTTAGTACCCACCGCGCTGAATTGCTGTTAGTTATGGCCCTGTCACACTACAACATTTCTCTCAAACGCGCGTCGATGTGTGTCACTTTTTGCCGAGATGTCGGGAAGCATTATGCATGTGTTAGGCACGCGTCAGTACATGTCGGTACACCTTGATGGACGTCCACGGTCGGCGAGGAACGGCGGCGTGCATAGTTGGTCGCTCAATGCTTTAAGCATGTCAAAAAACCGCGACGACCCACAATGTGCGTCAACACGCGGGTTCCAATATTATGGCGACGTAAGAAGGACGTCGACAGCGCTGGAATAACATTATGCGAATGCTAGGCAGTCACCGCGCACACATGAGGGTCGTCTCCACATGTTGCGCCAAATGGTTGCTTTGTTGATTTATGTCCTACCAACATCTAAGGTCATATGAGCACGCCGCACCAAACTTTTTTTTTTTTTCCTCACTAGTCGACTCACGTTGGCCGCGCGCAAATAACGCACTGCGCTGACGCCGATCTTTTTCCCCAAACCGCCGAAAAGTTGGACGTGTCGTGATGCGTAAAAGATATTTTGCATGCTGACGGCACGCCGGTGAGAAGCATTGTAGTGTGACAGGGCCATTATTATGCGGGGCCTGGCGACTGCCTGAGCAGCAGGACACCTGCACTATGTACACAAACACACAGGCAGGTCTATGTGCAGAGTAAATTGGTGGCGGTCTGATACCATACAGCACGACTCAAAGCTGCCATCAGAGCCCTCCTCCCAATTCCACAGATTGACTCCAGTGAATGGCTTCATCTAGAAAACGGTATGATCACAGTTAGCGGCTTGTCGTTCTAAGGGGTACTTTTGGTGGTATCTCTTTTGTGTTATTGTCCGTACTTTTGATGGTACCTTCAGTGGTATGTATTGTTGGCGGTGTCTTTGATGGTATCCATAGTGTTATTTGTGCGATACATTTATAGTGTTGTTCTTAGTATTTGTGGGTGCTCTTGGGATACTTCTAATGGTATTTTCAAGGGTATTTTCAGGATATGTTTGGTAGTGTTCTAGGTGGTACTTTTGGTGGATTTTTTAGGGTATTTCGTAGCTATATTGGGTCTATTTTTGGGGGGTGTTCGCGGGGTGTATTTTAGGAGTATTATGTTGTTTCTCTCCCTCTGCCTAAAGGCCTGGTCACATACACATTAGTGGACATAGTTGAACGTAGTTGAACGTAGTTGAACGTAATTGAACGTAGTTGAACGTAATTGAACGTAATTGAACATACCAGCATCCATAGTTCTCCATCAAGCTAACTTGGTAATAACATGGAGGGGCCCTGCACTATGTTAATATGTGGACATGTTTATAAGAGCACTATGTTGGAGGCTAACATATTTGGCAAATTTGCTGTACTCTTAATATACTCTAGTGTACTCTAGCATACTTTGGCTACTTGGATGTAGTTGAACTTAGTTGTCTGTAGTGGAGGGTAACATACATTGAACATAGTTGAACGTTGTTGGATGTAGTTGAACGTAGTTGAACGTAGTTGAACGTAGTTGAATGTAGTTTAACGTTGCTGAACGTTGTTGAACGTTGTTGAACGTTGTTGAACGTTGTTGCACGTTGTTGAACGTTGTTCAACGTTGTTGAACGTTGGTGAACGTCGTTGAAAATTGTTGAACGTTGTCGTATGTACCGGCATCCACGCTGTAACGTATTCATCCATACCAAAACCTTACTTAAATATTGATACTTTTCACTTCCTACCCTGGCGATAGGATAGGGCAAGGACTGGTCACTATGAGTGTGCACTGTCACAATTCGGTACCCATCATGATATGACCTTAGCTGTTGCCAGGACGTAAAACGCCAACAACCAACCCCCCGTGTCCTCCTCTGCTCCATCTACTGCTGCCTGCCATATCAGCCATGCGTTATACTCGCCGTGACCGCTAAGTATGCACTTTATCGCGGAACACCGGCTTGTCTCAATGTGTATGCAATGGTGATTTATACCGAGACCCGCTGGAGGGAGAAAGGCACGCCCTCTGGTGGCATGCGTTGAAAGCAAGCGGTGCCACACTGTCTCACACAGTGCATCGCTTTTCATATAACATTAAGTGGGTAAGCAAGTATGTGGGGAGATCCCATCCACAAACATCCCCTGTCAGCCAATCACCAGTGCTCTAACAAAATATGTAAATTAGCACCGCACATGGTGAGTACATACCAAGATCGATTTGCACTTGGGTATGCACAAAGACCCTATAGTACGAAGAAGGCTCACTCAGCCTGTACTGTGTAATCAAAATAATCAAACCCACCACTTGGTGCGCTGGCTGTTCTCTTGGTTAAACAGGTGTTATATTATATGCATAAATGTATATATGAATGTGAAAGATGTGTGATGATGGCGATGCTGATGATGATGCTGATGATGATGGGTATAAGTTCATAGCAATTTCATATTGACCTGTATTCATACTTACCTATCTCATGTATAATATAATTGTATGTTTTTACATGTGAAACACCAACCAGCAGCCGGCTGATCAAACCCACCACAAGGTGGCACTGCAAAATGTACATTACCATTGGAGAGATAGGGAGTGAGCTGTCTTAGTATTATAGGTTCTTTCGTATGCATCATGTCGGCTCTCAGGTTACCATTGCTGTGCATCAAATTTGTTCTCCTGTTAATGCTGATATGCATCGAACCCACTCTCTCGTTAACGTTGGTATGCAACAAATGTGCTCAAATGGCAAGCTGACAATACAGGCTCTGAGGTCAGTATGAATTTCTTCCTCACTCAACTTCCATTCTCAGCCAATCACCAGTACTTTAGCAGAGTCTGGAAATTATAACCGCAATTGTTGGGTGCACAATTTGGGTGTGTATCCAATCTGCTCTCTAGTTAATAGTACACATACCTTTCTGTATTATGAAATTGCAATATGTAAAGTATAACCTCTTAAGCGCATATTATCAAATATCCAAAAATGCCGGCTTCTATCTCAATCATGGTAAAAGTTGCCATGTGTATGCAATGGTGATTTATACTGGGACGCACCAGGGGGAGAGACTGCCACGCCCTCTAGCGGCATTGTTAGCAAGCAGGCGGTGATGCACTGCCTCACACAGTACATCCCTTTTCATATATATTAGCCAGCGTCCGTCTCCCGTTTTGGTATATCATGGGATTCGAACTCATGGGTTCGAACCCATGTCGAGTCAAACCAATTATTTAAATTTAATACTTGTCCCTTGCTAGCCTGGCCAAGCCAGTCGTCCACAACTGGATCATCAAAGGCTGTGGTATGTGCTGTCCTGTGTGTGGGAAAGTGCATATAAAAGATCCTTTTCTGCTTATCGGAAAGAGTAGCCCATGTGGCACCAGGTTTCCTCCACAAATAAATATATACAGATGATAGAATGACCATAAGGTTGACGACCAATAGCCGATGATACAAATCAATGTCGTCTAGAGGCATCGTTAAATAAAACTTGACTTTTTTCCTAGCCTTGCGCTTGGCATTAATAGGATAGGGCAAGGATTGTGTAGCTCAGTGTCAGGATAATGTGACTGAGTGGGATATTGGGTCATGGTGCCAGCAGCCTGATGTCCCAGTGGGGCAACACTATAAATTCGCCATGAGTGCGTACTGTCAGAAATCGGTACCCGTCCTGATATGACCTTAGGTGTTTATAGAACATAACACCCCAACAAACTACCAAAACAAACCATCCAGCCCCCACACCCTTCTCCGCTCCACCTACTGCTGCCCACCCCGCCCGTCACCACTAAGTATGCACTTTATCGTGGAACACCGGCTTGTATCAATGTGTATGCAATGGTGATTTATACCGAGACCCACTGAAGGGGAGGGGGGGGGGGGTGAGGGCAGCACAACGCCATGCCCTCTAGCGGCATCAGTTGAAAGTAGGTGGCTATGCACTGCCACACACATTGCCTCCCTTTACATATAACATTAGGCGCGTAAGTAAGTATGCTGGTGATCGTCAACAAGCATTAGGCAAATTAGAGCAGTGGGTGACTATTGGTCTGATTAAAAGTGATGCGGCACCTGATTGGTTGGTTGCGCAACCGTAAGCGAACAGATAACTATCGGTACCTGCCATTGGTGCGTTCATTTGTCATTGTGGGTGGCATTCCCGTTGTTTGTTTAATGAATGTCTTTTGGAATCAGCGATCACTAGCGATTAATTAGCTGTGTTTGAATGTTTCTTTTCTTTGGGCTATGTTGACTTAGGACTCACCGTGAGGACATTTTTATATCAAGGACAGAAGGAATAAGGTTTGGGCATGTCAGATTGGGTAGGGCGCCCGCTCCCACATGGAGAGGTTGCTGGATCAATCGCCCGCTGAGTCAATTAAACTAGACGTGTGGTTGTCTCGATCTGGGTTACTATATTGGTTCTTTGTGTTTGACATCCTGGCAACATCTAAAGCCATATCAAGATGGGTACCGACTTGTGACCGTACGCGTTCATGGCGACTTTATAGCACTGCCCCCAAAGGACAACTGCTGGAAGACCAGGCTGATGTCACAATTTACCCAGTATCCGACTCAGTCGCATTATCCTGGTATCTGAAAAGGTAGCCTTTTAAAATCAAATCTACTCCAAGATAAAGTAAGGTAGATTATACCGATCAATCTAATATATTTATCTCAGACAATGACAGAAATTCTAAATCATCGGACTATGCAACTGTGATAGGGATTGTTCTACTCTCCTGATAACCAAGAATGATTGGTTGCTTGTTGGAGCTGTTGTTGGAGCTGTACGCAACTTTATAGTGCTGCTCCACTGGGAGAACAGGCCACCAGCAGCATGATCTGATAGCCCACTCAGTGACATTACCCTGACACTGAGCCAACCAGTCCTTGCCCTATCATATTAATGCTGAGCGCCTGGTTCGGAAGTGACAAGTATACATTCTTATGTAATTGGTTTGACTGGACCGGGGTTCGAACCCAAGGGTTCGAATCCCACAATCAAGCAAAACGGAAAGTAAGGTAGATTATAGCGATTAACCGAAAATGACAGAAATTCAAAACCAGCGGATTAGGCAATTTGAATAGTTCTCTGACGTCAGTTTGGTATGGGAAAAGTGCCATTGCATAGGCAATAAGACAAAGTCAATGACAAACAAACTTATTATTGGTGAATACGTGTGTTCTATTTCCCTGAGAAGCTGGGTTCCACATCGGCCTCGTCCTCGGTAAGCCCCCCAACCCCCAACCCCCAACCCCACACCCACACCAACACCCACGCCCACAGCCACCAAGCCTGCGTCATTGTCGGCCCAAAATAGGTCGGCTTCGATTAATAAATTAGCTTTAGCAGGAATCGTTCAGGTGAGACCCTGTGATTCTGTCCCCTGGCATAAAGAGAGTTGACAGCGGGTAATTGAACTAACCATGTGTTGATAGTGTCATGCCACACACTGATGACGTGCTGTCACTCTACACCGTAATTGATGTTATTACCCCTGTCAGACCAGCCCCAACAACATGGCTATTAAACTGTAAGCTGGGTTCGGCCTCGGTAACCCACCCCCACCCACACACACCCACACACACCCATACACCCACACCCACAGCCTCACACCCACCACCACCCTGCCTGCGTCATTTTCCGCCCAAAATAGGTCGGCTTCGATTAACTAATGACCTTTACTGGAGTTGCTCAGATGAGACCATATCCTTCTGTCTCCCAGTGTAAAGGAGTGTTGACAGTGACTAATTGAACTAACCATGTGGTGACAGTGTCACGCCACACACTGATGCCGTGCTGTCACCCTACAGTGTAATTGATGTTATTATCGCTGTCAGACCCGCTCCCACCAACCGCCACCACCCACCTCCCCCCCCCGCCCCCGCGCCCCACTCTACTACTGTCGAGGAGTGGGACGTAGCTCAGGCGGTAGAGTGTCCACCTGTGAAGGTGTTGGTCATCTGATCGATCCTGCTCAGTGGACACATTCGCAGTTTGGGCTATTTTCTGTTCCAACCAGTGGTCCACAACTGGTTCGTCAATTCGGCAGTGGGTTTCCTTCAAAGAAATATGTCAGAATGACCATATAACTCAAGTCCAATAATGTGTCCTAGAGGCGTCGTTAAATAAAACAAACCTTTTTGTATACGACAGTCTATACTCCAATATCTGTCTTACTCCCCCTCCCCGAGCCACGCCCCGCCGCCCCCCACCCCGCCTCACTCTACCACTGTATACACTCCAACATGTTTCTTTCTCCCCCGCCTACCCTCCCTCCCTTCCACCCTCCCTCCCGCCCCACCCCACCCCGCCCCGCCCCGCCCCATTCTACGACAACATTCTATATCCCAGCATGTGTCTTACTCCTCCAGCCCCGCCCCACGCCCCGCCCCCGCAAGCCCCACTGTACCACTGTCTACACCCGCTTCCACCCATACACTCTTCCACTCTCAGCACTGGGTGCTGTTTATACAAGCAGTGGCGTAACATCTACTTAATTATCGCTCTACTGGCCAACACTCCGGGGGTGGGTGATTATTCGCTGGGTGGGAGGGTGGGAGGGTGAAAGAGTGGCAGTATGGGAGGGTGGGAGGTTTGGTGTATGGTAGGGTCGCAGTGTGGGACGGTGGGACGGTGGGACGGTGGGGCGGTGTGGGACGGTGGGACGGTGGGATGGGAGGGTAGTAGGGTGAGACATTGAGAGGTATGTTAGTGGGAAGGTGGGAGGGTGGGAGTATGATAGGGTGGGCATGTGGGAGATTGGTATGGTGGGAAGGTGGGAGGGTGGGAGAGTGGGAGGCTGGGACGCTGGGAGGTTGGGAGAGTGGGAGGCTGGGAGAGTGGGAGAGTGGGACGCTGGGAGGCTGGGAGGCTTGGAGGTTGGGAGAGTGGGAGGATGGGAGAGTGGGAGGCTGGGAGAGTGGGAGGCTGGGAGGCTGGGAGGCTGGGAGGTTGGGAGGTTGGGAGAGTGGGAGGCTGGGAGAGTGGGAGAGTGGGAGGTTGGGAGAGTGGGAGGCTGGGAGGTTTGGGAGAGTGGGAGGTTGGGAGAGTGGGAGGCTGGGAGGATGGGAGGCTGGGAGGCTGGGAGCCTGGTAGAGTGGGTGGGCACGGTCGGGGATGGAGTGGCTGGACGAGCGGCTCAAATGCCCAGCTGCAATATGTGACGTCAGTGTGAGCAGCTCGTCACGGGACGGAGATCCCATCAACAAACATCCCACATCAGCCAATCACCAGCACCCTAACAAAATATGTAAATTAGCACCGCACATGGTGAGTAGATACCAAGATCAATGTGCGTGTGGGCAGGCATCGAATCATTTCTTTTGTTACTGGGCCACCTCTCATACATGTGCAGCCACACAAAAGGGACTATTGAATCATTACATCAAGCATGTTACAGCACAAGCCTGTAGTGTCACCACAGACTCAAGTGGGAGGTCGGCGGGACGAAGTGGTCCTTAGCCGCTGCCGTGTTGGCCACTCGTGGCTTACACATGCTTTTCTGCTCAAGGGGGAACCTCCCCCTGAATGTATTGGGTGTCAGTCCCCACTGACACTCAAACACATTTTACTAAGTTGCGTTGATTTGTTGGCCTTGCGCCAACGGTTCTACACTGCAGACAGTATGCATGACCTTTTTACTAAGGTAAAACAGGAAAACATGTTAGCCTTTTTTAGGGCAGCTGGACTGTACCACCTTATATAGTTTACTAAATGGATTCTATTAATTATTAATGAAACTTTTCTTTTTCTATGGGAACTTGTTTCCCTTGACCACAGATATATGATTGTGAGCTTTCTAATTTAATTAGTGTCTATTGGCACATAATTGATTGTCTGCTTTTACATGTAAAAGCGATGGTTTGAACAAAAAACAAACATTTCTCGCCGTGAATATGGCCTATGCTGCCGACACGGCGTAAAGCAACCACCAATCAATCAATCAATCAACTTCATCGGACTATGCAGCTTTAATAATATATATATATATATAATATGAAGACAAGCTACAGTACAAAAGAGACAATATAATCAAAGTGGGTTGAGATAATATATTTCTCTGGCATAGGAAATATTTGCCCTGGCCTAAAACAAAAAGATTCCAGATGCAAGTGACACTGTAGCGCCGGACGTATGGATGGGCGGTGGTGGAGCCACCAGTACCCATATGAGTAAGGAGCAAATACATGCAGAGAGCCCATTGGCTAATAATATAATATCGTAATAATATAGTGTCATATAATAAGCATATATAGAATCCCTTACACGGCTTTATATTCACATCATGCTTATACATCACATAATATATATATGAATATATGTATATACATAGAGGCTATGTAATTTGTTATGTGAATATAATTAATAGAGGTACTCAGAAGTTTCATTTTATATTTCCTATTTCGTTCAATGAACCACTAGCAATACCCGGAGTCGTTTTCCTATAATATCCCCAGGATGATAACCGCAGCACAAGAAGACAAGTATCGATAATATGGACATAACTATTTATGTATACCATTAAATGTTATAGACCTTCGCCACAGTGTTCAAGGTTTTACCTTCATTGCATGTGTCATTTGAAACGTAATTGTTTGGAATGAGTGGGGACGCTCATTTATGGTCATTGCTTGGTGCGGAGACTGCGAGGCGGGACATACCCACCACCTGTCACCCTCCTCCGGGAGAGCGGTGGGGGGGCATGCAATACACCACCACCCACCGGGGAGGGGCGTGCACACCTCCCCCCTCCAAACAACCAATCACAACCCACAACACCAAACCCATCCGACCAATCAGGTCACTACACAACCGGGAGCCTATGACTCCACACACCACCATAGTCAGTCTGCAAAGCCACCCAAGACTAACCACATCAACAAACTTTGTCTTTACCCACCCACGCACACCTGCTGAATGATTGGCACAGCCAATAGAACACAAAAATAAATAAACCATAAATACAACAACAAACTAAACATCAATAACACAAACAATTAAACACAATCACCAGCCAATTGACACCTGAGCAATTGACCTATAAACAATCATGCATCATCATCGTTATATGTAATTGCTATGTTTCTATTGTCCTTCTTAAATTAGTAACATGTCAATATAACTTGGTGTTTAGGTTATATCAACCATATTTGTCATATGTACCACCCACCATACCATACCAATCCATGATCAAATTACATGGCATGATGCCGGTCGTGACTGCCCTACAAGCATGAATGATACGATCATAGCTGTATATATGCCATCGGGAGAAAGGGGGGCGGGGGGGGGGCACGCCTGAATAAATTGTCATGTTGTTTTCACAACATCAGCCTCCTCGTCTTATGTGCCCGTGAGCAATGGATTCAGGTTTTTTGATTGTGTATGACTGACAAATAATGATAATAATATTGATAATAATAATACCACAGATATGGCCTCCTCCTCCGCCAATGTAGCATAACACACCCACCAATCAATCAGTAAGTGGTATATGCAGGCTATTACAGTTGGAGTGCATTGTCTGTCTGCTATCCATACAGTGGAATCATACATTCAACAATCTTTTGTGTATTTATATTATTACTCCTCTGTTCATTGCTCCATATGAAAAGTGGAATTAGTCAGAATTAACATTATTTTCAGGTTCAAATCTTTTATTTAAACTACTTTTTTTGGATTGGCGTTCACTTGGTTTTGCACGTGAAGTGTTCATTTATTGCGTGTTGTGCGTACCTGTCATTTGCAGAACAAAAAGGCAGCTACTAATTGTAAGAAGGGCGTGACGTCACTGCCCCGTGGTTACCTGGCATCACCTGTCAATCCCCGTCTCACACTTCAAATGTAGCTTCCATTTATGACAGGTTGGCGCGCCCCACACCACGCCCACCGGGAACCCAGCGTCAAAACTGCAGGGTCTTGGCTGATTGGTTGGTTGGTTGTTGGTGTTTTCCGTCCTGGCAACATCTAAAGTCATACCAGACGGCATGGCCGAATGAGTTGAGTGTCCATCTCCTGTTTTGGGAGATCTGGGGATCCGAACCCATAGGTTCATGTGTTCAAACCCTGGTCGAGTCCAATCAATGACTTATAAATGTATATGTGTCGCTTCCTAGCCAGGTGCTTTGGATTATTAGAGATAGGGCAAGGACTGGTTGGCTCAGTGTCAGGAGAATGTGACTGTGTGGGATATCATGTTATGGTGCTGGTGGCCTGGTCTCCCAGTGGGGTAGCACTATAATGTCACCATGAAGTGTGCACTGTCACAAATCGGTACCCGTCCTGATATGACCATATATGTTGCTAGGACGTAAACAACAACAAACAAACAAACAAATCTAAGGTCATATCAGGATGGGTACCGATTTGTGATAGCGCACACTCATGGTGACTTTATAGAGATGCCCCACTGGGAGAACACACTTGACAAGTTGTGGAGACAAGATAGAAACAGATTAACATAACCCATTGTTAGTCAAAGCTATGTATTGTAGGACTCGAATAACAGGAGAAAAGTCGCCTACCCAAGTCTCTCTCTATATCTGGCATCAAGGTATGATTTGTTTGTTGTTGTTTTACGTCCCAGCATCCCAAGTCATACCAGGACGGATCAAGGTATGAAGATGACAAGCTAGTTTGTAATGGCGGGAGGATGAAGGAACTGACTTCATAGACACATGTCCGTCTCTCCATCCCGGTGATGCGGATTCCGAGGGACACCAGTTTGCCAGGGACACTTCCATTCAAATGCATTGTTAACGGCCGTGAGCAAATCTTCATTCAGAAGAAGTCAAATATCTCCCAAATTACACCATCGAGAAACAAATCGCTTGGTACACATATAGAAAACATCTTTATCATGAAGACTATATTAAATTTATCAGGTTAGGCTTCTTGAATTCTATTAATTTTGAATAAAACAAACATTTTGCACTGCGCGTACCGTCAAACTCAAGGCATTGTCAATGGTTGTGAGCAATGTTCATACAGATAATACAGAAGAAGTCAAATATCTCTCAAATTACACCATGTAGAAACAAATCGTTTTGTACACATATAGAAAACCTATTTACCAAAAACATTATATTATATTTATAAGGTTAGTGACGATACTGTTCGATTTTGACGCATGTGCAGAAGCGATGTGTCCCTCGCAAACTGGTGTCCCTGGGAAACCGCAACACCGGCAGCTAGCCAGAGTCGCCAACTCTCACGACAATCAGTGTGTATGTTGGTTTCTTATGTCCTAGGAAAATATATGGCCAGATTACGACGGGTACCGACTCGTAACAGTGCGCAGTCATGGCGACTTTATAGTGCTTCCCCACTGGGAAATCAGACCTGCAGAACAATTGACCCCATATCCCACTCAGTCACAGTATCCTGATTCTAAGGTAAGCAGTCATTGTGTTCATGAATAAACATACTCAATTACGAGCATCTCCACTGTCGGCCCAACGCAACACGTGACCAATGGGTACTTCTCATATGGGATGGCCGAATGAGTTGAGCGTCCATCCCCCGCTTTGATAGATCGTGGGTTCGAACACTTGGGTTCGAACCGTGATCGAGTCAAACCAATGCCTTGCAAATTAATACTTATCGCTTCCTAGCCTGGCATTCTGCATTATTACGATAGGGTAAGGACTGGTAGGCTAGGGTGCCAGGATAATATCACTAAGTGGGATGTCATTATCAGGTTACAGGTGCTGGCGGTCTGGTCACCAAGTGGGGCAGCACTATAAACTCGCCATGAGTGTGCACTGCCACAAGTCGTTGCCAGGACATAAAACTCCAACAACCAACCAAGCAACATTATTGCGCCGGCATCGATATCGCGGCTAATTATGCGTTGGCTTTCGGGAGTGATATAGAGTGACGTAATATCACGGCTGAGAGGTTCTCACTATGTAGGGGTGACCACCTCTGATGACACTGCTAATGACTATTGTAACTGATGCTGAGAGCTGTGATTATACCATATAAATCACATCATGACTTATTGTGAGAGATATGGCGGTGTAATGACTATCAGAACTAATTTCTGAGAGCTGTGACTGCACCATATATATCATATCATGACTTATTCTGAGAGATCTGGATGTGCAATGACTATCATGACTGATTTCTGAGAGCTGTCACTGTACCATATAAATCACATCATGACTTATTCTGAGAGATATGGATGTGCAATGACTATCACACATGATTTCTGAGGGATGTGAGTGAACCATATACATCAAGTCATGACTTATTCTGAGAGATCTGGATGTGTAATGAGTATCACTCTAATTCTGAGAGTTGTGACTGTACCATATAAATCACATCATTACTTATTCTGAGAGATCTGGATTTGCAATGACTCTCACAACTGATTTCTGAGAGATGTGACTGTACCATATAAATCACATCATGACTTATTCTGAGAGATGTGGATGTGTAATGACTATCAGAACTAATTTCTGAGAGCTGTGACTGTACCATATAAATCATATCATGACTTATTCTGATACATCTAGATGTGCAATGACTATTGCAACTGATTTCTGAGAGCTGTGAGTGAACCATATAAATCACATCATGACTTATTCTGAGAGATATGCTGTGTGATGTCTATCAGAACTAATTTCTGAGAGCTGTGATTGTACCATATAAATCACATCATGATGTATTCTGAATCTGAGAGATGTGGCTGCGTAATGACTAACATAACTAATTTCTGAGAGATGTGACTGTACCATATAAATCACATCATGACTTATTCTGAGAGATCTGGATGTGCAATGACTATCACACTGATTTCTGAGAGCTGTGAGTGAACCATATAAATCAAATCATGACTTATTCTGAGAGAGTTGGATGTGTAATGACAATCACTCTAATTCTGAGAACTGTGACTGTACCAGATAAATCACATCATGACTTATTCTGAGAGATCTGGATTTGCAATGACTCTCACAACTGATTTCTGAGAGATGTGACTGTACCATATAAATCACATCATGACTTATTCTGAGAGATGTGGATGTGTAATGACTATCAGAACTAATTTCTGAGAGCTGTGACTGTACCATATAAATCCTATCATGACTTATTCTGATACATCTAGATGTGCAATGACTATTGCAACTGATTTCTGAGAGCTGTGAGTGAACCATATAAATCACATCATGACTTATTCTGAGAGATATGCTGTGTGATGTCTATCAGAACTAATTTCTGAGAGCTGTGATTGTACCATATAAATCACATCATGATGTATTCTGAATCTGAGAGATGTGGCTGCGTAATGAGTAACATAACTAATTTCTGAGAGCTGTGACTGTACCATATAAATCACATCATGACTTATTCTGAGAGATCTGGATGTGCAATGACTATCACACTGATTTCTGAGAGCTGTGAGTGAACCATATAAATCAAATCATGACTTATTCTGAGAGATTTGGATGTGTAATGACAATCACTCTAATTCTGAGAACTGTGACTGTACCAGATAAATCACATCATGACTTATTCTGAGAGATCTGGATTTGCAATGACTCTGACAACTGATTTCTGAGAGATGTGACTGTACCATATAAATCAGATCATGACTTATTCTGAGAGACGTGGCTGTGTAATGACTATCAGAACTAATTTCTGAGAGCTGTGAATGTACCATATAAATCCTATCATGACTTATTCTGAGAGATCTAGATGTGCAATGACTATTGCGACTGATTTCTGAGAGCTGTGAGTGAACCGTATAAATCACATCATGACTTATTCTGAGAGATATGCTGGGTAATGTCTAACAGAACTACTTTCTGAGAGATGTGATTGTACCATATAAATCACACCATGGCTTATTCTGAGAGATGTAGCTGTGTAATGACTATCAAAACTAATTTCTGAGCGCTGTGACTGTATCCTATAAATCATATCATGACTTATTCTGAGAGATGTGGATGTGCACTGACTATCATGACTGATTTCTGAGAGCTGTGACTGTACCATATAAATCATGACTTATTCTCAGAGATCTGGATGTGCAATGACTATCACAACTGATTTATGAGAGCTGTGACTGCACCATATATACCCTATCATGACTTCTTCTGAGAGAAATGGTTGTGTAATGAATATGTGCAATGAGTGGCTGTGCAATGCGATGTGGTTGTGCAATGATTTCTGACAGTTGTGCCTGTGCAATATAAAAACCATCCCTGATGACACAGAGTATGAGTATCCTGAAATATGTGTGTGTGCAATGTAAATGCTCTCTGATGACACAGATAATGACTAGCATGCCTGTCTACTTAGAGCCGTGACTGTGTAATACAAACCCTCTGTGATGACACATATGATGACTACCATGACCTATGCTGAGAGCTGGGGATGTCCAATATAAATCCTCTCTGATGTCACAGATAATGACTATCATGACTGTCTTTTCCATATTTTCTTTTTTTTATTAAGGGCAAAAGAGTGTAAATACATGGAATTGTAGAGTATAGGGTCACTTATGCAACCGGAGTCGTTATGCCCTACAATCCCACCCAGTTGGTGCATAGAACTACTTACATCTCAAATGAAGTGATTTCTGAATTTTATGGAAGATGAGATATGGTGATATGAGGCAAGAGAGAAACCAAACGCAATTTAAAAGTTTAAAACGCACACAAAAACACCTGAACCACAGCAGTTGTACAGAGAGCAATATGATGTTTAGCTTTCTTCTAGCTGTGACTGTGCAACAACAACCTCTCTGATGACACTGCTAATGACTCTCACTGATTATTAGAGTTGTGACTGTGTTATACAAACCCTCACTAATGACACATATAATTAATAATATGACTCATACTGAGAGATGAGGTTGTGCAACAGAAACCCTCTCATATGACACATTACCCTATGATTATGCACGTGTTTTGCAGCAACCCCATATGTATTGCAGCACCTTCTAAGTGCGTTGCAGCTTGGTCTTCCAGTGGGGCAGCACCAGCAAGTCATCCTGAGAGTATACTGTCACAAATCAGTCCCTGTCCTGATATGACCGTGGAAGTTGCTAGGACATAACGCAACAACAAGCAATCAAAATGAGCAGGTTGGAATGCTCAAATATGATCCGTTCAGAGGATTCAGTAGTTCAGAGGATTCAAACCCTGGCTGAGTCAAACAAAATGACTTAAGAATTGATAATTATCGCTACCTAGCCTGGGACTTAGCATTACTAGGAGAGGGCATTGGGGCGGTGGAATGACAGAGACCAACCAATATAGTTCGTGACTGAAATGTTCCCAGCTTAATCAAGTACTGTAAATAACCAATAAAAGAGGACGAGAAACAAAGATAATGACTAGCAAGGCTGATTTCTGGGAGCTGTGACTGACTGCGCAATAATAACCCTCTCAGATGACACAGATTATGATCACCATGACCTATACTTAGAGGTGTGACTATGCAACACAAATATTCTCTGATGACACTGAACATAAATTTCATGACATACTAAGAAGTGTGACTGAGTAGTTGATGACACTTACTAAGATTGCCACAGAGTGAGAGGTGTCCTGTCTGATAGTGTTACTAAGATTGGCACTGAGAGTGAGATGTGTCCTATGTGATAGTGTTACTAAGATTGCCACTGAGAGTGAGATGTGCCCTGTGTGATAGTGTTACTAAGATTGCCACTGAGAGTGAGAGGTGTCCTATGTGATAGTGTTACTAAGATTGCCACTGAGAGTGAGGTGTGTCCTGTGTGATAGTGTTACTAAGATTGCCACTGAGAGTGAGATGTGCCCTGTGTGATAGTGTTACTAAGATTGCCACTGAGAGTGAGAGGTGTCCTATGTGATAGTGTTACTAAGATTGCCACTGAGAGTGAGGTGTTTCCTGTGCGATAGTGTTACTAAGATTGCCACTGAGAGTGAGAGGTGTCCGGTGCAATAGTTTTACTAAGATTGCCACTGAGAGTTAGGTGTGTCCTCTGTGATAGTGTTACTAAGATTGCCACTGAGAGTGAGCTGTGTCCTGTGTGATAGTGTTACTAAGATTGCCACTGAGAGTGAGGTGTGTCCTGTGTGATAGTGTTACTAAGATTGCCACTGAGAGTGAGAGGTGTCCTGTGTGATAGTGTTACTAAGATTGCCACTGAGAGTGAGGTGTGTCCTGTGTGATAGTGTTACTAAGATTGCCACTGAGAGTGAGTTGTGTCCTGTGTAATAGTGTTACTAAGATTGTCACTGAGAGTGAGATGTGCCCTGTGTGATAGTGTTACTAAGATTGCCACTGAGAGTGAGAGGTGTCCTATGTGATAGTGTTACTAAGATTGCCACTGAGAGTGAGGTGTTTCCTGTGCGATAGTGTTACTAAGATTGCCACTGAGAGTGAGAGGTGTCCGGTGCGATAGTTTTACTAAGATTGCCACTGAGAGTTAGGTGTGTCCTCTGTGATAGTGTTACTAAGATTGCCACTGAGAGTGAGCTGTGTCCTGTGTGATAGTGTTACTAAGATTGCCACTGAGAGTGAGGTGTGTCCTGTGTGATAGTGTTACTAAGATTGCCACTGAGAGTGAGAGGTGTCCTGTGCGATAGTGTTATTAAGATTGCCACTGAGAGTGAGGTGTGTCCTGTGCGATAGTGTTACTAATATTGCCACTGAGAGTGATATGTGTCCTGTATGATAGTGTTACTAAGATTGCCACTGAGAGTTAGGTGTGTCCTCTGTGATAGTGTTACTAAGATTGCCACTGAGAGTGAGCTGTGTCCTGTATGATAGTGTTACTAAGATTGCCACTGAGAGTTAGGTGTGTCCTCTGTGATAGTGTTACTAAGATTGCCACTGAGAGTGAGCTGTGTCCTGTGTGATAGTGTTACTAAGATTGCCACTGAGAGTGAGAGGTGTCCTGTACGATAGTGTTACTAAGATTGCCACTGAGAGTGAGAGGTGTACTGTGTGATAGTGTTACTAAGATTGCCACTGAGACTGAGAGGTGTCCTGTGTGATAGTGTTACAAAGATTGCCACTGAGAGTGAGAGGTGTCCTGTGCGATAGTGTTACTAAGATTGCCACTGAGAGTGAGATGTTTCCTGTGGTATAGTGGTACTAAGATTGCCACTGAGAGTGAGAGGTGTCATGTGTGATAGTCTTACTAAGATTGCCACTGAGAGTGAGATGTGTCTTGTGTGATAGTGTTACTAAGATTGCCACTGAGAGTGAGAGGTGTCATGTGTGATAGTGTTACTAAGATTGCCACTGAGACTGAGCTGTGTCCTGTGTGATAGTGTTACTAAGATTGCCACTGAGAGTGAGAGGTGTCCTGTGTGATAGTGTTACTGAGATTGCCACTGAGAGTGAGATGTGTCCTGTGGGATAATGTTACTAAGATTGCCACTGAGAGTGAGAGGTGCACTGTGTGATAGTGTTACTAAGATTGCCACTGAGAGTGAGAGGTGTCCTGTGTGATAGTGTTACTAAGATTGCCACTGAGAGTGAGACGTGTTCTGAGTGATAGTGTTACTACGATTGCCACTACTACAGACTACTACAATATGATGACAATATGGTGAACAAAATCTCGCATTTGTTAAGTGGTAATCCAGTGGGAATAGGATCCAAGTGAAAATCTGTCTTCAGGGATAAGGGATGTCAGAGACTCACTCTGTAATACATTGAGAGAGGTGATAACTCCCAACACTGACAGTGATCGCTGGGATTATCTAACAGTCTAATAATTCAGAGGAAATATAACGCCACAATGATGTATATGATGCAGACATGATGACAATATGGTGATATATCTCACACTTGCTAAGTGATAACCCACGAGGAATAGGATCCAAGTAAAAATCAAGATTCAGGGATAAGGGATGTAAGTGATGTAGCTTATTTTTCTTTAGGCTGTATTTATTCTGTCCTTAGCATATAAGCCCAAGTACTCAGGTTTGTTTTCAATGCTGGCCAGCTGTGGTGTTGGTCTTATCTTTGAATGCCTGTATTACAGTAGCAGGTAAGTAAAGTAGTTGGTCGATATGATTAGTACTCTATGTTAGTTTTTTTAAATGTTATTGGCATATATATATTTTATTTTGTTCTACTCTTACTACTAGACTAGCCTACTCCTATTTACATATCATAGGCTTCTATGTAGTTATGGAGTCCGCCGCGACCAGAGCCCAGTAATGTTCAGATTAGTATGTAAGTGTCATAGACCTGCAGAACATATCTAGACATATGTCCATAGTCTAGCTTTATGGATAACGGGTGTCAATGACTCGCTCTAATGACAGGGATGATAAATGCCAACACTGACACTGATTGGTGGGCTAGTGCAACAATCTAATAATTCAGAAGAAATATAACACAACGATGGTGTATATGATGAAGTCATGATGTCAATATATATATAGTGACATATATCTCCGGGGATAATTAGTCAGAAGAAATACATCATCACGATGATATACAAATGTTGAAGATACGATGACATGTATGGTGAGGTATATCTCACACTTGCTAAGTGGTAATCCAGGGGGAATATGATCTAAATACAAATCTAGATTCAGAGATTAAACAGAGTTCGGTTTAATGAAATATCGGTACCTACCTGTAGTGTTGAAAAGCAGGAACGCTGATGTTTCCAATCAAGATGTCAACACGGCGTTTAGCTGTACAGTCCAATGTTTAACGACGCTAACCACAGCTCCCCCTAGTGAGCGTGGGCGCGTCCGTCCGTCCGTCCATGACTTGTCACAGTCCACTTCCGGTTTCTATTAAACAACAGTTTCCCACCCACCCGCCGCCGTACATCAGAAGAGGCAGAGCCGGCTGGGTACAGGTGAGGACCGCGAGGAAGCCGGGGGAGAGGGGGTTGGTGGTGCGAGCCAGGTGGGGGGACAGGGGCTTCCGGCAAGGCGCGGGACCAGGCCTGGGGCTGAGAGCCAAGCGGGTGGGGTCCGGGGCTGGGAACTAGAGGGGAGGGGCGGGGTCTGGAAGCCAGTCGTAGGGGGGGGGGAGTAGAGGCGGGGGACCGGGGGTGGGAGCTAGGTGTGGGGACTAAGCCTTGGAGCAAGTCGGTAGAGGACCGGGCCTCGGAGACAAGTGGAGGGGCCGGCACTGGGAGTCAAGGCGGGGGACCTGGGTTGGGGAATCAGTTGGGGGACTGTAGCTGGGAGCCAGTCGGGGGCCCGGGGCCAGGAGCCAATCGAGGAAGGACTGGGACTGGGAGCGAAGACGGGGGAGGACCGGGGCTGGTAGCCAGGCGGGCCCGGGCCCGGGGAGGGTGGGGCCGCACTGAGCCCGTGATGGATGTGGGAATCGGCCTGGGTCACGTGGTGGGGATGTCCAGTGTGCGTCTGTGGATGTAGTGAGTCGCACCTCCGCGCGCGCCGATCGCAAGTGGCGGCCCGCGCCGCGTCCAGAGCCCGCTAGGAGACGCGTCGACCGTCGAGCGCCGACCGCCGCAGCGCCGCGGCATCATGGAGCCGCAACGCCGCCTGCAGCGCCGCCAGGTGCTGCCCTCACTAGGCGATGGCTGGCTCTAATACCCCTGTCACACTACACCGTAATGGGCCAGCGAGGGGGGAATGTAGAAATCACTTATTTACGTCGAGATACTTTAACATTCTCGGCATTGCATGGCCAATTTGGATGTCAGTGCAACGTAGTGGATGTAGGCGAAATGTCCATCCAATGTAGTGGTAACAAAATGCTCAGGGAACGCTCACAGAGTGCCAGTAAAGTTATATACGTTATTCGATCACCAGAAGTACTCCTTTATATGTTAAATATGTCAAAACACGGTGGAGAAAAGCCAAAGGTACGTTAGACATATGTTAGACGTACATTATCCATACGTTTTCAATACATTGTCAATACGCGGACTATGTTTCTAACGGCTTGCCTTATGCCTGACGTAGTTCAACATATGTACAATGTACATGTAACATATGTGTTGTGTACTCGACGTATGTCTAACGTATACTTACGTATGCTAACGTATAAGCCATGTGTTGTCTTACGTCGAAAGTTTTGTGTATGTCCAAAACCTTGACGAGGGTCGACGTAACATGACATATCTCAACGTACCTTGACATAGGCTTAACAAACGAGTAACGTATCTCTACATTCCTCGACATATCTTGAAGTAATGGCCAAATTTCACCTACATTGGCTTACGCTACCACGTTACATCGTAGTGTTACAGCCCCATGAGGCTTGACGGTGCGCGCTGCTAGTGCTACACTGTCCGGTGGTTGGTTGTTGGAGTTTTACGTCATGGCAACATCTAAGGTCATATCATTACATGTACTTGTCATAGTGCGCACCAATGGTTGGTTGGTGGGTTGTTGGAGTGCTACGTCCTGGCAACATCTAAGGTCATATCAGAATGGGTACAGACTTGTGACAGTGTGCACTCATGATGACTTTATAGTGCTGCCTGAGTTGGAAATCAGGCCATTGGCAGCACGATCCGATATCCCACTCCTACACAGTCATTATCCTGACACTAACCAGTCCTTGCACAATCCTATTAATGTCAAGCACCAGGCTAGGAAGTGAAGCGAAAAGTATCAATTTTTATAAGTCATTGGTTTTGACTCGACTGGGAATGAACATCCGGTCTCCCACACGCGAGGGCCGCGCTCTACCGATCCGGCCACGGGGCACGGTACACTGCCCGATAGAGCCACTCTCCCCAGTCCCTCGCGTTATGCATGCTGGTCCCTGACTAAACACTGATGCGAAAGCGAGTCTAAAAGAACCTGGATTTAAATGGTGGATAATTAGTTTTCCCTTATTTCCACCACTCCTTATTTCGCAACATATCCTAGTAATGCTGAGGTCTCAGACTAGGGAACAACAAATATATATCCTTAAAACTGCATAAGCCGATGAAAACATCAAATTTGCAAAACCAAAACAATTACCAACATTTGGTTCTACATATAGATACTGGTGCACTTATTAAACAGTTGACACCAAATTCAAGGAAATACTGAAGCAATTTGATAGAATTTTTTCCGCAGAAGCCTATGATGTCAGAGGTTTGGCGTGCTTGCCAAAATTGATATTTTACCTGTTTGCACTTCAAATATCTCATACGTTAGCAATTTAAAATAAAAGTTCCTTCAGAGGAAAGTAAGGTAGACTATAACGATCGAACTGATATATTTATTTCAGAAAAATGATGTCTCATCTAAATACTGCGTGTTGTATACAATATTATCTATCACTTCTACTACATTGGCTACTTGTTTCCTGATTGTTTTTACTTCCGGTATATCAACAACAGACTAGGATTATGTCCGGGAATGACTAGCAGTGCTGAATGCTATCCGATGGGTTTGTGCGATTGTGGTTTTACATCCTAGCAAGATATTACTAGTAGGTTCAGGTCCAATCATGATGGGTAGTGATTTTTCAATGGGCGCATTCATGGTGGCGTTATAGTGATGCGCGATATCCCACAGTCACATTATCCTGATAGGTAGCCAACCAGCCATTGCCTTGTCATATGAATGTCGATTGTCAGGCAAGATGGCCACCAGTGTTAATTTACAAAGGCTGTCAGGCACCATTACATATTCACTCCCTCACGCCCTCTCCCCCTCACTCCCTCACCCCCTCACTCCCTCACTCCCTCACTCACTCACTCACTCACTCCATCACTCCCTCACTCCCTCACTCCTCACCCCATCACTCACTCCATCACGCTCGCACTCTCTCACTCCCTCACTCGCGCACTCGCTCACTCGCTCACCCAGCACTCGCTCACTCGCTCACTCCCTCACTCCATCAGTCCCTCACTCCCTCGCTACCTCGCTCCCTCACTACCTCACTCACTCCCTCACTCCCTCACTCCCTCACTCCCGCACTCCCTCACCCCCTCGCCCCATCACTCCCTCACCCCATCACTCCATCACTCACTCACCCCCTCACTACATCACTCCCTCACTCCTCACTCCCTCACTCCCTCACCCCTCACTCCCTCACTCCCTCACTCCCTCACTCCCTCACTCCCTCACTCCCTCACTCACTCCCTCACTCCCTCACTCCCTCACTCCATCACTCCATCACTCCAGCACCCCCTCAACCCCTCACTCCCTCACTCCATCACTCACTCCCTCAACCCCTCAACCCCTCAACCCCTCAACCCATCAACCCCTCAACCCCTCAACCCCTCAACCCCTCAACCCCTCACCCCTCAACCCCTCACTCCCTCACTCCCTCACTCCATCACTCCCTCACGCACTCCCTCACACCCTCGCTCCCTCACTCCATCACTCACTCCCTCACTCCCTCACTCCCTCACTCACTCCCTCACACCCTCGCTCCCTCACTCCCTCACACCCTCGCGCAGACAGGTTCTCATGGCCTCACGACTTCTTCTCATCAGGACCTTTGGTCTTCAGCACTTTACCCCCTCATGATGTTGTGCCGTCACCTCATGGCC
This sequence comes from Branchipolynoe longqiensis, assembly GCA_030323885.1. Classification (NCBI taxonomy): domain Eukaryota; kingdom Metazoa; phylum Annelida; class Polychaeta; order Phyllodocida; family Polynoidae; genus Branchipolynoe; species Branchipolynoe longqiensis. The sequence continues at coordinate 10,772,740 of CM059194.1, read as the reverse complement.
CTGTCCCACTACAACGCATTGCGTAAGCGTATTGCCAAGGGCTGAAATGGTCCCAATACATCGAGATTCGTCAAACTGTTTGGCACGGGGGGGCATAGTTGGATGTATATACAACATACTGAAGGTATGCAGAACGTATGTCCAATGTATTGCTAGCGTCTGACAGCATATGAGAGTGTATCATAGAAAGTATGGCCAAACGTTTGACTAGCGTGCATCCCGCGTTCTTGGAGTATGGCCAGCGTTTGTGGAGCATATGAGTAAAGTCTCCCAAGTGGGAGACACATTGGCCATACCTTGGATGTATCTTGGTAATACTTTGGTCATACGTCGGCCATATGTTGGCTAAAAAAATGATTGCACATGCTTATGCACTGTTCGCAGAATGCCAGCGAATGTTACATACTTTATTCCATCATCAGAAGTATGCCTTATATGTTAAATACACCAAGACATGTTGGATAAATGCCATATGTATGCTAGAGATATGTTAGACTATGTTAGTCATACATTGTCACACCTAGTTAATTCATTGTCAATACGCGGACTGTACATTTCTGCTCGCTTGACTGTTTAATGACATATGTATAGTGTATATAAAGACATATGTATAGTGTATACAAAGTGTATGCCTAACATATACCCAACATGTTGTCATACGTAAAGGTTATTTACATGCACAACAACATTTCAGAGCCTTTGCATGCAACACCATGTGACGGCATATTACAGCCTATACCAGTGTATACCAGCATACGCCTAATGTACCCATACCGTATCTCGACGTACATCGACGTGTTGGCCCAAAATCACATACATCAGCATACGCTAAGACTATATCATAGTGTGACAGGGCCTTCACACCCTCACACTCTCACACCCTAACAACATCACACCCTCACGCACTCACACCCTCGCACCATCTCCTGCTCAGGACATTGTGCCCTCACGAGCTCAAGCCATCACACCTCAACTGCGGGACTTGAAGTCGCACCAGACCATCTGCCTCCTCACACCCTCACACTCTTACGCCCTCGCCGCCTGACACCCTCACCCCAGCAGGCCCTCAACGACATTGTGCCCTCATGCCCTCATGCCCTCATGCCCTCAAGCCATGACACCTCAACTGCGGCACTTGAACCCGCTCCAGTCCAACTGCCTGCCGGCCTCCCCCTCACTACCCCCCGTCAGCGCCTTGGATGAAGAAACGGACGGCGAGAGTTTTGTTTATTCAGCCTGTTCCAACAGAGTGGCACTGTGTACTCACTCACCGTGTGCATATAGCGAACCTGTCCAAAGAGATAATGGGTGTCAGTTGCCTGTACAGCAACAACACGCACTCACTCACCGTGTGCATATAGCGAACCTGTCCAACGAGATGACGGGTGTCAGTAGCGTGTACAGCACTAGCACAACTCACCCACTGTGTGCATATAGCGAACCTGTCTGACATGTTGACGGATGTCAGTAGCCTGTACAGCACCAACACGCACTCACCCACCATATGCATATAGCGAACCTGTCTGACATGTTGACTGGTGTCAGTTGCCTGTACAGCAACAGCACGCACTCACCCACTGTGTGCATAGAGTGAACCTGTCTGACATGTTGATGGATGTCAGTAGCCTGTACAGCAACAACATACACTCACCCACTGTGTGCATAGAGTGAACCTGTCTGACATGTTGACTGGGGTCAGTTGCCTGTACATCAACAGCACACACTCACCCACCATGTGCATATAGCGAACCTGTCTGACATGTTGATGGATGTCAGTAGCCTGTACAGCACCAACACGCACTCACCCACTGTGTGCATATAGTGAACCTGTCTGACATGTTGACAGGTGTCAGTTGCCTGTACAGCAACAACATGCACTAACCCACTGTGTGCATATAACGAACCTGTCTGACATGGTGACGGATGTCAGTAGCCTGTACAGCACCTACATGCACTCACCCAGTGTGTGCATATAGCAAACCTGTCTGACATGTTGACTGGTGTCAGTTGCCTGTACAGCAACAACACGCACTCACCCACTATGTGCATATAACAAACCTGTCTGACATGTTGACTCGAGTCAGTTGCCTGTACAGCAACAACATGCACTCACCCACTGTGTGCATATAATGAACCTGTCTGATATGTTGACTGCTGTCCATTGCCTGTACATCAACAACACACACTCACCCACTGTGTGCATATAGCGAACCTGTACAGGTTGTAATGTACAGCAACAGCATGCACTCACCCACTGTGCGCATATAGCGAACCCGTCCACCGAGATGACGGATGTCAGTAGCCTGTACAACAACAACACACACTCACCCACAGTGTGCATATAGTGAACTTGTCCGACATGTTGACTGGTGTCAGTAGCCTGTACAGCAACAACACACACTCACCCACTGTGTGCATATAGCAAACCTGTCTGACATGTTGACTGGTGTCAGTAGCCTGTACAGCACTAGCACACACTCAGATACTGTGTGCATATAGCGAACCTGTCCAATGAGATGACGGATGTCAGTTGCCTGTACAGCAACAACACGCACTCACTCACTGTATGCATATAGCGAACCTGTCCAAGGAGATGACGGATGTCAGTTGCCTGTACAACAACAACACGCACTCACACACAGGGTGCATATAGCTAACCTGTGGGACGGGCTGATCGGTGGTAGTCGCATGTACAACAACAACACGCACTCACACACAGGGTGCATATAGCTAACCTGTGGGACGGGCTGATCGGTGGTAGTCGCATGTACAACAACAACACGCACTCACACACAGGCTGCATATAGCTAACCTGTGGGACGGGCTGATCGGTGGTAGTCGCATGTACAACAACAACACGCACTCACACACAGGGTGCATATAGCTAACATGTGGGACGGGCTGATCGGGGGTAGTCGCCTGTACAACAACAACACGCACTCACACACAGGGTGCATATAGCTAACCTGTGGGATGGGCTGATCGGTGGTAGTTGCCTATACAACAACAACACGCACTCACACACAGGCTGCATATAGCTAACCTGTGGGACGGGCTGATCGGGGGTAGTCGCCCGTACAACAACAAAACGCACTCACACACAGGGTGCATATAGCTAACTGTGGGACGGGCTGATCGGGGGTAGTCGCATGTACATTGTCTTGGTTGGCGTTTTACGTCCTGGCAATATCTACGTCCATATTAGGACATGTACTGACTTATAACAGTCCACACTCATGGTGACTTTATAGTGCTGCCGACCTGGGGGTCATATACGGACGGGTACTGACTTGTGACAGTGTGCACTCATGGTGGCTTTATAGTGCTGCTGCACTGTGAGACCAGGCTGCCAGCACAATGACCTGATATCCCACTCAGTCACATTATCCTGACACTGAGCCAACCAACTGTCCTAATAACGCTGAGCGCCTGGTTAGGAAGCAACAAGTATACAGTTTTAAGTCAGTGGTTTGATTTGACCAGGATTCGATCCGACGATCTACCAAAGAGGGAGATAAACGCTCAACTCATTCGTCCATCTCGTCTGGTCTCGACTGTACAGCACTAAGACTCAATCACCCGCCATTTGTATATAGCTAACCTGTCCAACTACCTGATGGCTATTATAGAAGCCTGTACAGAACCAACAACCACTCACCTGCCATGTATGCATAGCTAACCTGTATATTATAGTAGTCTGTACAGAACCAACATGCACTCACCTGACATGTACATATAGCTAACCTGTCTATTAGTAGCCCTGTACAGAACCAACATGCACTCACCTGCGATGTACATATAGCTAACCTGTCTATTATAGTAGCCTGTACTGCACAAACACACACTCACCTGCCATGTACATATAGCTAACCTGTGTATTATAGTAGCACATACAGAACCAACACGCACTCACCTGTCATGTACATATAGCTAACCTGTCTATTATTGTAGCACACACAGAACCAACCCCCACTCACCTGTCATGTACATATAGCTAACCTGTGTATTATAGTAGCCTGTGCAGGACCAACACGCACTCACCTGCTATGTACATGTAGCTAACCTGACTATTATAGTAGCCTGTACTGAACCAACACTCACTCACCTGCCATGTACATGTAGCTAACCTGTCTCTTATAGTAGCCTGTACAGAACCAACATGAACTCACCTGCCATGTACATATAGCTAACCTGTCTATTATAGTAGCCTGTACAGAACCAACATGCACTCACCTGCCATGTACATATAATTAACCTGTATATTACAGTAGCATGTACAGCAGGAACATGCACTCACCTGCCATGTGCATATAGAGCTAAACTGTCCAATGGCTTAACGGGAGATAATCGCCTGTACAGGACTAGCACGCACTCACCCACCATGTGCATATAGTTAACTAGTCCAATGGGCTGACAGGTGATAGTAGCCTGTACAGCATAGACACACACTCACACACTGTGTGCATATAGCTAGCCTGTCCGACTGGCTGGTGCATGTTAGTAGCCTGTACAGCAAACCAAAAAGCACTCAACCCGCCACTTTGTGCTTATAGTTAACCTATCCAACGGGCTGACAGGTGTTAGTCTCCCCCCGTATGCATGAACAAGTTTGTATCGGCTCTGGTGTTAAGGACCATCACCGGGTTAGCTAACCTCTAAGTTATTTATAGATTTGGAAAATCCCTCTGAGCCTGTTGCGGGCGAGCACGGCTATTTGTCAATATCGCCGCGACGGCGGCGTTAATATCGCTTCGATTTTTTGTTTAATTTGACCAAATTTCACTTTTTGATTATGTTATTCTGTTAAATATGATAGCATTGAATAGATTTGGGCCTAATCGGTGGCGGCCGGCGAAGGCGATTTGTTTTGTTTACATTAGTCGATTTCACAGTATGAATATCGCCACCGATGTAGCTGCGGCATTAATATCGGTTCGATTTTGGGGTTAATTTTACCAAATTTCACTTTTTGAGTATGTTATTCTGTTAAATATGATCGCATTGAATAGATTTGGGCCTATTCGGTACCTAACACCGCCCTTAAACCTGCTATGGAGTGGTGTTATCGTACCCCACCTCAAACTTGCGGTGTTTCCGTAACACTGCTCCATACATAGCGACTTTTTGCCGCTAAGCTAAAAATCCCGTCCAAAACCTGTTTTGAGTCTCTAACACCACTCCATGCATATGGCCCATGTGGATCGCACTCACCCACCGTGTGTATGTAGCTAACCTGTCGTACAGGCTGATGGGTGCTACTTGCCTGTACAGCACCAACATGCACCCGGTCCCTTTGTTTTCTTGCTTATTCCCTCTCTGTTTGTTATTGTTCATGTTTTTATTTGCTCCGTGATATGTACCACGCTTGCATTGGCTGGTTGGAGTTGGGGTTGTAGTTCTAGAGCTGAAATCTTATCAAGTAATATCATTTGTTTGCCCGATATTAATAGGATAGGGCAAGGACTGACTAAATCAGTGTCAGGATAATGTGGCTGAGTGGGATATTAGGTCATTGTGTTGGCAGCCTGATTTTTCCAGTGAGACAAAACTATAAACTCACTATGAGTGCACCCCATCACAAGTCGGTACCAGTCCTGATATGACGTTAGATGTTGCCAGTATGTAAAACCCCCAAAACCAACCATGATACTTACTTGTCAATGCATATCAGGAAGCCGGGTGTTGTATGCTGCAAATTGTCGATTTAGTAGCTACTGTTTACCCACATTAATATGTAGATATTCATAATACTATTCGTTTTTAAAACCTGAGTTGCAAAAATGGTCGGAAGATCAGTATTTCGGCCCTGACAAAAGAACGTATTCAGCGGAATAAAGATATTTACGAACAACAACACAAACAAACGTGGTAAGATCTAATGATCCATGACATCGAAAAGGTCACTTCACTATTAGAACCGGTAATTTACGCACGCGAACATAATAGAGACAAAGAGTAACTGGAAATAACAAAAAATTAATGGAGAAGATAACCTGCAGGCAGGTCGATCTTGGCTGAAGAACATATCGGTATTGTGTCTCTTATGCGAGATGGGAGTCAGTATTATGTTAAATGTAGTCGAGATGATTGATGGCTGTGTTAATGACAAATCGTATCAGATTCATATCGTATCATAATTGGAATTAGGGGTTAGCATCAAGAATGGTTAAATGTTGTTTAGTATCTAGATAGTGTTGATAGTCAGGAAAGAGAGACATAAGCAAATAGAACTAGGACAGACATCAGCAGCCCTCAACCCCTACCCATTAGTATCGGGTGGGTGGGTGAAGCGACTAGCAGGAACAGGTTCAAACGGAAGACTGAAGTAAGTAGGAGTGTCAGGTATGAAAGTAGTGCGGTCGAGAAAGTAGTGCCATGAAAGTAGTGCCAGTGTTCCCGCGCCTAAATTATCCATGTTGACTCGCCAACATGCGTAATTTACATCATTCCCTCAATATATAGATAATAAATAAACAATAGACTAGATCGACATTCCAGCCACACGGTGCATTGTGGGATCCATGGAAGAAAAACAAACCCGCACAACACACATGGCTAATGCTAAGACACTGGGTGCAGCTATGAAATGTGCTAGTTTCAGCTCATCTCAGCTCTTGTTGAAACATAGAATACCAACTAAAAAAATATATACAATAAATTATCTAGCATTGTATTTACATCAATCTAATCAGCACATCTTATACCATTTCCATTTAGATTGAGACAAATCTGGGCATTCAGACTACTGTTAGAGCCATATCCAGAGTCAGTTTTTCTTATTTTATTTATTTTTTGTAAATATAGTTTAGTCATTGAATAAAGTCTTTTGTCAGCGCCGTGGCACTGGTCTTCCAGCCATGTGACAATACAATATATGTATATGTAGTCTGATATTGTCATCAGCAGCTAGCCCAAATCAGCTGAAATAACAATATCAAACATTCAAAGACTTACATATGGTATAGTTTGAGAATTCACATATAAAAATAGCAGTTATATGTTGTATTCATACACACTTGATACATACATGTGTATTGATTAGACCTTTACATTAGGGCGTGGTTAGGTGCATAGTTTCCCTTCATAGGTTTGTATGCCTACTATGTTGTGAACTGCAAAACTATCATGTTGTTGGAGTTAACATTTTGAGATGGAGTGAGTGTTAGTAGAATGGTTTGTTTATTCTGTTAGATAGAGTGTGGTTATCTTGTAGGGTTATGCTTAAAAGGTTAATACCTCAGGTGTGTTTTTTGACTACATGAAGTAGTTTGAGTAAGTAGGTTGTTAGTAATGATGGGATAAACAATGCTTGGAGGATTATCCATTTCAGTCATTTAGTAGTCTACTACAGACTTTATTAGTGTCTATGTTTATACAAAGACACTAATAAAGTCTAATACCAAGACAGCTCACTCAGCCTGTACTGTGTAATCAAAATGATCAAACCCACCACTTGGTGCGCTGGCTGTTCCCCTGGCTAAACAGATGCTATATTATATGCACAAATGTATATGTGAATGTGAAAGATGTGTGATGATGGCGACGAGGATGACGATGATGTGTGCCTGTTCATAGCAATTTCATATTGATGTGTATTGACACTTACCCGTCTCATGCATGATATAACTGTATCTGTTTACATGTGAAACACCAACCAGCAGCTGGGTCGATCAAACCCACCATAAGGTGGCACCGCAAAATTTACATCACATGGGAGAGATAGGGAGTGAGCCGTCCCAGTACCATAGAGCCCCCGCTCTATAGCAATACTACCAGACTGATACACATTTCCGAATTTGCTGGGCAAATAATTTGTACGGTGGATAACTTGGTTTGTTGGCAGCAGGTAAAGGAGCGCGTGGGGTGGTGGGAGGGGGTGGGGTGACCATAGGTCCTTATAATAGATAGCTAATTAAATATGGTGACCTCATCACTAGGCATGTGGAAGGGCCTGATTGGCTTGGTGAATTCTTACCAGGTTTTTTAATTCTAGTTGTGGTTGTGCATGTCTAATTCTGACTGGATGTTCATTCCATAAGTTGCTGCCTTTGTAGATAGGTGCTCTTGTCAGTCTATTTGTGAGTGGTTTAGGAACTTTGAGGAGTGTAGCATCCCCCTGCCTGGTAACTCTGGTAGTATGGTCTATGTAGTTTTCATCCTTGCTTCTGATAAACATAAGAGATAGCAGATGTGCATCTCTCCTTTGGCTCAGGTATGTGATATTAGATCTAGTGTGCATCTCATTCACTGAGAAAACTTTGCCCCTATATACTGTTCTAAGAGCTCTGTTTTGAGTTCTCTGTAATTTATTTTCTTGTTGTTTTGTTAAAAGGCCATAGATTAGATCATTATAATCTATTATTGGCAGTATTGTTGCCTTATACAGATTGAGCGCTTATTTTTCTAAAGGTCTCCATTCTCATACCTAGAATTTGGTTCAGCCTAGATAGTTGCTGGTTCGCATTCAGTGTAGAGTAAAGTGTGGTTCCTAAGTATTTGTACCAGTTCACTTCTCTTAGCACTGCACTGGCTATACATAGCTCTATATTTTGTGCGTGTGATTTTCTAGATTTTGTTCCAAATAGCACATATTCTGATTTTTGTGTGTTTCAGGTAAGTTTGTTATCAGCACACTATATATTGACCTGTTTTAACACCTTGTTTACCATAGTAGCTGCCAGAATAATGTTTGTATTGTGCACTGTGAGGACAGCATCATCCGCAAAAAGTGTGAAATTAGCACTCGTAGACAGCAATGGTAGGTCATTAATAAATATCAGAAAGAGGAGTGGTCCCAAGGTTCTACAGTTCTAGTGGAGGATTCTGTATTATTAATTTTTGTGACTTGTTGTCTGTTGTTTAAGTAGTTGGATATGAACCTACATGATCTTTTTCCCAGTCAAGCTCTTTTGATCTTACATAGCAGGATTTTGTGGTCAATTGTATCAAAAGCTTTCTTGAAATCAAGAAAAACAGCTATTGTAAGCTCACCTCTGTCTGTGCTAATCAACAATTCATCCATTAATGAGGCAAGTGCCTTAGTTGTTGATCTTTCTTTTCTGAAGCCATTTTGTTGGGTGGCTAAATAGTTAGTGTCCTCAAGAAATGTTTGTATTTGGTCGTGAATTATCTGTTCAATTATTCTGCCAGGAAGAGGTAGTATGGATATAGGTCGCAGTTCATTACAGGACTTTGGCTTACCTACCTTGGGTATAGGGGTAACTGTTGCTCTCTTCCATTTTTCTGTGAAAATTCCAGTAGTAATTATGAGGTTGTATAGGTATGTAAATTCATCTATTAGAGCCTTGATGGTGCCCTTGATGAAGGTTGAACTGATGCCCTTCATGCCTGAACGTTTGAATGGTGATAGATTTTGTACTTTGGTAAGGATCTTCTCTGTTGTTGTTTCTATGAGATCATATCTATGTTGGTTAACTACAACCTTATAGGTTTCCTGGACATCATCTTTTGGTTGAAATTGTTGGGCTAGGTTAGCTCCTATATCAACAAAGTATTTGTTGATCTCTTCTGCTAGTTGAATATCAGGTATTGTTTCACCAGTACTGTCGTTTATTAGATTACTGATATTTGGCTTGGGATCAGGCTCTATTTGGTCTAGTTCATACCAACATTTCTTGGGGTTTTGGTTGTGAATGATGGCTTGGTCAATATAGTACCTTGATTTTGCATTTCGAACCTCAGTCCTGGCCTTTCTAGTTAAGCATTTGGCTATGAATTTATCCCCTGGGTCTTTGGTTAATTCAGCCTTTTGGCAAAAGTAGTCCCGATCTCGTTGTTGGTTGTAGTTCTTGTAATTCATCATTTAAGTATTTACCTGTGTTTTTTATTATTCTCAGTTCAATCATTGGGCAAAGTTTGTCAGCAGCTCTATCAAGGATAGCTTCTAACATGTCCCAGCACTTGTTCGGATCTTGCTCATAAAATATTTCATTGGTAGGAGATCCCCATAATGTGGTTGAAAGGTCCTCATAGGTGCAGTTTCTATAAGAGCGGCCCCAGTGTGATGTGGTTTGTTTGTCATTCCTTGTTTTTTTTTTATTATATAAATAGGTTTGTGACCACTTATGTTGTAGTTGAGGATACCGGATGTAGTACAATATTTTATATATGTAAAAGCCAGGTCAATTCTTGTATTTGAGGTTTGTGTGCTTCTAGTAGTTTTGTTAATCATCTGTTGCAGTTTATGTTCTGTGGCAAATTGTCTCATGATATTGGTTGATGGTTGATTTTTTGCATTGTAATCTGCATTGTAATCACCAATGAGATGAGTGTCATATTTGTTAATGTCTATAATTTGTTTCATGGTTGAGCTTAGTAGGTCAAAAGCTTCTTGCATATTCCTATTTGGGGGCCTATATAAATTACCTATTAGAATTGTCTTTGTGTGTGGTCTGGTGATGACTGCCCACTGTAATTCTAGAGTTCCATTAGAAATATTGTGGTTGGCATACTTTTCAGTGTCTGTTTGCAGTGTGTCTTTGCAGTAGAATCCTAGGCCTCCACCAGCTTTGACATGGCCATTTGGAAGCTTTGTTTGCCTGTCAAATCTTAGGAACTTGTACCCTTGAATTGATGTCAGCTTTTCTTCAATGTGGCTGTTTAGCCATGTTTCTGATACTGTAAAAATATCAAGTCCCAAGTCCTGACCATGGCAGGTCCATCCTTAGTTGTTCATTTTTATGGGTTAGACTACGTACATTAGGGTGTCCTATTTTCAAGCCTGGCAGACCCTTCAGGTTGTTCAGAGGAAGCCTGGCCAGTAATTGCCCCCAGTTGTGGTCCCAGCCCGCTCAAACCTAATAACCATTGTCTCCCCAGTAAATAGTGTTACTGCCCTGTCTGTTGCAAGCATAAGATTAGTAATAAAAGTTAAAGTTGTTATCCCACCTGCAATGGAATAAAGTAATAATGCCATATTGAGGACTATTTTCCAAGTAATTGACTGTTGCATAGAGTGAGTATAAGTTATATTGGTAGATGGGGGTGAGTTAATGATTTGGAGATCCGTTGCTGGAGTGTCCATATATATCAAGGCCGTCTGTCTCATGGGTTAGGAGATGTAATAGTATCTGATCGGTTTGTGACTGTGTAGCATGCTGGCAAGGATTAACAACCAAACATCACCCACAATAGTTGTAAGGATGATATCATGCATCGTTAGATAGTGCAGTGTAGAGTAATTATAAGTATCAACATGCTATTAACAGTACCAGCATGCCTTTTTTTAGAACTAAAATATACAGCGTGACACTAAGTGCATTACCCACATCCCTGCAATTCACATGGTCAACAGTGATAGGTGCCATGTCATACAAAATATCAGGAGTCATGCAGATACTATTTATAACCTTTCAGCACCATGCCAAGCCACTGCAATTGATGTGTTCTAGGATATATACTTCTGTCAATGTAGTTGACAACAGTGACAAAGCAATGATAACTGATGTCATTTTTGTGTGTTGATTAACCATGGGTCACACATAATGACAATATTTGTGTGCACACTCACTACTGTCAACATAGTCAATACTGAAACTCAGCCCTTTGTATGATCTGGATGAACATTAATCAATTCCAGAAACTCGAAACCACCGGACTATGCAACCTTAGACAATTACAAAGCAACACAAAAAAATGACAATTGATTACTCCTTTGTGTGGCGATCGATCACAGGTCATGCCGACAATAGTACCAAAAATAATGACAATTGATCACATTGTTGTGCAGTGTTAATAACATTTGTTGGGCTTGGAAATGGGTAGGCTTAATCAGACATTCGTTATATATTTCAATGAAACATATTTTTGTTGACACATTTGACATTTTAATATTCAGAACAAGAATTAGTAATCAATGGTGATGTAAACATCAGGCATCAGCCTGTAAAGTGACTGAAATTGTATGTTTTAGCTCAAAATACTTAATTATGGAGAGTTGTGTCTTAAACATATTCATTATATTATTATATTGCATACATGCATCCATGTTTGTGCCAAATTGTTTTGCATTCCTATTAATTTTTAATAAAATCCAAGTTTGCCCTACTCGTATCGGCAAACTCAATGGCCGGACACCTTTGCTTTGCTCTCGGCGCCATTTTCAGCACATGCGCAGTCGGAATGGCAAACTAGTATATTATCAGGCGTGAATGACAGTCTTGAGCATCCGTAGTTTGGAAAGCTGGCAGTGGTGGCGCCAGTGGTCACGTGTGGGCGGGGGGAGGGTACACAGCACCAAATGATACCCTGAATAGCAGTAACAAATCAATCAATCAATAGTTCCATCCTCTAGTCGAGGGTTGGATGCAATGGTTCTCCACTTGTCCCGATGTTGTGCTGTTCTGATAGACTGTGAATAATTCAAGCCTGTCCACTGTGAAATATTTGTAAACCATGATGTTCTTGGTCTCCCTCTCCCTCTGCTGCCATTCACCTTCCCTTCCAACAATGTACGGTATATTGAACTCTGACGAATGATGTGGCCAAAATAAATAAGTTTCTTTGTCTGTATAGTGGCAAACAATCTTTTCTTATTTTTAATTTTTCTGAGAACTTCTTTGTTGGTGATCTTCTTTGTCCATGATATTTTCATCATCCTTCGATAAGTCCACATCTCAAATGCTGCTAAACGTTTGTACATTTTCTTAGAGATTGTCCATGTCTCTGCCCCATACATTAGAGTAGACCACACATAACACTGAAGAATACGCTTCCTTGTTTGTATTAATATCTTACTTGATGTTAACACTCTATACATTTTGGAGAATGTTTTTCGGGCTATTGTTATCCTTCTTTTAATTTCTTCCTCACATCTCCCATCATTTGTAATCTTTTGTCCGAGATATATGAATTCGGATACTTGTTCTATGTTTGTGCCATCTATGATTATATTGACGTTTGGTTTATCTGTCTTTTTACTTATAACCATTGTTTTGGTCTTCCTGGCATTCATCTTCATGTTGAATAGTATTCCAGCTTTATTGATTCTATTCACTATATCTTGTAGGTTTTTCTCACTGTCTGCTAGTATTACACTGTCATCGGCATATCTAAGATTGTTGATGTTCATGCCACCTATTGTCACTCCCTTGCAATCTTCAATGTGTCTGAAAATCATAACAAATAGACTAATAATAACTGCCTTCTGTGCCTGTATACTCACATAATGCTCATGCATCACATATATATAGCCACGTATATATGCCCCTGTATATGCGGGTGTAAGGAAACGCACTGTGGTGCCCCACGGTGGTTTGCGGGGAGACTCGCCATCGATGCGATAACGGGCTTATCACTATCCATATATATGTGGTCATTGTAGTGCATTATCGAGTAATGTTGCTATTATTATTAGTATATATTTATTGTATATATATATATATATATATGAGTCTAAGGTCGTAGCATTTTGTTTATTGTTTGCTGTTCGAGTCACGGTCGAGTCAAACCAATGACTTTAAAATTGACACTTGACGCTTCCTAGCCATGTGCTCAGCATTATTAGGATAGGGCAAGGACTGGTGTGCTCAGTGTCAGGATAATGTGACTGAGTGGGATACCAGGTCATGGTGCCGGCGGCCTGTTTTCCCAGTGGGACAGCACTATAAAGTCGCCATGAGTGCGCACTGTCACAAGTAGGTACCCGTCCTGATATGACCTTAGAAGTTGCTAGGATGTAAAACAACAACAAACAACAACAACAACTGTTGCAATTTCCTACCTATAGATTGTTTAATCTGCATCATCCAATGAACGGATACAATATTTGAAGCCACATTACTTTAACTTGTATCTAACAGTTTCGTTTTGTAATAAAGTATTTACTAAACATGCATTGCTGCACACAAATATTATTAAGTCAATGTTCAATAGGACATGTCACTTCAACAAGCCTGTGATTAGTATAAGGTCCACTATTTTAGTATTTCCACCAAATAGATTGTCCATATTTACATTTCAACTATCATCAAAGTTAGCCATTTATGACAGAACTAAACGTATGCTCAAGTAAAGCAGGGTAGACTGATCAACCCAATATCTCTATTTGTTAAATAGGTCAGACATACAAAACCAGCGAATTATGTACCTTTAATAGAATGTCAGCATTTCTGTGTTTTTCTTCTTCCTCTAGGAAATGGGGTTGGGTGGTGAAATGGGGTGGGTGGGGAAATTGAGGTGGGTGGGCGATATAATGAGGATATCTGGGGGTTCCGGGCATGGCAGGGGGCTTAGGGGCGAGGGTGTTGGCACCATCTGGAGCCATCATTATGTTATTTATGCTGTCGGAAGCCTCTCCTTAGATCACCTTCACTGTGTGGATGTCAGGTGTATGATGGGTGAGGTGGGGAGGGGGTAAGCGAATGGACATGTTGGCGTGAGAATGCAGTTAGAATAAGGCCAACAACAAAATCAAATTCATTGTCTCCACCGGTGCCAGAAATCTGTCGAGCGAGCAGCAATTCAACTTTCAGACGTCAAATGCAATTATGTATGGACAGCGGTAAACACCGTAACACAATGTACATGAACTGAAATTGATGTTTATGTAATTCCATTGAAATCAGGTAAAAAGTGCTGAAAAAACGCTAAATTAAAACCGCCCGCATGACCTTGAATTGGGTGATCAAACGGACGACCACCAAGTTTTTATTTGGCCTGAGTATGAACTTTAATGTAATGTAACATTGATTGCCCAGCTGGAAGATCTTCTATTAGGAAAACCATACAGTTACCATACTAAATGTTCATTGCCAAGTCAAAATCAAATCAAATCTAATCAAAGAGGTGGTGAAGGCGGGGGTTGGATGGTTTGAGGCGGGTTCCTAGGGCTGCCCATAGGTGTCACTGTGTGAGTTGGTCCGGCAGTGTGGCTCAGGTCCAGTGATTGGATGGATGGGGGAGGGTGTCTGTGGTGGGGGGAGGGGCGAGTTGGAGTGTATGCTGTCTGTGGTTGGTTGGTTGTTGGAGTTTTACATCTTGGCAACATGAAAGGTCATATCAGGACCGGTACCGTATTGTGACACCCTGCACTCATGGCGACTTTATATTGCTGCCCCCTTGGGAAATCATGCCACCGGTAGCATGGCCCAATATCCCACTCAGTCACATTATCCTGATGCTGAGGTAACCAATCCTTGCTCTATCCTATTAATGCCATCACCAGGCTAGGAAGCGACAAATATCAATTTTAAAGTCATTGGTTTGACTAGACTGGGAACCGAACTCACGACCTTCCGCATGCGAGGCCCGCTTACTGATCATACCCCTTTCTGACAGCCGTCTGAGCGGTGCGTGTGCATGAGTGAGTGCGTGAGTGAGTGCGTGAGTGAGTGCGTTAGCTTGTTAAGCCCAGGTCAATTAGCCGTTAAGGGGCGTAGGTGAACGTACTGGAGGCTAATGTAGTTGAAAGTAGTTGAACGTAGTTGAACGTACCAGCATCCATACTTGCCCTTGATATTAACTTGGTAATAACGTGGGTGAGCGGTGATCTCCGATTACATTTTGGGACATGTTCAAAAGAACGGTACGTTAGAGGCTGAATTTTGAACATACTAATATATGCTAGCATACTCTAGCATACGCTAGCGTATTCTAGCATATTCTAGCGTACACTAGCATACCTTGACCTGCACAAAACCATGGCTGTTCCATGTCGTGCATGCCATGGTCAGTTAGCCGTTAGTGGACGTAGTTGAATGGAGTTGAACATAGTTAAACGTAGTGGAGGCTAATGTAGTTGAAAGTAGTGGAACATAGTTCAATGTAGTGGAACGTAATTGAATGTATTTGAACGTGGTTGAACGTACCAGCATCCGTACCATACCATATTTATCCATATCATTCAGTGCAAAAGGTGCTGTACTGACTTATTTCAACGTAGTTTAACATACTTACACCACGTTTGGCCCACATTAGCCTCCACTACGTTCACCTACGGTCAACTACGTCCACTGCCGTGTATGTGACACGGGCATTAGTTAACTGGTGCCCGGTGATTGTGCTTATTAGTACTGTCATGTAGGGGCATGATACGGAAGTGGGTACTGTTGTGTATTGAGGCTACGGCGACCCGGGAGCCGGCGGGCCAGGACCAGCGAATGGGCGGCCAGCGCAGACTGGTGGGCACCATAATAAATTCATTATGAAACTGGACGTCAACGTGTGTAGTCGGTTCTTAATCACAACATTACTTGGTGTCAGAAGTGGACCTTCTGATTCGTCATGGCTCTCTCAGGGTTGAAACCTCCCAGACCACTTAGATGAGAATTTGGCGGCTAACTGGAAAGCCTGGATTCATTCATACAACATTTATGCCACAGCGACAGGTGTTCTCAGCCAGAGCGAGAAAGTGCAGTGTTCTGTGTTTTTGCATGCAGCGTTAAGTGCAACACCCTGCGTGATCGCTTATTGCAGACGCCTAAGTTATCTCTACAATTGTGTGAGGAGATGTGCAGGATGAATGAGCATCGGGCTAAACAGCTGGCCGGGGCTACTAGCTCTGATTATGCTGTGGATTTGGTACGGCGGGATGAAACAATGCGGCAGGCACCACAAGGTTACGAACAACAGCAACAACAGCTGCAGCGGCCTGCTGTCAGAGGGGGGCGTGATCAAGTAAACAAAAACACTTGCATGCGTGCAAAGTGTGCTTGGTGTGGTTACTCTCACAAGAGTGATCGCGACGCGTGCCCCGCCAAAGGCAAGGCATGCTCGGTGTGCAAGAAAATCGGTCATTTCGCTAGGGTGTGCCGGAGCAAAACAACAAGCATAAATGAGATCATGCTTGATGAGTATGACGAAGAAGACAAGAGGGAGTTCGAGCAGCCGGAGGAGGATCTTTTCATTGGGGCAGTAGCAACTGATGACGACAAGTCGGGCAATTTGTGGTTTGCTGACATTCCCAGTGGACCAGTCGATATCAATTTCTAGTTGGATACAGGGACTGAGGCGAATATAATCCCGATGGACATAATCAACAAGATAGACAGAGCTGAGATGACCAAGCCCAGGCGTCATCTGGTCACATACTCAGGTCAGAAAATCGTTCCGAGAGGTGAAACTTCACTGCAGGTGCGGGACCAGTGGCTGCGGTACCAGGTGATCGACAGGGGGTGTCCAATCCTAGGCAAGGAGGCGTGGGTTCCATTGCGCATCCTGTGATGCATCGACAGCATCCAGTCTGAGGATCGGGAGGACACCAACGAAGCTCAGAATATGGTAAAGACATTTAAGGATGTGTTCACCGGTCTATGGACGATTAAACCAGAAGCTAGAATTTATGTAGATACTGAAGTTCAACCTGTTATTGATCCTCCCAGGCGAATCCCGCATGCCATTGAGAACAAAGTACGTCACAAATTAGACCGAATGATCCTACTGGGAGTGATAGTAGAGGAAACTGAACCTACGTCATGGGTAAATTCGATCACTATTGTAAGAAAGCGTGACAACATTCAGGTTTGTTTGGATCCCACCAAACTAAATGAAGCTATTCAGAGGGGCCCGTATCCCAGGCGTACTGTGGAGGAGGTCATGGCAAAACTGGAGCGTGCAAAGTATTTTTCAGTTCTTGACGCCAACAGTGGCTATTGGCAAATTCAGTTGGACACTGAGAGCTCTGTGGGGCAGGTTCAGGTTTGTCAGATTACCGTTTGGCATTAAGACAGTGGGAGACATTTTCATTTATGAAATGAACCAAATTTTGCACGACTTGGAAGGTGTAAATGTCATAACAGATGATATTCTGGTGTATCGAAAGACAATGGCTGAGCCCAATACAAATTTAAGAGCTCTTTTCTGGAATGGGCCAGGGAAGTCAATCTGAGGTTGAATCCGGATAAGTCCAGCATTTGTCAAACAACTGTAAATTCAGAAAACTCAGAAGACGTGCTATGACCGTCATGCAGGGAAACAACATAAGCAAATAAAAATCGGTGAACATCTTAGATATGTCACTCATAAAGGTAATTGGGCCCCAGGGGTCATTACAAAAGCAGGAGACAACAAGACACAAAAATACGAGATACTAAATCGGAACAATTTAAAAGTAGTAAGAAATCGAAAGCATATATTTCCGACAAGGCAGGAAACAATTGACATTCAACAAATGAATCCAGACACAGAACACCAACAAGGTCGGCCAGATAACAGGGTTAGGGAACAAAGTAGATATGTAACCCGGCATGGCTGAGAAGTGAAACCTGTAGTCAGGCTTGCTTATCAGTAGGTAATAAAAATGTCAAGGTTATCAGTACGCCATTAAATGTGCACTAACAAGTCTCGGGAGAGATTATTTACAGCGATTGTTTGGTTCATTAACAACTCGTAATTAACTGAGATCAGCATGTGAAACTGAATCTGAGATAATGGAACACATTCCCACGGAAAAATGGTTGATGCTGAAAAGTGTAGACACGTAGTGTGTGATATTGTATTATCGATGTATGTGCGTGTAATGTACTATTATTATTATTATTATATATATTGTTTAACCTGACATGGGAAAGTCACACACCATCTGAGATAACTGGATATTTGGCACGAGCATGTGTGGTCGAACAAACAGGGGAATTTGGCCGATGCATTTGGTGTTAATTTCGACAAAACTGGTTGTTTCAGGTTACCCACTATGTGACATTGGAACATTTTCTTTGTTGTTTGTTTATTTGAAAAGGAGTTAAGGCTGAGCGGGTGTGCCAGAAAGCCAGGATTCGAGACAAATTGTGTCATGTGGGCGGCACGATACCTATACGCTTTGACATGATACATTTGCATGGCTTGAGATGTTTTTTTATTGTTTGAAGGGAAGATGTTGTGTATTGAGGCGGCGGCGCGCCGGGAGCCGGCGGGCCGGGACCAGCGAACGGGCGACCAGCGCAGATTGGTGGGCACCGTACGAAATAGACTACATCACGGTTCCGACTGCGCATGCGCTGAAAACGGCCGTGGGAGCAAAGCAAAGGCGTACGGCCATTGACTTTGCCTATAAGCGCATTGAAAAATGTCAGTTTTATTCAAAATTAATAGAAATCAAAAACCCTAACCTTATAAAACTAATATAATCTTTTTGTTAATCATGTTTTCTATATGTGTTCCAAGCGGTTTGTCTCTAGGTGGTGTGGTTTTATCAATATTTTACTTTTTTTGTATGGAGATTGCTCACTGCCATTGACAATGCATTGAGTACTCTGGCTATGGCTCTAACACTAGTCTGAGTGCCTAGATCTTTCTAAATCTAAATGCACATGGCATAAGATGTGCTGATTATATTGATGTAAATGCATTGCTGGATCAAAGATTAATATCTTAATTTATTATATATATTTTTTTAGTTAGTATTCTATGTTTCAAACAAGAGCTGAGTTGAGCTGAAACTAGCACATTTCATAGCTGTACCCAGTGTATTAGCATGTGCCATGTGCTTTTGGGGGGGTGGGGGTTTGCTCTGATGCATCCCACAATGCACCGCGCCGCTGGAACCGTGATGTAGTCTATTCATTATGTAACTGGATGTCAATGTGTGTAGTCGGTTCTTAATCACAACATTACAGGTACCGGAGGCGGTCGTCGAATGGGTAGAACGAAGGCTTTCCACACAGAAGGTTGATAATTGGTGCTACCTATGCTGATGCTCGGTTTTAATAGGATACGCCCAGGACTGGTTTGCTGAGTATCCGGATAATGTGACTGTGTGGGATATCCCCATGGACTATTCTCCCAGTGGGGCAGCACTATAAAGACATCATGACTGTGCACTGTCACAAGTCGGGTCCCATCGTGATATTACCTCAGATGTTGCTAGGACGGAAAGCAACAACAAACAAACAAAATGAGCAGGTTGGAATGCACAAAATGTGATCACATTGGGTTGAGGTAGCTCAGAGGATTCAAACCCTGACTGAGTCAAACAGACTATGATAGAGATGTTATTCCTAAAGAAATTCGCTGCGGAAGAACATTTGTACGGGGTTATCCTATTTCGTGACAGCTTCAGTGTCTTAGAAAGTTCCCATTGCAAATTTGCCGGTATTAGACAGATGCAAGAGAACGAGGCATCATGGGCAATTGACAATACACATATATGAGAATGCACTTATATGTTGTATACATGGTACATGTGAATGAGTTAGACATTTAGGAACATTTCACTGCAATTTACATTACTAATAACCTACTTACTCAGACTACTTGATATCATCGAAAACACAACCCAGGTATTAACTTTTTAAACACAACCCGGCACCAAACCACTAACATTTAACTGAATAAGCATTTTACGGAGTGGTCGGTGTATGATTTCCCTGTTGTATGAAATATTGCCTAATGGTCATGTTATTGCAGATAACATTTTGAGATGTAATGTTTGTAGAACGAATACATATTCACTTAGATGGAGTATGGTTAGGTGTAGATAAAAGATTCACCCCGTGCTGATAGTACAGGGGTGAACGACAATGTAGTCTAAATACAGGCGAAAATAGCTTTAGTATGGAACGGGAAGTAGAATGCCTGGCACCAGTGTCAAATGGTTACTTATATCATCACAGAGTTGGTGAAATGGGAGAGAATGCAAAAAGACAAGATGGCGGCCAGAGAACGCCATCGATTTCACTTTTAAATTGCATTGAAGTATATGTTTTATTATTTTTTCCAACTCAAAAGTAGCGGGTAAATATGAAGACATACATAAAGAATATATTGTGCTTCTTAAATTAAGAATTTACCAGCTCAGTTAATTAACCCAGCATGTCAAAATTCTTCGCCAGCTTTTCTACTGGGTTGGTTTTCACCCCTGGACTGGAAGTACGGGGTGAATCTATTATCTAGGCTCGGTGCAGTGTTGTGTTTAACAAGTTTAGTAAGTAGGTTAGTAAGTAGGTTGTTTAGTAAGTAGGTTGTTAGTAATGATGGGATAGCCCCTTCCTGTAATCATATAAGCACATGCTTCCCATTAACCAAGTGTCTAAGGGTTCTTGTCATACTTTTGTGATTAATGTAAATTGCAGTGAAATTCTACCAGCAAATATTTTACATTAAATAAATGAAATACCACTTCCTGCGTCTGTGTTTAGTATATTCCTCAACCTGCGACATTGCAACTACAGATTACAAAAACTCTGGTCACCCACATCCTGTCCTAATTAGTTACCATAGTAACCCTTCAGTCACCCCTGTGTGCAGGTAACAGAGCCCAGTGCCCGCCAGTACGGCACACTCGATCCACTAAAGACTCTGTCACATTGCATAAACGTATGCCGACATATGTGACACACGCTGACATATGGCAGGAATGTTGAACATGCTAAACAATATTACTTATGCCAAACATACCCATAACTTGTATCAGCATACACCAGTGGGCTGTTAACGAATACTACTTATGCCAAACGTAGCCATAACTTGTCTCAGCGTACACCAGCATACACAATCATGCAATGTCAAAACCCTGATGCTGCTCCCCTTTCATCATCAGCATCATCATGCTTTTGGTCGCGATGTGACAAAGACTGCTTTCATTACTTGACTGCCGCTCTCCATTTAGCTCTCTGCTGTGAGAGTGATGTCCATGAGTCGGTCTTAATGTCTCTCAGCTTCAGGTTTCTCTTGATGGTATCCTTGAACCGGAGACGAGGGCACCCTATCTTTCTGTAACCAGAAGACAGTTGAGAATAGAGGATCTGCTTTGGTAGCCTGTCTAATGACATCCTCATGAGGTGTCCAGTCCACCGGAGATTCTGTTTGATCAGAAGATCTTCCATAGAGGGTAACCCTGTCCGTTCGAGTATTTCCTTACATTTCATGAAAGCTGTCTGCAAAAGTGTTGGCACAAAATCACATACATTGGCATACGCTGATGCAACACGGCAGAGTGTGAAAGTGCCTTAAGGGTGGTACCACTGTGTGTGCCCCCTCTATAGCCATGTTTACACGGGCAAAATGTGAGGCGAACTAGACAAATCGAATCAGGTGAGGCGAATTAGCGGCCCGTTCACACAGGCAGTACTTGGGCCAGAAATCGAATGCTGCGCATGAGCAAGTCCAGGCTAACCAGCGCCATTTTGGGTTTGACGATGCTGGCACCAGAGAGTGTGGGTTCGACCTAGATATGTAATGACTGAATCGTATTGGTTTGGAACGGTCAAAACTTCTGCTGGGCAGTGAAACCCTAAAAATAAATGATAAAAAAAATATCTGTGCACCTCTAGCAGGTTCATAGACCAAATTATAGTATATAGATCGACGTGCTTAGTCCGCATCACGTAAGTCGGTTGCGTCCACACGGGCAAAATTATCCGCATCACAGGAATCAATTCACGTAGAGTACCTCGCTTAGGTGGTCTACAGGATCCGCATCAGGTGAGTCGAATCAGCCCTAATCCGCCTCAGACGTGCGTTCACACGAGAAATGTGATGCGAACTATACAAGTCGCTTTCTACGAATCGATTTACATTGCCCGTGTGAACAGGGCTTATGTAACAGCCATTTACACTGCTTCAGTATTTCTGGATCGGTGCAGTGTGCTTCACATCCATCCTACCCTGGGTAGAAGAAGCCTGATTAGTGGCCAGTGTCACGAAGTATAATTGCCCCCTCAAAAGTGTCTCCCATCTGAGATTTTATTTCGAAATAAAGCACCCCCCTCCCCTCCCACCCCCCTCTTCCCCTCTCCTGACCTCCCTCCTCCCCTCCGTCTACGCCTCTCTGCCCCCTGACCACCCCCCCCCCCCCACCTATCTTTCTCATTTCCTAGGCCCTCTTCGTGTCTGGCATTTTAGGGCAAGCGTCTTCACCATTAGTATATAGAGGCTCCCTGATGTAATCACCAAGCCAGCTCCTACCTGTACCAACAGCATTTCATGTGATCACACGGTGGTAACTCACTACATATGCACATATGTATTATGTTTTGACTCCATGTAAAACGACGCCCTATTGAATATATAGCAATAATTTGCTGCTGCGAAAATTACGGTTTTTAACATTTACCTTTTTAAACAGCAACAATAAATGTAATTCTAGTAGAAGAATAAGTGTTCAGGGATGGAACCTGAATTGGAAGCGGATACAGAACTGCTCTGAATAAGGTACAAGAGCTTGTTTATTGGGATGTTATCTCCTTGCACCATCTAAGGTCTTATCAGGATGTATACCAACTTGTGTCAGTCAGTGCACAGTCATGGCGACTATGCACTGCCACCCCATTGGATTGATTGATTGATTGATTGATTGATTTATTCATGTGTTTACATTCCTATTGTTGTGTTCATCGCTCCATAATCGCTTCATCAGAATAAAAGTGGAATTGGTAAGAATTAAAATTACCTTCAGGTAAAAGTCTTTTATTATAATTAAATCAAGTTTCTACAAATATATCAAGATCCCCCCCCCCCCCCCCCCCCCCCCACTGTCAGGACCATCTTAAGACTATGTTAGGCCCCTGGCAAAGCAATCTGCTTGGGCCACTACTAACCCCCCTCCCTCTCCCTTTCCCATCATTTCCCCATTCCCATTCCCCCTGACACTAATGGATGGTATGGCCCAGGTCCAACATTCATTTTGTTCGCATACAAGGAAGTCAGGAGTTCACATTAACGCCACTACTAGTCAATAAGATGAGCCATAATTTGTATATTTCAAATTGAATTCCATTTGAGCTAAAAGCGGAGGTCACCCCACTAGACGGCCGAACGTGCCCATACGATAAAAGACAGCAATGCTCTCTCAGAGCAGTGCCCTCCTAGCTTATTCTTGTTTGTTTGTTGTTGTTTTACGTCCTACGAACACATAAGGTTATATCAGGTCGCCTAGCTTATTCAATGCCAAACACAAGAGTTTTTATTCAGTGAAACTTGTTGTTGTCGTTGTTGTTGCTTGTGGTTTTATGTCCTAGCAACATCTATTGTTATTCCTACTGAACGCGGTGGCCGAATCGGTAGAGCGCAGGCCTCCCGTCAGAAGAATGCGAGATCACTTCCCGGTCGAGTCAAACCAATGACTTACAAAATTTATACTTGACACTGCCTAGCTTGGCGCTAGGCATTAATAGGATAGCACAAGGACTGATTTAGCTCAGCGTCAGGATAATGTGCCTGAGTGGGATATTGGGTCATGGTGCTGGTGGCATGATTTCCCAGTGGGGTAGCCCTATAAAGTCACCATGAGGGCACAATGTTACAAGTTGGTACCCGTCGTGATTTGACCGTAGATATTACCAAGACGTGAAACTCCAACAACCAACCAATCCTAGGTTACTCTATTAAAGATGATGTTGGTTGGGGTTTTACGTCCTATGCTACATCTACATCCATGCCCATATCAGGATGCGTACTGACTTGTGACAGTGATCACTCATGGAGACTTTATAGTGCTGCCCCACTGCGAAATCAGGCCACCGGCATTATGATATTCCACTCAGTCGAAGTACGCCTCCAGCTAATCAGTCCTTGCCCTATCCCATTGATGCCAATGTCGAGTGCCATGTCAGGACGCGACATGCATACACTTTCTAAATCATTGGATTGACTCGACCGTGATTCGAACTACCGACCTTCCACATGGGAAGCCTGCACTCTGATCTGTGGGCCACCGCGTCCGGTACCCTTTGAAGAAGTAATGGCTGGAACACCAATGCTTTGGTGCCTGACAGACAATGACCAGAACAAATATACACCTTTGGACTTTGAACTTGAAGCCGGGAGCCTGCTCCTACAGAAGTACTACCTAGCATACCCCAGCCCGCCCTGCACACATCGTCTCTACTTAACCTTTAGCGGTGGCTTTGGAGTGTGCTCTCAGAGTGCTCCCTGCATTAGTTCCAGAAGCCGCCACCTTAGCGCATGGCTTCCCTAAACTCCTAACACACCCACCCACTGAAGATGCCTTACCAGCAGGCCGGCTCGTCATGCCCATCTGACGCGGTCGACGAATCGGTAGAGCGCAGGCTTCCCGTGCGGAAGAAAGGTCGGGAGTTCGGATCCCAGCATAATTATTCATTGATGACCTGAACAAACCAGTGAAATGTAAATATCATCACATTATTTTTCTATTTGTTTGTGTGATGGTTTATTTACCCTGTCCATAATGAGTAAGTTATGTTGCGGCTTGTTTTCATTGCTGAACAGCAATAGTCTCACTTTGGTAGTAACCTTGTGATGTTAGCTGTTAGTAGGCTAGTTATGTTAGTGTGTTTTTTTATCTCAAGGGTCTCCTCAATCAGTGACCCCCGTCCCCCCAACCCCCCACCGCCATGGGACCACCTACCTTCCCTAAATGCCCTGTCACACCTCACCGGATTGGGGGAAATGGACTGAAACCGAACAAAGTCTGTTTTGTTTCCGTACAAGTTTTGAACATGCACAAAACTAGGAACGGCTGCCGCTGGACTGATGTCTACCATTCTTGTCCCGTTTGAGTCTGTATAGTTTGCTTACCGTCTGTTGGCTATCCATTCATGTCCGTTTCATGTCCGTCTCATGTCCGTTCATCCAACGGCCTTTGACCTGGTATCGCAACATTTTGACACATTTTAATACATTTTGATACTTTTGACGCCCGGACTAGACAATTCTGTCCGTTGCTCAATCCGGTGAGGTGTGACAGCTGCTTAAGGGGTGATGTGTGTGTTGGTGGGTGCCCTCAATAAGCATACCGGACGGGGTGACTGAATCGGTAGAGCGCAGGGTTCCCGGCCGGAAGGAAGGTCAGGAGTTCTAATCCGAGCCAAGTTGATTGAATAACCTACTAAATTGATACTTGCCATAGCACAGGTTAAAGTCTAGTGCATATATAATACGAACGGTGATTAAGTTTTAGGGTCATTCTGATCACAACTCCTCTGTTAATCGGCGCTGCCAACACGCATGATTGTAATCCACTGATGCTTTGTCATGTATGTGTTGTTAATAGCAAGTTTTATTGTGCCTACCATACACAGTTCCTAATAATTTTGATGGTTATTACTAACTTTGGTCACTTCAACCCAAGTGGCATCCACTTTGAGTCACGTAAAAGTGAGTCTTGATAATTCTTAGTAACAAACAACTACAAATATTATATCTGTGAAGAGTTTTGTAAGATAAACAGGAATAACAAGCCAGACAACAGCTTCAAACTAATTCATCACAATATCAGCAGTTTAGACCTTCACTTTGGAGAACTTATAGCATTAATCTCATCACTAGGTGATAACTTAGATCTGATAGCACTGTCTGGAATAGGAACCAAAAACATACTAAATAGAGAAAAGGAATTGAACAAACTTGGATATGAATTGAAACACAAATCAGCTAGATGCTCTAGAGGAAGAATAGGCCTAATATACAAGAATATATATAAAGTAATTGACAGAGATGACCAAATATTAGAGTCCCAACAGATCAATAACCAAAACTCAGAAATAGAAAACATATGGCTTGAAATTAACTTTCCAAATAAAAAGGACAATTACATAATAGGGGTCATCTATAAACACCCAGGCAGTAGTGTTGAATGCCTCAAACACTTCACTGAACAAATCGAAAACAACATGAAGAAAATTACTTTGGAAAACACAAAGTGCATAATAACAGGGGACCTAAACATTGATGGACTAAAAATAAAAGAGAATAACCATGTAAATAACTTATTGAGCAAAATCCCATCCTTACCATCACATTACCAACCAGAATAGTAGAGTACTAAATTTCACTTATTGATCATATACTAATAAATGCCAATGTAATAAAAAGCAATCAGAATATATCCACAGGAAATATTGACTCCGCTATCACTGACCATCTACCCAACTTCAAGACATTTCAATCTCACAACCCCATTAAAGAACAGGATAGACCCATTATCAGAATATTTGGGGGGAAAAACATGGCTAAATTCAAAGACCTTATTGAAACCTCAGACTGGAAAGAAGACTACAAAGCAACCAAAGTAAACAAAGCCCTAACCATCTTCTACCAGATTTATAACACAGCATTTAATCCAGCCTTCCCACTCACAAAACTATCAAGATATGATAGAAGATGGATTACATCAAGCCTTAAAACTTGTGTAGCAGTAAAAGATAGATACTTCAAAACATACAAATTCAACCCAACAGCTGAAAACCGAATAAAACACAGAAAATATAAGAATATACTAATCACTTGTCTACGATCAGCAGAGGAAGGCTACTATAAAGAACTAGTAAGTAATGAGACACAAAATCATCATGCCCTCTGGAAAATCTTTGGAGACATCATCATCCCACATAAAGCAAAAATGAAAAATTAAATTGACAAACTAATCTATAACAATAAAACAATGACAAACAATGAAGATATCGCCAGTACATTAAATGAACACTTTTGTTCAATTCGTGAAAAACTTGTAGCAAAACATACCAGTAATAGCATAGCACACAAGCAGTATTTTAAACACCCAAACTCACATAGTTTTGTTCTTAATCCCAACAAAAACAAGAAACCCTAGAAGAAATAAGAAACTAAATCCTAATAAGTCAAGCTGACATGACAATATTTCTCCAAAAACAATCAAAGAGTGTGACACTCTACTTGCACCATTTTTCTCCCACATAATAAACCTATCATTTGAAAATGGTACTGTTCCTGAGAATCTCACCGTTGCAAAAGTAATACCCATCTATAAGAAAAATGAGAAATAACTAGATGATAACTACAGGCCCATCAGTCTACTCAGTACCCTAAACAAATTAATGGAAAAGAACTAATGTAAAAAAGAGTTTGCCAATTTCTTAACAAATACAAAATATTATACAAATACCAGTTTGGATTTAGAGAGAATCACTCAGCAATAATGTCCCCGAATGAAATCTTAGATAATATACTACAACACCTTGAACATGGGGAACATGATGTTGCAGGAGTCTATTTAGACCTGAGCAAAGCATTTGATACCGTATACCATAACATCTTACTCTCGAAACTCAGGCACAACGGAATTCGAGGCAGGGACTGAAATGGTTTGAAAGTTACCTAAAAAATAGAAAGCAATTTACATACCTAAACAGTAAATGACCCAAGCTAAACTCAGTAATCCAGGTGGTCCCCAAGGTTCTGTCCTGGGACCTCTCATATTGTTCATCTACACAAATGATATAGTCAACTGTACAAAACAAGAAGTGAAAACAAGGTTATTTGCAGATTATACCAATGGCTTCATAACCTCAAATTCAGCCAAACTACTAAAACATTCAAGTAATACATTCCGTTCAGATATATTTACATGGTGCAATGATAACAAATTAACAGTAAACCTGAATAAAACATGCTACACAATATTTAAAAGCAGAAGTACAACCATTCCTGATTACCTAAACAACATAAAGATAAACAATAACACAATAAAAAGAGTCCCATCTGTGAACGACCTAGGTATAATTCTAGATGAAAACCTCAACTGGGATGAACTTATTGATAACTTAAATAATTCAATCATTAAAACTCATTCAAAATAATCAGACGATGGGTACATGAGAAAATAAAAGGTTACTATACTATGCATATGTTTACTCCAAAATTCAGTATGGTATAGAGGTGTATGGGAGAGCCAAGTTATCAACCCTAAAAAAGGTACAGTCACAACAAAACAGAGCCTTAAAAATACTGTATAGCAAAGACTATCCCACCCCAACTAAATCACTTCATAAAGACCTGGACTTACTTATGGTAACTGACATTTATAAAATATATGTTGGACAATTTGTTTAGAAGCAAAAGAATGCCCTACTCCCAGAAATATTTGATAATCTCTTCAAACAAAATAATCAGGTAAATGCCCATAACACACAACATATAAATAACATACATCACAAACACACTAGAAACAAATATGGCAAAATAACAACTGAAAACCAAGGAACCATTATCTGGACCTTGAAACTATGAAAAACTTCTGTAAAAAACTAAAGATAAGCTATCTCAATGCATACTAAATCAATTACCAGTAAAGAATAGGACATAGTTGTTATTAACTAGTCGCATAATTAAAAATATCAAGTGGCTGTGGCAAAGAACATAACATTTACCCCTATTAACATATATGCAAAATAAGTACTGATATTGCATGTAAATACATGAATCCATGACAAAATATACATATAATATTCATATCATTACTTTGTTTTTACTACCTGTGAAGAGACGCATCAGTATCTCATCATAATCATTAGTTAAAAATGTAGCTTAAGTTTAATCATCTGTTATTGTCATCACTTGTTCATTCACATCATGGAGACCAGCTAGATAATCATCGCTTTTCTGGGATCCTTTCTGCCTGTTAGGAATGTGTATGCATTTGTTGTATCACCTCAGTTTATTGTAAACATACCTTGCAGAGAGTTAAAATAAAAGAATTGATTTAATTGAAATTAAATTGAATTCTGCCATTAGATAATGGCACTGATGTGGTTTACCATATAATGGTACAGATGGACTCCACCAGATGGCGGCACAATATTGAAACAGGACTGGGCATGAGTCTGAAATATAGCAGAAAACGTAGATATATACACGATCTCTGAATGTAGTCAGACACTGTGAATATATGACGAGTTCAGGTGCAGAACCCTGTAAACGGAAATCCAAAAATTGATTTAATTTAATACATTTTACCTGAAGGTAATTTCAATCCTGACTAATTCCATTTTGCCTGTGATGAAATGATTATGGAACAATGAACAAAGAATAGGAATGTAAAAAAAATACAACCTTTCGATGGGTTGAGGCCAATGTTGATCTGAATATGTGTGGATTGGCGTTTACAGAGTGTTGTGCCTGCACTATGCATATTAGCCCTATATACTGACAGTTCAACACAATATTGGTGCAGGGATTGATGTGGAGCCAAGCCGGGCGCACACAATATATACCACAAAATTGTTAGGTGTCAGGTAGAGGGGTCCTCCGGCAAGTATGGGAGTCACGTGACCCGGATGGCTCCTGGTGGGTGATTTAGAGCAGGCGCATGCGTGGATTGGATATAGGATAGGTAGAGCAAGTAATTATCTGAATAGGTCAAACCATAAGAGAAGAGACCCCTACGTGTGGACTACAGAATCAGGACCAGCTCATTTATATTTAAAGCCGCACTGGTCGATGAAAGCAACAAATTTGCGAAGCCAAAGCAGTTATCCAGATTTAATTCGACATATCTAACTTAGATTGTGGTTACTTATTAAAGTTGCATAGACCTATGGTTTTGAGTTTCTGTTATTTTCTGAGATAAATATATTAAATTGATTGGTATAATCTACCTTACTTTAGTTTTGAAGTAACTTTTATTGTAAGTGGTTAACTTTTGAGATATTTGAAGTGTAAACATGTCAAATTAATCTTGGCACGCCTGCCACAATGCTGACAGCATAGGCATATGCAGTAACAGATTCGACTAGATTGACTCAGTTTGCCTTTCTATCTGGCAAGACATGCTTAATAATTGCATCAGTATCTAAGTTAGATATGTACAAGTCGAATCTAGCTAAGCATTTTGCTTTTGAAAATATTATGCTTCATCGGACGATGCAGGTTTGATCGTAATGCTTGCATTGCGTTTGATTCACGGCAGGGAAGGGGACCCCCCCCCCCCATGCCTCTGGCGGTTAGCCCATTGCATCATTTCAGGGCTTCCCCCCCTTATAACCCTGCCCCCTGCCTGCCTCCAACCACTCGCCCTCCAGCCTCGCCAAGCGCTACTCCTCTCCAGCCAGCCTCCCTATGAGCTTATTTCACATTGTTCATTATACTCTATTTCACATTGTACTTGACCTGTATTATCCTGTTTGTTATTATCCTGTCATTATCCTGTTCCTATGCTGAGAACTTATCAATGAAGTGCTTTTTCTCCACCCCTGCCTCCTCTTCCTTCCTTGTCGCGTATCCACTATATGCTGCTCCATAGAAGGAAATGCTGAGTCAATATAATAGTTACTGCTGAAGTCCATGGTTCCATAGTTTTGACAGGCTTGCCAAATCATTTTTGTGTGTTTGCACTTCAAATATCTGAAAACTTACCCATTATAAATACAAATTTAATTCAGCACAAAGTGAAATAGATTTGGAGGTATAAAGTATTTATGCCAATATTATTTATTTATGTAATTCTCCTGCTTTGTTATTATTCGCATATTGTACTTCTCCTCTAACCGCTTTTGATATGTTCCTTTGTAGTTTGGGGTAGTGGAGGCTGGGTGCAACCTGGAGAGCCAGAGGTCTGCTATCAAGGAGCTCCCAAAATTCTCCTCCTGCCCTCACCCCCTACTATCTACCCCTTCCACTATTGATTTTGCTCAATAAAATGTAACGGTAGATCTTAACGGCCAGCCAGATTCTTAGGATTCATCCAATACATCTGTCTTGTCTTCGAATTTGTTATGGAAGGAATTAATAAGTTGTTGTCAATCTAATGCATTTATCTCAGAAAATGGCAGCAATTCATAACTCTTTTTTTTTAACCATTAGCACATTGCAAATATTCACGAACAAAAAAAATGTTGAATTCAATCTTTAAAAGCAGTGCATTCCCCTAATTAACCTAAAGCAGCAATAATGTACTGCAAAGAGCGGGCTGAGACATCTTAGGCATTTTAGACATTTTGTATTCACAATTTCCCTACATATTCTACAAACATAAACTAACCTGTTTGTAATATCTTGGGATTCTGCGTCAGAGCCTCAGATAACACTTACTCTTCCCCAGGTGCATTCTGACAACTGTCTGTCAGTTCCCACCTGATGCCACTCTCAACAAACTCATAAGGAAGAAAGGGAAGACAAGTGACGCAAGATTGACAGTGAAGAAGTTGTGCTTTATTGGCATCAACTCCTGTTTACCTACTAGCGACCTATCACCCTTACTCCTTACCTACTGTCCACACAGATCCTCATTACTCTTGTTAGTGTCTATAAGAATCAGTGCCTACAGCCCATTGAACCTGAGTCCCATGGTTTTTGCACACGGCTCAGTGCCTTTGGAATAGCTACTGCTAGTTTGTGTATAGAAAGTGGAGTCTCAGGCAGAGTGTCTGGGTTCCTGAACAAGAGAAGAGTGTATCCTGCTAGGGTGGCTAGCCAAGAAGAAGTGAATGCCTAGAGTGAGGTCTGGGTCAGATGTAAGGAATGCAGGTGACTGGGCCTCCCACAGCCAGCCAATCAGGCACCCTCTACAGCCTCGGGGCCAACGCCCTAATAGCGGGCAGCTGTCACTCAACCCCAGGTGCAGGCGGTGTCCATAATGTATGCAGGATGGCTGGGTGTCTTTGCCCATCGGCCCCTTGGTAACAGGTGGTTGCAGACAGTTACAATAAACATATATTAAAAATGTCCTTCCCCTCCGCTTGCACTCTTACTGGTGCCTAGAGGGAACATTAAGGCCCAGTCAGACCTTACCGGACTGATTACAGGACACCACCAGGCAAAGAATTGTCTAGTCCGGTGGTGTTCGGTGTCGAACAGTTGCAATGGCCGCCGTACAAAACGGATGCTAAACAGACAAGAAACAGACAAGAAACGTACATTAACGAATAGTCAACGGACGAGAACCAGACGAGAACCGAATGGCAACCGAATGTCAAACGGACGGACCGGACACCAAACTGACACCAAGCGGACACCAACCGGACACCAACCGGACACCTACCGGACACCTACCGGACCATTCACGGATGCGCCAAAAACCGACGGACCGAATTCCTGCATCACCGTCAACAGACTCTTCAGGATACAAAACGGACACCTAACGGATGAGTAACGGACATTAAACAGACGAAACGGAGTTAAAACGGACACCAATCGAGATCAGAACATGTTCATCGATAGACAAATTGGATGGTTTCAATTGTAAATATTTGAAGTATTCAAGAGCAAAACCCCACAAACTCTAATTTTCGGAGGGACCTTTACGGAGATTTACGCCTGAACTCTTGATCTGATCATTACTCATTGGGTCTATATGACACAGGGCAACAATCATAACACAATTTGTCAATACAGTTTACTATATCTGCATATTCATATTATATTACAGATTGAGACGTTCACTTCTATGACAGGGTACCATGCATTCCATAAGGTGATATTCGGATGGTGCAGTGTGTGTGTTACGACGGTGGTTCGGCACATTTAGCTACATTTGAGTAGCTGCAGTAAAGGTCACACAGTGATGGATGTGGGATCAGGATGCAGACGCAGTGTGGGCGTGGTGAGGGCGGTGTCGGGAGTGGAGACCGATCATGGCGTCTGCTAAAATAGCAAAGTATGTACTCTACCCACAACCAAGCCAGCCCCATCCTGATGTGCAAGCAATGCTTAGGTGGTGTAATGAATGTATGCAAATATATATACATAAATATATATTATGCAGTGTGTTCTGCCATTCAGGGTGTAAAGACTAGGTCTCCATAAAGTAAAGTTTAATCCTTCCTCCAACTAGTACTTTGGTCACCAGTGTGTAAAGTCTACTGCTAAAATATGTGGCTGTGTAGGCAGACTATAGTGAAATCAATACAGGCAAAGAGAAAGGAAGAGTATAAAGTGTGAAAGAAGAGAGAGTCAAGCCCTCTGGTTTATTATTTATATGGTACATGGATTCAGTATAGAGTATCAACCTACCCTATTCTCCGAATGAGAAACAAGCATTTGTAGCTCTACCAATGGGAATCCAGCATTCCTGGTCCCCATGGTTACCAGTGATCTGCCCACCACCACCAAGGTGTGGCTCCCCTAGCCACCACCTACCTGCCTTGAACTTGCATGTGGTGATCCTGACAGGTAGAGGGGGTAGGGGGTAATGTGTACGGCCCTGAGTGCCCCTTACACACAGTCCTGCCAGCACCACTATGTCTATTTACTTATCAATCAAGCACCACCAGCAACTACATAAACACATATATCCACCTCGTCACATATACCTGTTTCATTATAGAACATTTGCATTCCCCCACCAATGCTTTAATATCGGAATATTTGACAAAGGTATATGAAATTGCCAATATTGGATGCATGTCAAGTTAAACTAAACGGTTATGATGTTCAACTAGTAGTATAGCTAGTCTGAGTCTGGGCTCTGGGTTTAGTAGACGTAAGGTTCATATACGTAGTGTTTTATGTAGGCTGAATAGGGTGTCTATGCATTCACCCGACATCTGACACCATGTTATACGTGCATAGATGACAGATGCAAGTACATAGAGAAGTTGTATTGATTCCAGTCTACTCACTCTTACAATGGACGTCGCCATCTTGTCTAACCTCAAACCCAGATCCCACACACCAAGAGACCTATAGACTACATTAAGGTTCCAGCAGCGCGGTGCATTGTGGGATGCGTCAGAGCAAAACAAAGCAGCGAGAAGCACATGGTACATGCTAATACACTGGGTGCAGCTATGAAATGTGATAGTTTCAGCTCATCTCAGCTCTTGTTTGAAACATAGAATACCAACTAAAAAAATATATATAATAAATTAAGATATTAATCTGTTATCCAGCTTTGCATTTACATCAATATAATCAGCACATCTTAGGCCACGTGCATTTAGATTTAGACAAATCTGGGCACTCAGACTAGTGTTAGAGCCATAGCCAGAGTCAGTTTTATTTATTGTATTCATGTTTTTATTTATATTCTATGGTTAATGACATATTTAGAAATAGAAAATGAGTAGGGTTAATCAGATATTGGTTATATATTTCTTTGAAACAAGTGTTTGTTGACACATTTGACATTTTAATATTTAGAACAAGAATTACTTCTGACTAATCAATGGTGATGTAAACACCAGCCTATAAAGTGACTGAAATTGTATGTTTCTTAGCTCAAAATGCTTAATTATGGAGAGTTGTATCTTAACCATATTCATTATATTATTATATTGCATCCTTTCGTCCATGTTTATGCCAAATTGTTATGTATTTCTAGTTATTTGGAATAAAATGCCAGTTTTGCCCTATGCATATCGGCAAACTCAATGGCCAAACACCTTTGCTTTGGTCCCAGTGCCGATTTCAGCGCATGCGCAGTCGGAACCGTGATGTAGTGACCCTTTCTACGCCGGTGACATCTCAGCAGGTAATCAATCATTCACTCCTAAACAACTGGTCTTTCTTATTCAACTGCTCCTGAATGCCAGATTTGGCAGCGAAAAACATCACTTTTTTAAATTTAAGTCATAGTTTTGGCTCGGCTGGATTTTAACCCCACAACTTCAAATTTCACCATCTCCCACACAAGAAGCAGGTTCTCACCTCATTCGGTCATCCAATCTGGATTTGTAATATTTAGTAATAAAGCAGATATAATCTTCCAAGCATAACTAGTCACCAGCACTGTGCCACAACGTGTACACCACTGACATATCAGAGCTAGTCCACCTAGGTGGAACTATTTTGTGCTTTGATCAGTTCCAACTGTAATGTCTCTACAATCCCTGGGTTTGCTAACTGAACAATAATGCGTTAGTCAATTGTGGCCTTACTATAAAAGGGTTCTATCTGACAGAGTGACCGAATTGGTGTTATGGATGTAAAAATGTGCTATCGACAAAAGGCTATCATGCAGTTACACAACTGTTTCTCATCTGGTATTTTTCACTGAGATATATTAAAAATAATATTGTTCTATCTGCTTTGCTATCATGCAGTTACACAGCTTCAGTCCTCATTATCTCAAAAGCAGCATTTTGTCAGATAGAACCTTTTCATAGTAAGGTCGCACAATGTGGCAACGGAGGGTTTCATCCAAAGAAATTTCTCTGAATGACCATATGTTTGACGTCCAATAAGTGATAATGAAAAGCAATGGCTCTAGAGGCGCCGTTAAATAAAACAAGATTTGTGGGATTCTTCCTTTCCCGAGAATCAAACGCAATGCAAGCACTATGAATAAAGTCATATCAGGATGGTTAAACCTAGGATCTGCCATGATGGGTTAAATAATACGCTATCTGAATGTAACTAAGCAGTGGTTCCAAACTCGGCATCAGTGGTTTAATCAATACATGTCATCATCATGCTGTCGGTCGCGATGCGACAAAGACTGCTTTCATTACTTGACTGTCGCTCTCCATTTAGCTCTCTGCTGTGAGAGTTGCGTCCATGAGTCAGTCTTAATATCTCTCAGCTTCAGGTTTCTCTTGATGGTATCTTTGAACCGGAGACGGGGGCGCCCTCTCTTTCTGTAGCCAGAAGACAGTTGAGAATAGAGGATCTGCTTTGGTAGCCTGTCTGATGACATCCTCATGAGGTGTCCAGTCCACCGGAGATTCTTTTTGATCAGAAGATCTTCCATAGAGGGCAGCCCCATCCGTTCGAGTATTTCCTTATTCGTCACTTTGTCCTTCCAGGTTAGCCTCATGATTGAATGCAGATGTCGCATCATGAAGGCATGCAGCTTTTTCACCTGCTGTCTGTACACTGTCCAGGCCTTGGCTCCATATAGTAGGGTGGATAGCACGATTGCGGGGTAGATCTTACCTTTGACCCGAATGGACACATGGTGGTTGTTCCAGAGTCTCTGGCGTAGTCGGCCGAAAGATGCGCTAGCCTTGGCCATCCTCCTCTGTATCTCAGCATCAATGCGTCCATCACTTGATATAGTGCTTCCGAGATAGGTGAATTCCGGAACAGAGGTCAGCTTGTTTCCGTCAACCATGATCTCCTCCTCTCGGGTTCTTGTAGAGTTGGGTTGGTACAGCACCTCCGTCTTCTTGATGTTAATTTTCAGGCTAAACTTCTTTGATGCATCGGAGAAAGCGTCCACTAATTTCTGGGTCTCTCCAGCAGAGTGGGCAACCAGTGCACTGTCATCTGCGAATAGTAGCTCTCTCACCAGTATCTGAGTAGTCTTGGTCTTCGCTCTGAAGTGTGCGACATTGAATAGGTCAGCGCTCTGTCTGGACTGTATATAGATGCCATCCCCCATGTCTCGGAAAGCCTCGTCTAGCATTGCTGATAGGAAGATGGAGAAGAGCGTGGGGGCCAGTACACAACCTTGCTTGACCCCATTGGTAACCCTGAACGATTCCGAGACTTCCCCTCCAGCACTAACGTTCGCCATCATTCCTGTATGTAGAGCCTCGATCATAGTTGTGAACTTCTCTGGGGATCCGTACTTCCTCAGTAGCTGCCATAGCCCGGTCCTCCCGACTGTATCAAATGCCTTAGTGAAATCGACAAATACCATGTACAGTGGTCGGTCCTGCTCAATGCACTTTTCTTGTAGCTGCCGGAGACAAAATATCATATCCACAGTGCTCCGGTTACCTCTGAAGCCACACTGTGACTCCGGAACTACACCAGGTGTTATGTGAATAGATAGTCTGTTGAGTAGGATCCTGGCGAAGATCTTCCCTGCTATGGAAAGTAGAGAGATTCCTCTATAGTTCCCACAGTCTGTTCGATCACCTTTCTTGTATATACATGTATAATAGCATTATATCAAGTGATGGATGCATTGAGGCTGAAATACAGAGGAGGATGGCCAAAGCTAGCGCATCTTTCGGCCGACTACGCCAGAGACTCTGGAACCGCCACCATGTGTCCATGTGGGTCAAAGCAAGATCTACCGTGCAATCGTGCTATCCACCCTACTATACGGAGCCGAGTCCTGGACAGTGTAGAGATGACAGGTGTAAAAGCTGCATGCTGTGACATCTGCGTTCAATCATGAGGCTAACCTGGAAGGACAAAGTGACAAATAAGGAAATACTCGAACGGACGGGGCTGCCCTCTATGGAAGATCTTCTGATCAAAAAGAATCTCCGGTGGACTGGGCACCTCATGAGGATGTCATCAGACAGGCTACCAAAGCAGATCCTCTACTCTCAACTGTCTTCTGTTTACAGAAAGAGAGGGTGCCCTCGTCTCCGGTTCAAGGATACCATCAAGAGAAATCTGAAGCTGAGAGACATTAAGACTGACTCATGGACATCACTCTCACAGCAGAGAGCTAAATGGAGAGCGGCAGTCAAGTCATGAAAGCAGTCTTTGTCGCATTGCGACTGACAGCATGATGATGATGATAATATATCCATTATACTTTCGTTGCTAACTCAAAACCTCTCCATCCGGGTACTAACTGCCAAGGGTAATTAACACCCAGAAGAACAGGCGATTATGGGTAATTATAATCTGCTTTCATTTAAAAATTGGCGCCAATTTCCATCAGCCAGAAACTAAAATCTGTTTTAAAGCTGCATAGATGGATGAAGGCATCAATTTTTCAAAACCAAAACACTCACCTAGATTTGATTATACATATTTAACTTAGATAATGCTGCACTTATTAATCATGTGTTGCCACATAGAAGGGCCTATCGTGTCAATTTAGTCTATGTGGGCAGAGTTTTGGGTTGCTTGCCAAAATTAATGTTGTGTGTTTTGCTCTTGAGATACCCTAAAGGTTATCTATTTTTGTTTAAAGTTACTTGTAACTAATGTGATATATGCGTAATAGACGTCTAGACGTCTAGACGTCTAGACGTCTAGACACGGCTGTAATATATTCAAATGAGATGATGTAATGGAAAAGTGTGGCCAGCTATGGTTTGAGCCTGGAGGGGAATATAGTCATTCAGTATCCAGAAGTCAAAGTGTTCAGACGTTGTACTTTCACAACTAAGATAAGGTAGATTGTACATGTTATTCATAACATGCATAATTCACGGGGCGGAGGAGGCCGACACGAGATGAACTATGGTGGTACCACCTATTGGGAAATTCTAGAAGTAACATCACACTAGCCTGGCTCGCCGATGGCCGGATCCTTCAAGAACTAAGGGGCCGCCCACCGCCTCCAGGGGCACAACGCCACCACCACCAAGGAGTCAAATTTCCCGCCGAAACGGTCACCTGACTGAACCCCGCCAAGTTCAAATGACACAACTGCCAAACCAGCCACCACAAAAGGACCGACACCTTTTCTTCCCCCACCCACCCACACCACTCA
Source organism: Branchipolynoe longqiensis (assembly GCA_030323885.1). Lineage (NCBI taxonomy): Eukaryota > Metazoa > Annelida > Polychaeta > Phyllodocida > Polynoidae > Branchipolynoe > Branchipolynoe longqiensis. The sequence goes on along the minus strand of CM059194.1, from coordinate 10,733,766 downwards.
GAAAATAACTAAACGGATACCGCTGAGGGTTCCATCCCTGTCCACCAGGGCGCGTATGCATGGACAAAGTTTTATCACCTCCAGTGTTAACAGCGGGTCCCAGGTTATCTAACGCTGGTGTTCCAGATGAGTCACTGGGCATGTATAGGTACAAAGCGCGGCGGCGTTAGTTAACCTTTCAGCTATTTATCGATTTGGGAAATCCCTCTGCGATGCGGCGGTGGCGGCGGCAATATATTGTTGATGTTCGACAGTATGAATAGTGACGTCGATGCGGCGGCAGTGTTAATATCGGTTCAAATTTAGGGTTAAATTGATAAGATTTCACTTATTGCGTATGTAATTCTGTTAAATATGATCGCATTGAATAGATTTGGGCCTAATATATTGCTGCCGATGTGGCAGCGGCGGCGGCGATGTTTTGTTGATGTTTGACAGTATGGATAGCAATGTCGATGCGGCAGCGGCGGTGATTTGTTTAGTTTACATTTGTCGATTCGACAATATTAATATTGCCGCCGATGTAGTGATTTGAGTATGTAATTCTATTAAATATGATCGATTTCAATAAATTTGGCCCGAGACAGTCCCAAACACCGACGGTAAACCTGCTATGGGCTGGGGTTAGACTCTCCGACCTTAATCTTGCAGTGTTTCCATAACACTGCTCCATGCATACCGACTTTTCGCCGCTAACCCGGAGATCACCTCTAACCACAGGTTTGGAGCGCTAACACTGCTTCATGCATATGGCCCCTGACCTTGACATTTGAACGTTGAACTTTGATGACTTGATGACCTGATTGATTGATGGTTACATAATGCTCAGTTGACCCTAAGCCCATGTCACATCCTTTAAATAAAAACCATTATACCCACACCTTCTCCGCCTTTCGTGAATTATAGCAATCAATTTAATATATAAATATATCTTTAAAAAATGATAACACCTCAAAACAAACGGACTCTGCCACTTTAAGATGCCAATTAACACGGGAGGAAAGTGACATCAGACAGGTGATAGGCAGATAGCATTATGGTATCAGGTATGACATGTCATGATTGCAGTGCTTTGGATATCGCCATTATAGAAGTAGCTGACATTCAATATGGGATCTTATTTCCACAGTACTCAGTCGCTACTGTGAACATTTGCTGATTCATCAGTTCTTTTGCGTGGCGTGGTGCTTTTTTTGTTTTGCTGATGTTTTGGGATCATTGCAGTATGCTTCACCGCCACCTTTGTCCAGTTAAATAATAAACAATTTTCAGATTTTTAAAGCAAAATTCTTGCCTAAATATGAAAACACCGAGGGTAGTTTAACGATAGGAGGATACCAATAGGTTGGACACTGTATGTGCACTATTTCTAACTGTGATTCATGTTGTGTGAGCTCAACCCAGATATTTCTCTTCATGTTTTAGAGTGTGTGCTCTGCATGCATATTTACTTATTGACAGCAATGTTATTGTGAGCATTGCGCTTGATTCAGCAGGGGAGAGATGCACACCAGCCCTAGCGCACTGCACCTTGGCCTGGATATCAGATGGACAGCCGAGTCCACCATCCATCCACATGATTGACAGGTAGGCTTTCACACCTTTTCTCCCACCAGCCCTAGCTCTCTGTGCTCTCGTCACATAGCAGCAAGCCAGCGGCATGCATACGTTTTTTGCCCACCCACCCTACTGCTGCGTGTTCTTATTTCTTTTGGGCAGGACCCCGGAACTACTGTTGGCCTGCAATCACAGACTCTTGTCACCGGCATGTCTTCTCTACATCATCCCTTGTTAAACCAGAATGTAAAATGACAAGCAAGTGAGAAATTCCCCGAAGCAATTACTTAGAGCTTCAGAGTCTGATGAAGCATCAAATTGTCAAAACAAAGACACACTCATCTAGATTTTGATTCGACATATCTAACTTGCCACATAGAGTAAATTTAACAGAACCTGTTGTTGAATAAGCTTATACAATTATTTGAAACCAATGTAAGATAGATCTTTGTTTTTTGTTTTTGTATTGAAGTGTTTTTATTCCTCTGAATAACATGTTGTCAGTGATATTGCACTGGTCTTCCAGCCCTAATGACAATTGCCTCTACACAGTAAACAAATATACAACAATATATAGATAGACAATTACAGCAAAATAAGCAAAACATTGGTACATGAATGATAGGTCAAAAACAAAATAAGAGAAAAAAGAAACATAGATGGCATAACTGATTATCTTTCTAGTAGTAACATACTCGTTGAAATGGTGATGGGGGGATGGAGGGTGGGACTTTGTAATTGAACTTGTATTCATGGTAATCTCAGGTGGGGCCTGTTGAGTTAGTAAGTAGGTTAATATTGATTAATTGTGTACCTCAGTAGGATCCAAGTAGAATTATTTCCAGGCTCATTCCATTGTAGATGTGTTTTTTGGTCTAGTTGGCTGCTACTGGTTGAGTTTACAGTGTATGTTTGTTTGTTTGGGTGTGCTGGAGAGGGGGTAACAGTGAAAGGAACGGCAACAGCGACCCCAGTGTGGCATTGATCTGCTTTGGCCTAGGTTGGTTGATTTAAATGTGCATGGAGGTTTATCTTCAAAGTTTTGTAACAATCACTGTTCCTGACACTTGCTGGTAATTGTTTCCAGAGTGCTCCCCCGAGAACAACCGGTGACTTTTTCATTTGACTAGTTTTAACATGTGCCACTTTCAGGAGGGTGCCTTGTGCTTCATGTGTGGCTTGTGTTGGTCTGTCTATGTAATATGGGTCTTTCGCGCGGTGGTACATAAGGCCTAATATCTGCTTGTCTCTGCAAATATTTAGGGCATTTAGTTTAGCTTTATTGTGCATCTCACTGGTATGTAGTGTTTTTCCTTTAAATACTGTTGCCAACCCTCTGTGTTGTATAGTTTGGAGCTCTGTTTGCTGCTTTTTAGTTAGTATATTATATATTATGTCATTATAATCAATGATGGACAGTATTGTGGTTTTGTACAATAAAAGACCAGTCTCTCATATAATGCCTTATTTTCCTAAAGGTGTTCATTTTAGCTGTCAACGTTCTATTAATCCTATTGAATTGACTGGTTCCTAACAGTGTAGGGTCAAGTGTAGTACCTAATTATTTATAACATAGAGCCTCCTTAGGTAGGCTATGCACTCTCCTACTTTTATACTGACAATTGGTGAGCTGGAACGTTTAGTTTTAGTTGCAAATATTACATATTTAGTTTTATAATATTTATGAATAGTTTATTTTCCTTTTTCCAACGGTTTACTCTTTCTAAATCATGATTCATTTTGGATTCAGCCACTTTTATATCAGCATCCTTAGCTACTCGTGTGCTGCCACCTGTCGGTCTTGCAGACGTGGCAATTGTGCGTAATGCTTTGGGATTGTGGGTAATCAGGATCGTGAACACAGACCAAGGCGTGCCAGTACTAAGGACGTCTATTGTGTCGCCGACTAGCGGAATTCTTTAGAACTATGTAAAAATCTCAAATGCCGACTAGCGGGTCTTTTCTAAACCTGGTCGCCAATCAGGTAAACAGGACTTGATGACGTATTACGCAGTACACTCGAACTGCCGATGCGGCCCTTTTCGGGAAGGCTTTTGCTATATAAGGCGGCGCAGCGACAGGGTTTGGTCATTACGACCGGAGGAGCCAGGAGACAATAACCAGCCTTAAATTGGCCTCCCACCCACCCTACATGTGAAAGTGGAAAGTAGGGCCATAGCATCTCTAGCCTCGTTTCTTAAGCATTTGTGAGCTGACATTTGTATAGCCTGACGTTTAACTTTCCTTAATTAAAAATGCCATAACTATATTTGCTGTGTTCGTGTTTTTCCTGATCATACAAATTAAAGTTGCATAGTCCGCTATATGTGTGTGTATCTGTCAGGGTGGAAAGCTGATGGTGTCTTCACAAACCTGGTGCAAACACTGCCATACAAATCCGTATGTAGAAAGTGCCACACCCCCCCCACTCCCCTATCCCAACACCCACCGCCTCCTCCTCTCTCATCCCTACCCCATCCCTCCTTTCTCTCCCAGATCGCACACATCACTGACATCACGGACATCACCCACATCATCCACACCATCCACATCATCCACATCCCCCACAACCTCCACATCCCCCACATCTTCCACATCCCCTATATCCCCCTGTTGCCCTGCCTCCCACGCATCCCCCACATCCACACATCCCCCACCAGTTCCACATCCCCACATCCACACATCTTCGCATCCCCCGCATCCCCCGCATCCCCCGCATCCCCCACATCGCACACATCATCCACGTCCCCTACATCCTCCACATTCCACGCGTCCCCTACGTCCCCACATCCCCCACATTCCTCCATCCCCCACACCCCCCACATTCCCCACATCCCCCACATCCCCACATCCCCCACATCCCCACATCCCCCACATTCCCCACATTCCCCACATCCCCCACATCCCCCACATCCCCCACATACCCCACATACCCCACATCCCCCACAACTCCCACATCCTCCACATCCCCCACCACCACATCCCCCACATCCACAAGGCCACGCCCCGGGATACTGCAAAGTGCAATCGGCTATGTGATTCCAAGTGACGTCAATTGTAGCTTAGGTACTCAGTGTTAAACCCCGAGAGGGTTATGTGCCACTCAAACGCCATCAAGTCCGGCTGTTGTGAGAATCAAAAAGCGCGCTTAGTTGTGCTTCCATTACAAGGCGAGCTACACAGAATCACACACAGGACATGTTGGTGTTTTTGGTTGCAGTTTTACGTCCTGGCAACATCCAAGGTTATATCAGGGCGGCTACCGACTTATGACAGTGCACACTCATGGTAGCTTTATAGTGCTGCCCAACTGGGAGACAAGGCCACCAACTCCATGACCTGATATCCCACCCAGGCAGATTATCCTGACATTGAGCGAACCAGTGGTTGCCCTACTCTAATAATGCCGAGCGCCAGGCTAGGAAGTGACAAGTATTATTATTAATTTGCGACCACCCAAAAAATGGGTGCTCGCAAAGAGGTCGCAAATGCTGGGAAACTGCGCGCAAAGTGGTCTTCGGTACTCGCCAAAATTCATGCAACCATTTTGTTAACAAGGAAGTTGCAGCTATTGCACTAAAACCTTAATTGCGACCAAAATGGCCGCACAGAGATCAGCGATCATTGCGTTGGGGCAAACACGTTGCAAGAAGGTTGCAAGGACATTGGTTGATTCGTCAAAAATGGTCGCAAAGTGGTCACACTGTGGTGTCAATGTGGTCGCAAGCATTTGCAAGTCATAGTGTAAAGTCGAGGGCTGGCAGCTGTGGTTGTGCAGGTAGGCTAAATAGGAAATCACTACAGGCAAGAGTAAGAAAGGCAGAGTATAGAATGTGCAGAAGGAAGCAGAAGGAGCTTCCTTGTTTTATTATTATATAGGTTGTAGAATCCAAGATCGCTGTCACACCTAATCAGCTCCTCCAATCAGCAGTAGGCATTCTCAAATCAACCAATGAACATTGAACATGCTTGTATCCAAGCCTTGGTTGTTTATGGCTACAGTGCCCTGTTGTGTCTGGGTGTGCAGTGATCCGTAAATAACAGTCACGGGGGGGGTATGTGAGCAGAGCTCCTAAGGCTCTGTCACACTAAGAGTAGTGCCCCTCTCACACTATCTATGAACCACATAATGTCTATCGAAAACTCATAAAGGATCACCAGCACCACATAATACCTTAATGCCTCTGGCTCTATATATCATTTACCTTTTCATATAACAATTGTAATTCACTATAGACCAGTTCACACATCCACCAATGTCTAATTATCGGGAAATTTTACAATAGGCTGACTGGGGATTTACTGATATGGGAGCTTACACGTGTCCACAACAAATTGCCTGTTTGACAGGTAGGCTGATTATAATGCATTTTTAATGAGACTCTTGTTTATACATATACCGATGGTATATATATATATATATATATATATATATATATATATGTGCCCAGCGGCCTGCCGCTGGGATGTAAATGCACAACACAGGGGGTCAGCACGCCGGGCGAAAGCCCGCGACTAACTGGCGTGTCGACCCCGTTTAAGATAAGGCGGTGGGAGGCGGCTGCCCCAGAGGTCAGCAGGATCAGCGCAGGACTGGCCACGGCGCGGCGGGTGCTGTCGCCGTGCTCATGGGCTTGACATCGCCATTTCGATGTTTTATTAGTCAAAACTTTATAATAAAAAAAGTCCTCTTTACTCCCCCCAGGTGTGCCCGTTCATTTAAATATATATTGATATTTATATATATATATATATATATATATATATATATGAGGCTGTCTCAAAAGGTTCTCTATTGGATTTCAAACGTGTTACCGGCAAGCCTGTTATTGTGCTAGCCAAGACGCTCAATAAAGTGTCCGACCCAACACTTGTCTGTGTCCTTCCTTTGTTTACATAGCCCTACTTTATTTATATGTATTGGTTGGGTTATAGCAGAGTTCCATGTGGATGACATAGTGAGTGCTGGCATGCTGAGTGCAGTGGCACTCAGGCCCTAGCCCATCTGCCAGAGCAGGGGGGTGAACACAATCCAGTAGGGGTCAACACAATCAGGCTGTTAGGAGGAGCCAGATCAAGGTTGGTTTTGGCCAGGCAGCCACTGGTGTGGGCAGACTACCAGTTGCCATGGGGACTGGAAATTTGGTTCTCCTATTGGGTGACTGGGGTGGTGTGACCCCACTACTAGGTGTGAATATGGAATTCCCCAAGTGGTGGTTACAGATAATGGGCCGCAATTTAGTTCGCAGAAATACAAGTCTTTTGCGGCATATTATGGGCTCAAACGAGTATACAGCAATCCCCTATAACCACAAAGCAATGGTCAGGCTGAGCGCTGTGTGCAAACGGCTAAGAATATGGTAAAGAAATGTATTATAGATAAGAAAGATCTGAACATAGCATTACTGAATTACAGGAATGCTCAGATACAGGGTCTTAACGCATCGCCAGCCCAGTTGTTGATGTCACGTACATTGAGGTCACGCAATCCAGTGATAAAGAGTAAATTGCGTCCAACAGTAACACACACGACGCGACAAACAGCAAAAAAATGACAGGAGAAACAAAAAATGTACTACGACCGAAGGGGTGTAAAAGATCACAGGAAGTTGAAGGCAGGGGACAATGTACGGTATAAACACCACAACAAAACATGGGAAAAGGGCCTAATAGTAAGGGCTCAGATGCCCGGGCCAAGAGATTATGTAATTAGGAAGTGTGAGAATCGCATGATTCGAGGAAACCACAGACACTTAGTAAAGTGCCCAAACAGTCAAAGTGAACAAATCACAACAAAAACCAACACACTGAACAATACCACCATTTGCGGGCAAGCGTTGCGACAGCCCGCAAACTACACTATGGGCGAGTGAGCCGGCAGTACACCGATATGGGTATCATGGAGCATAACAGGAGGAGAGAGATCATGTGGTACAGACATTAGTAGAAAATAATTGGAGGTTTGTGTATTACTAGAATGTATAGCGAAGAGCTTAAGAGATATTAATCTCACAAGAGGATGTTTGATGATGTACAGGATTTAGTTCTTGTTTGTTAATATTTTTATTTTATTTATATTTATTTATATATTTTTTTATTTTGTTGATTTTTATTTCTGTATTTTTTTATTATCATTGATTGTTACAGATATTATGTGATGAACTATTGTATCGATTATAAAACAGGTTGTTAGTTGTTGGAGAGATGAGTTTATACTCTTGCATTTTGTGTTGACGTAGAAGATTGATTTTGTCAATACGTTCTTCTCAAGTAACATGGGACTTTGTAGTGTACCGTGTGGTGATACATAAAGTGCCTCGTTAAGGTGAGGATATAACGCAGTGTTCCGGGAAGGAGAGATGGAGGATGAGGAGGGTGTAACGTGAGTAATGAAAGAACGATGGGACTAGGGTTAAGTAATAGTACTTAAGAATGCGGCCTGTGATAACGATATGTGAAATCAATGTAAACCTGAACGGAGATTATAGACATATTAAATGAGGATCAATATGTTTAGAAAGGGAATGCGGTAAAGGACTTGAGCAGGTTGCCTGATTGGCACAGCGTTGATGGGTCATTGGGTGTGAGCCAATCGCAGCATAGTGAGGTGCATGTGTGAGTGAGTACATATCGGCGTGCATTGGCTGGTTGCTGCTCCCTGGGTCTCTAGTAAATGACACAAAAGGAGAACCTTCACTATTTTAGCAACTTTGGGGCTTGCCTCTGAATATTTCATTCCCTGGGCTTATTCTGTTTTTGTTAAAACTAACGCATTGGTCTTCTGATCATAGACTGCATCAGCAAGACTTCACATACAAATCCCCGTCCTGATATGACCTTAGATGTTGCTAGGACGTAAAACAACAACAAACAAACAAACAAAACACATACAAATGTGATATGTGTTCCCAAGACATCTTGATGTAACGGGTTTTTAACATTGAAATATGGGATACATAATTTATTGTATGAGTATAAAGGGGCGGAGCAGGTATTCTATATGGTTTTATGGAACTTTGTATTTAATTGCTTGCTATTTATTATTTACATATTATTTATTGTGCTATTTGCTGTGGGCCGGAACATGCAGCACACGGCTGGCACCACCACCCTTTAGGCATAGGCCAGCCAGAGTGCGTCAGACAACATTGGCTCCGAATTTTAAACTTTTTTCTGTAGGTAGGGCTGTTTATTGCTCGGCCAATGGGCCTCTGGAAATAAAGGTAGACTTCCAACACTCCTCGTCTTGCTGTCTTTTTGTGTCCCTTAATTCGTAGCCAACCTTAGACTAAGCATATATATTTTTTTTTTTCTGATGCCTGGGTCCCTAACAGTGACACCAAAGGAGAACATTCAATGTTTTAGCAATGTTGGGGTTTGACTGTAAATATGTTATTCCCTGGGCTTACTCTTTTTTTGTTAAATCTACTGGTCTTAGACTGCATCAGCAAGTCTTCACACACAAATGTTATATATCTTGGTGCAACGTCTAGGGTGGTCCCCAAGACATGTGGATATAATGGGTTTTTAACAGATTCAAATATACAAAGTATACGAATGGGTTTCAGGGGTGTAGCTAGACCTTTAATGATGTGTACACCTAATTTCGGCAGGGGGTTTAAGAGGCCCCCTAAGCTTAACCTGGCGGATTTTACACATTTTACACTTGAGTTTTCGACACTCCAGACTACTAGATGCCTCCTCTCTCTCTGTCTCTCTCTCTCTTTATTATTTTTTAATTTAATTTTTTTGGACAAGACGATGAGGACGTTTTGGCGTACAGACGTACGCCTAGCTATGCCCCTGGGTTTACAGGATGTGCAACATGGGTAATGGGTTGGTTTGGGTTAGATAGCTATGATAGGCATTGGTATTGCAGGTGGTAAACTGGCGATGATTGGTTGGTTGTTGGAGTTTTATGTCCTGGCAACATATAATGTTTATTAGGACAGGTACGGACTTGTGACACTGCACACTCATTGCAACTTTATGGTGCTGCCCCACTGGTAGATCAGGCCGACAGCACCAGGACTTGATATCCCAGTCTAAAAACATAGTTCAAATAACAGATGTGTACCTGAAAATAATTTTAACTTTGTATTTAATTATTTGCTATTTATTATTTATGTATTATATATTGTGCTATTTGCTGTGGGCCAGAACACGCTGCACGCGGCTGGCACCACCACCCTTTAGGCAGCCAGAATGTGTCAGTATCACATGAGCTCCGAATTTTTTACTTTTTTCTGGTAGGGCTGTTTATTGCTCGGCCAATGGGCCTCTGGAAATAAAGGTAGGCTTCCAGTACTCCTCGTCTTGCTGTCCTTTTGTGTGTCCCTTAATTTGTAGCCAACCTTATAGTAAGTATATTAATGGGGTTTTCTGCTGCCTGGGTCTCTAACAGTGACACCAAAGGAGAACCTTCAATGTTTTAGCAATGTTGGGGTTTGACTGTAAATATGTTATTCCCTGGGCTTACTCTTTTTTTGTTAAATCTTCTGGTCATAGACTGCATCAGCAAGACTTCACACACAAGTGTTATATATCTTGGTGCTCCGTCTAGGGTGGATATACTGGGTTTTTAACATATTCAAATAAACAAAGTATACTAATGGGTTTACAGGATGTGCAAGATGGATAATGGGTTGGAGTTTGGGTTAGATAGCTATGATAGGCATTGGTATTGCAGGTGGTAAACTGGCGATGATTGGTTGGTTGTTGGAGTTTTACATCCTGGCAATATCTAATTCATATTAGGACAGGCACCGACTTGTGACACTGCACACTCATTGCGACTTTATAGTGCTGTCCCACTGGTACATCAGGCCACCAGCAACAGGATTTGATATCCCAATCAAAAAACGTAGTTCAAATAACAGATCTGTACCTGAAAATAAGTTTAAAGTTCACTAATTCCACTTTTCATATGAACTCATCGTTATGGAGCAATGAACGAAAGAGTAGGAAAAAAAAGAAAACTGTCTGAAGGTTTGATTCCAATGTTTATCTCCATTTTTGGATTGGCGTTTACATGGTTTTGCACCTGAACTCTTTATATGTTTGATGTCCAATGATGAAAATCAATGTGCTCTAGAGGCATCATTAAATCAAACAAACTTTGGAGGTTAGTCTGTACATAAGACGCATGTGTCACTGGTCCGAAATTAGTCACAGATGGCTTTACGTAGAGCATCCGCCTCCTGTTTTGGGAGATCGGGATATCTGAACCCATGAGTTTGTGTGTTTGAATCCTGGTCGAGTCAAAGCAATGACTTAAAAATTGATACTTGTCATTTCCTAGCTTAGCTCTTGGCATTATTAGGATAGGGCAACGACTGGTTGGCTCAGTGTCAGGATAATGTGACTGCGTGGGATATCAGGTCATGGTCCTAGTGGCCTTGTGTCCCAGTGGGGCAGCACTATAAAATCACCATGAGTGTGCACTGTCGCAAGTCGGTAACCGTCCTGATATGACCTTAGATGTTGCTAGGATGTAAAACAACAACAGACAAACAAACAAGCTTTGTGTGGTGCTTGTGTGTTCAGGGAAGCGTGGAGAAGTGACCACCAGCCATAAACCCAGTTGCTGTGTGAATATTTAAAGCCAACTCCAACTGGACACATTAGAATATATTCACCCCCAGTCCACCCCCTAGCATGAATGGGACTGACCCACTTTATCTACTTGGTACCTCTGAGTAGACTCCTTTGTGATAATTATGTTATCATCATCATCATGCTGTCGGTTGTGATGCAACAAAGACTGCTTTCATTACTTGACTGTCGCTCTCCATTTAGCTCTCTGCTGTGAGAGTTGCACATTTGATGAAAGTTGCCTGCAAAGGTGTTGAAGTGCTGCTGGCTTTTGCAAGTTACCAGCGGCACTCTCTCGGGGAGCAAATAGAGGTTTCAGACCGGCAAGAACATGTCAAGACAGGTGCAAAACTATCTGTCCCTGCAGTGGCTGGTCGGGAGATGTTGGGAGTTCCATACATCAACCGCCCTTAATGCTGCCACAGTGACATGGTTTTCTGTTTAGGGTTTGCTCCCTTAGCCTTCGGTTCTGCCAAGAACTTGTACCACAAGACAGTGGTTTACAACGTCAAACTCCCTGAGGTATTGCTGCTATGTCTGCAATGCCTGCATACCATGTATTATGTAAGTCTTGAAATTAATGAATAATGTTGATATATCAGCTGACTTGTGCTACCTGCTGATGGGGTTACCAAACTACATATACATATATTCTAAATACTAATAGTATTGTCACATGATTGGATGACGGGACCATGGTGCTCACAACAGACTGTATTCAATGAATAAACAATATTTACAACAAAAATAAACAAATCACTTAAAAAAAACCAGCGAAATAAGAAATATTATTCGACACTAGTTTTGAACATTTTAATTGAACACCCTTAACATTGCTCGTTCCTATTAATGTGTATGTTAATTGAATATTCCTTCGAGCAAAATTATTATGTCAGTCTCATGCCCCACCCAGCATTGTCGCATAGTGTTTGTCAGGCTTTAAGCATGGTATCAGTAAGTTTGTTGATATAAAGCCTGAGCCTACGCTTTTACCGACCCAAAGGATTTTTAACCTCCCACATCGCATAGACATGGTTTGACGACGCTGTAAGTTATACACAGCAGTGGAAATCCAAATTGGCAGAGGTGGGGGGGGGGCATGGGGAATCGAACCACCAACCTTCAGATTAGGAGTCCGACACTCTAATCACTGTGCCACAGAGAGCACCACTATGGCTCGGTAAGTTAATATGTAAGTAATGCCCAGGTGTTTCCCCTGCTGTAGGAGGTTGCGGAAGATAATAATAAAAAAACCTTCTCCGGAGGGAAACAAATATGCTTTTTCTATGGAGCATGCACATTGAGGTGCCACCTATGACATTAGTTCTTGCCACTGCCAACAGAGGGAGCGAGCATGGTGGCCGAATAGGTAGAGCGCGGGCTTCGCTTGCGGGAGATTGAGAGTTTGATTCCCAGTCGAGTCAAACCAATAACCTATTAAATTGATAATTGTTGCTTCGTAGCCTGGCGCTCGGCATTAATAGGATAGGGCAAGGACCAGTTAGCTCCGTGTCAGGATAATGTGACTGAGTGGGATATCGGGTCATGGTGCTAGCGGCTTGGTCTCCCAGTGGGCCAGCACTATGAAGTCACCATGACCCAAATCGCACACTGGCCCAAATCGGCACCCGTCCTGATATGACCTTATATGTTCTATTGAATTGACTAGTTATTCCCTGTGGCTTAATAACTGCATCAGCATCTCAGTTGGATATGTAGAATCAAATCTAGGTCAGTGTTTGGGTTTTGAAAATTTGATGACTTTGTCGTGGGGGTAATGACAAAGGGAAATATTGCGCCTAGAGCGGGAATCGAGCCCACATTTATTGAATTCCGGGAAAGTGTGCTACCCATTACACCACCTACCCAGGCCTACCGGTCTATGCTGCTCCTTACCTGAGAGGTCAGTGCAGACTACTACACTTTCATTGGAATATGCAGCTTTAACATCACCTATATTGTCTTTCGTATCAGATACTGCACAGTCGTTATCTTCATCATGTTGTTGCAAATTTAACTTCCAGTATGTATCAAAGGTTATCACACGCGTTCATATTTCACCCTGTTTGAAGTAATCCAGGCAGTTTCATGAAGTCTCCATTACAGCGTTTTCACTGGATTCTTCTAGGAAACACAACCATATCATTGCCTTACAGCAGTATTTAAAAATATCTTCTAAGAACTGATGGGTAATAGAATGTTGGCGAGCTACTAGGAGTGCTCATGACAGTTTTGGTGGAAGTGATTTTAAAATTCTAAGAAATTAGTGAATGATGTGGTGAACAAAACCTGCGCTGGTTATATCAGTGACATGTTTCTAACACAAACACAGAGCTTTATTCAAAACATCGCCACTAAACTGCTATCTACAGTATTAGTTTTTCCCACAGCAAGCTTTCATTGGACTAGGCAGCTTTAATGTCGAACCTGAACATTTATTCTCGGCACTGCAATCACAGTCTGTGTTGGTAGTGGAAATCTTCTATTACTTAATCACAGTTAAGGAGACGTATATGAGTAAAATGTCAAACAAATTAGCATAAACTACCGATGCAAGTGAAGGTAGAAGAGAGACAACCGACATGTGCAAGTTTCACGGCACACACATGGAAACAAAAACAACAGCAAACAACAAAAATCTGTCATTTATACATGTTTACACGAATGAACCACTGTGGGGGTTAGCAAAATGGCATTTTTAGTTCTGACTTAAGTCACTGCATACAGTAAATAGAACCATTTTAATATTCCAAATTCTTATCATGCATGCACAAAATATCTCAGTGAACCATTATTTACCAGGGTGTTAGTTGAATATTACAAAATGCTGCATGGTATGGCATGGGGGGTTTGCGATCTCCAGGGGGGGGGGGGTGATTTCCTAGGAAATTGCAAATCCTGGGGTGTGCAATTTCCAGAGGTTTGCGATTTCCTGCTACACCGGGACTCACTATAACCGATGTCTATTTTGTTATGCTGGTTGGGTCGTTAAAGAAAAAAACAAAAAAGACTTGACTGGGAACCGAACTCCCGATCTCCCGCACGCCAGGACCATGCTCCGCCAATTCGGCCCCTAGCGCCTGGCGTGACTGACGTGAATGAGATTTGGATGTGCCGCGTGCAAACGTTAATGCGGAAACACGTGCATGTACTGCCGTGGAGCTGGCATTAGATCCCAGTGGCTCTGTCAGTGCGCATGTGTGGCCAGCCTTTGTGACGTCTGTAATGTAAGTGTTCTGGCGAGGCACCAGTACGCCTCAGCTTGGTCCCCTGCCACAAACAAGCAATCCTCAGGCTTGGCACAAACCTTGAACTTGACGAGGGGGGTGGGGGGGGGGGAGGGGGGGTCGTAACCTTACAACGGTTACCGGCTGCAGAACTGCAGCAATATAGAAAGGCACCGATAAATCGGCCCAATCTTTGGTTTGATGATTAAACTTCAGGAGGGATGGTTGCTGAAGCGCAGATCTCCTTAGAACAATTAACGAAGAGTCATTGGGGCAGCTCGGGATCCGCCGGTCCAACGGTAGCAGTGCACTCCTATCAAAGACCCTATACTACTAAGACCGCTCACTCCCTATCTCTCCCAAGGTAATGTAAATTTTGCAGTGCCACCTTGTGGTGGGTTTGATCAGCCCGGCTGCTGGTTGGTGTTTCACATGTAAACACATACAATTATATTATACATGAGATAGGTAAGTATGAATACACATCAATATGAAATTGCTATGAACAAATACACATCATCATCAGCATCATCATCAGCATCGCCATCATCACATATCTTTCACATTCATCTTTTATACATTCATACATAGAATATAGCACCTGTTTAAGCAAGAGAACAGCCAGCGCACCAAGTGGTGGGTTTGATCATTTTGATTACACAGTACAGGCTCAGTGAGCCATCTTAGTATTATAGGGTCTTTCCAGCAGTAGGGGGTTCAGAGGAAGGGACGGGTAAAGGTGGGTTCAGCAGTAAAGCGAAGACAGCGAAAAAGGAAAAGGACCCCCACCCAAGCCTTAAGGAACAAACCATTACCGTATCGGACCATATATATATATCAAACTTAGAAGACCGGTAAGGAGGGACCAGTGTGGTTGTTCCTCCATGCGGCTTGCGCTACTCTGCGGTGGATCATCGTCAAGGCGTTAAGCCCATAGGACATCAATTTATTAAGCCTATGACATATACCAATGCTGGCATCTATTTTTGGCTCGATATTTACATTCCCAATATATATATAATTCAAATACAACTCTCAAAGTGAGATGCCGGTGTGGCGGTTTAAAATCTCAGTGTGTTTAGATTCTACGCTTGAACGTACTGAACGTGCTGATTGATATTTGACCTGAACTAACCATTGGAGATTGAACGTACTGATCCTCTCTGCTCCTGAATAAAGATTAACCAAGCTAACACTATGACTCCGCCTTCGAAAATTACAAGTGGGCGACTGGGAGATTGGGGTTTTATTTTGCGGCATTTTAAAGAGATCTCCCGCCAAATCTGTGCACTTGGCTTCTCTGCATGTTGGTGACATCATATATATATATATATTTTTTTTTGTTGGGTCCATTAGTTGTTTAAGCAGGGGAAATTTCAGTGATAGACGACTGGTCTTCCTCATTCCACTGCTGGTCGATAGAAAGCCCGAGCCTGCACTTTTACTGACCCAAGGGATTTTTAACCTCCCACTCCACATAGACATGGTATGAGAGCAACCGGCCTTTGATGACGCCGTAAGTTATACACAGCGGTGGAAATCCAAATTGGCAGAGCTGGGGTCACGGGGAATCGAACCGCCGACCATCAGATTAGGAGTCTGACCTAGGAAAAAATCAGACACTCTAACCACTCCGCCACAGAGAACGCATAGTTTGTGTTTGGTTGAAGAAGCATTGCCTTGCTGTGTCCGGAGATCACTATGGAAAAGAGCTGGAATGTTCTTTCTCCCCCCGAATCAGGCAGACTATTAGCGCTAAGTATATAAAAGCATTGCTAATGGGAATTGTCATTACTGGGGATTCTTCTTTCTGAGGGTGACTAACATCCACTTTGGCCTTTGCTGTCTGAAGACTGAGGAAACTATTGTAACGTTGTTTATAATATATTACATATACATGTATATGGCCAGAATTGTGGGTTCGAATCCTGGTCTATGCGTAATATTTCCCATTTTCATATGTATATATAGGCCTACATGTGAAAATCCTGTGCTATGGGTAATATTTCCCAGTTTCATATGTGTATATATGTAGGGAGCCTAGGTCGTGCAATGGTTAGTGAACTGGCCTAAAATTCAAAGAGATGTGGGTTTGAGTCCCGCTCTAGGTGCAATATTTCCCATTTTCATCACCCCTATGACTATGCGCTGTATTGTTGTTGTACCTACCCTGTGTATGTATGTGTTAGTGTATTGCCTCCATGTAATTGTAAGCATTAAAAGACTTACAATTCCAGGGCGACGAGTGTAGTAGTCTGCACTGACCTCTCAGGCAAGTAACAACATAGACAGGTAGGCGTGGGTAGTCTGGTGATATCAGGGAGCCTAGGTGCTGTAATGGTTAGCACACTGGCCTGGAATGCAAAGAGATGTGGGTTTGAGTCCCACTCTAGGCGCAATATTTCCGGTTTTCATCACCCCCATGACATATATACATTTGAAAACTGTGACTGTTCTGGGGAGGGATGAACGAGGAAGCAGGGATTCGAATGACATAATTATATTCTCAGGACAATCGATTCCAGCAGTGTTTTTCATTTACATTATTCATTACACTACAGAACAGAGCCCTGAAAATCTGCCTCAGAGTAGACAAGCTGCACCCCACCTATGACATACACAAAAGAACCAAAGTAAAATTGCTAGAAAATAGGAGAATAATTCATCTGAAAACATTAGCATACAGCTATAGTCAAGACAATAAAATCCTAACAAAACCACAAAGGGCAACTAGAGCAAATAATGCGCCACTACTAAAGCAGACCAGAAGCCAAATAAAAGCTCACGAGAGAAGCACGCTAGAAATGGCTGCCAAGGTGTGGAATGCCCAAACAGTAAAGGAACGACAAATTCCTGACCTAAAAACATACAAAAAATATCTGTGCAAAATAAGGCTAGGAACCCCCAACTAAGCTGCACCGCAAAAGGGCAGGTGATACATGTCACGGCCCACCAGCGAGACGCCCAATGGAAGGTAACCATACCAAAAGCACCCAGATAACACACCTCACAGCTGCGTACAAGCCTATGATATGTAAATAGGAGTAGGCTAGTCTAGAAATAAGAGTAGAAAAAATAAAGCACATATATGCCAAGAAAATCCAAAAAAATTAACATAGACTACTATAGTACTAACCAGACCAACCAACTATCTATCTGCTACTGAAATACAGGCAATCAAATACCTTATCAGCAGCTACTGTGTGATAAGACAACACCAACACTACAGCTGGCCAGCATTGAAAACAAGCCTGAATACCCAGGCTTATATGCTATGGACAGTATAAATACAGCCTCAATAAAAAAAATAAAAAAAATAAAAATTGTTTGAGCAGGCCCGCAGGTGAAGTCTGACAGGAGCATGAAGTTATGCCAGGAATTAATGTAATCATCAGAAACATCTCTACAATGTGTTTTATGAACGAAGAAGTTAATCAAGCACTGACATAAATCAAGCAGTCATATCAATAATCAGTAAAATCATCAATCAATTAGCATGAGTCATCAAGATCGATTGACATTAGTCAATCACATAAGTAACATAGTCATAAATGAAGAAATGAGAAAGTGTATCATATTTTTAGGGACAACTTTTTGTAGAGTTATATGTTTTTTGTTTTTTTATTTGTCTCATTGTTTTTGGTTTTTATCGAGACAAGTGGTAGTGGGTAGAGATATAAATAGACCGCACTCACCAGTCCAGTCAGCATTCGTCGTATGCAGACTAAAAAACCTAAACATAAAAATAGATAATCAGTACAAACCAACCCTCAACCTAGTAAATCTTAGTAAAACTCTTGTAAGTAATCTTTTAACAATCATTCATCTATATCATGGATCTTTAGAGTAATACCAAGCTTAGGTGGGAGTGGGTGGGCCCCTGAGCATTCGCTTCGTATTCATAAGATTCGTAAGAATCTAAGTAATACGTCAACTTACAGCTAAATCTAGTTTAACTGTAATATTCTTACATCATCTTCTGAATACCAGAAGTCAACAAGCAGGGGAGAGATTTCGTAGATCTTTAATTATTTAGTCCGAATCAATCTGATATTAATTTAATATCTTCTTCCCCCCCCCCTTTCTTCCTTTTTAATAAATTTAACTATAAAAACCATTGTAACTTCAAAATTCAAACAATGTGTGTACCTTAATTATATTATTAAGAATTGCTCTTTGAAACAACTCACTAACAGTTTAGTATTGCAACCCCATTTTGAATGATTACAGAATTGCATCATAAAAGTAACAAGTTTAAATGATAGATATGACCATTGGCTGAGAGGTTCTTGGGGCATAACCGCACAGAAAGAACTATTTAATTAAGAAATGTATCATTCTTATGTTGTCCATACATTGATGGGACCATTCGAAATTAACAGTCCTATAGCTAATGGATGCCTTTAGTAATGTTAGGAACTCTGTAATATTCAGATTCAGAATGGTTACATCTGTGTATGCTTCCATTGTGTATTGGGATTTTATTTCCCAAAAGCATGTGGTCATGATTTTTAGAAGAGATGTGCAGCTGACGAGTGTCAGTGGAAGAGTGAAAGATGAGGGGGAAGGTAGAAGAGTGCGGCAGAGGGAGCCTGGGATTGGCTACTGAGGAGTGGGCCACCTGGCTGGAGGTGGGTGCGTGATTGACAGGTGGGCGTGGCTGCTTCACTGGCTCTCCCCTACCCCCCAGTAATGACAGCAAATGACCACCTCCGTGGTCATTTAACCCCTGCTCTATGCGTAATATTTCCCATTTTCATATGTGTATATACATATGAAAAGCATGTCCTATGCATAATATGTCACATTTATATACGTGTATATAAATGTAGTAGTCTGCGCTGACATCTCAGGCAAGTAACTACATAGACAGGTAGGCATGGGTAATGTGATGATATCAGGGAGCCTATGTGGTGTAATGGTTAGCACACTGGCCCGGAATGCAAGGAGATGTCGCTTCAAGTCTCGCTCTAGGTGCAATATTTCCCATTTTCATCACCCCCATGACATACATATGAAAATCATGTGCTATGCGTAATATTTCCCATTTTCATATGTATATTACCATAAGTATATATACATATGAAAATGGTAAATACACATGAAAATGGGACATACTACGCATAGAGCAGGATTCGAACCACACTTCTTCTCATTCTGGGGCTGGTGTGATAACCATCTCACGACCTAGTCTCCCCGATGTAATCACCGTATCCTCACCCACCTGTCTATGGGCGTAATCGATTAATCAACTCGGGTCACCCGACAGACTCTGGTCGATTAATCGAATACGCTTCTCCACACTCGGGGTGGAGAAAATGGTGGCTTAATCCAAACTTTTGTTGTTTGTTTTAATAACCGATATAACTACAGCAAAATCGGATTTAAATTATTTTATGATTGCATAGTTTAGTTATATTTCCATTTCATTAATCTGTGTTATTACCAAAGAAAACACTGTAGGACTGGTACTGGTAGCTATTATCCTGCAGGATGGTACCAGTAGAAATGTGACGTCATCGTTCCTAGCAAACCCCAGCCAAGAGGTGGGTTACTGGGGTTGGGGCGTTTTGCACACGCCACATGTTTTTGTCAACTCGACTTGCGTTGTTCGATTTGAAATTCTAACAACTCGGGCGACCCGAATCATCCGTCGTGTTAATTGATTACGCCCTATGTGACTGAGAGGTGAGCAGGTGAGTTCAAAGCTAGTACAGTTGTCAATCTGGAATAGGAAGTCTTTTAAATGGTTTACATTCATAAGGCATTGATGAAAATGGGAAATATTGTACCTATAACAGGTTTTTGAAACAACACTTCTTGCCAGTATGCGGGTAGTCTGCTAACCATTACACCACCTAGAATACCTAATGTAATCACTGTGTAAAATATTCCGATAATTACACATTGGTGGTTAATGTGAACTGGTCTATATGGAATTACAAATGTTATATATAAGGTAAATGATGTAATGTGACCCGATGCATGTGGTATTGTGTAGTGCTGGTGATCCTGTACTTAGATTAAATAGACATTGTGTATTATATAGATAGTGTGAGGGGGGCACTACTGTTAGTGTGATAGGGCCTTCGCAGCTCTGCACACAAACCCCTCCCCCCAACTGTTAGATACGAATCACTGCACACCCAGACACAACAGTGCAGTTAGGCCAAAACAACCAAGGCATGGATACTAGAGTGCGTACTATTGATTTGTGGACATGTGGATGCTTACTGTTGATTGGAGGATGTGGTCATGTGACAGGTCATCTTGAATTCTAAAACCACTATATAATAAACCTGAGGGTGCAATCTCTCTCTACCTTTGACTCTATATTCTGCCTTACTTCTACTTGCCTGTAGTGATTTCATATTAGCCTGCCTACACAACTACATCTGCCAGCCGACGACTTTACAACTGTATCCACGCATACATATCTATGTGATTGAGAGGTTATTTCAGGGTAGTACACTCGTCCCCCTGGAATTGAAAGTCTATTAAATGGTTAAGGTCCATAAGTATTTTAATGTTTGCGATTACATACATTCAGGCAACTACAACTAATACAACAACATACATACATACATAGGTTCAACCACCATAGAGAGCATATCTTTCTGGGATCCAGCTCATGGGAAATAGTGTCCTGAGGGTGATTACAATTGGAAATATTGCACCAAGAACCAAATCTTTTTTAAACCAGATCTTGCCATTATAATGGTACCACACTATCAATAGTCCCTGATGTAATCACTGTATCCAGCCCCACCTGTCTATGTAGTTCCTTGCCTGAGAGATCAGTGCAGATTGCTATATATAAATATATTCATATATATATAATCATTCATATATATATAATCGTTTACCAATGACTATATGTAGTTCCTTGACTGACAGATCAGTGCAGACTGCTATATATAAATTTATTCATATATATAATCATTCATATATATAATCGTTTACCAATGACTATGTGTAATCTAATATGTATATTCAAAACGTATATCCATATATGTTCGTATATAATACATTTATATGAATCTAAATATATATATATCCATATAAGCATTCATATACATATTATATATGTGATGTATAACGCATTATACGAGTATAAATGCGATGGGAACATTCATACTTTGCTACTTCCTTAATCGGCACATTGGTGGAGTGCCCCCCCAACTGTCGGAGAGTTGTATACGGGTGGCCTCCCTCGCGCCACACACACTGGAGGAATATATATTCAATTGTGCAGTCATACACATACTAATAAGATATGCAAATATATTCATGTACATATTCACATATTTATTAACATATCAATGTGGTCATAAAGATGTACAATAATTTATGTAAACATATAGGGAGACCTAGATCAATATCTCTATCAATATGCATAGATTCAAGTAGATATATATATATCATCCCTAGTCTTATATATTTTCATATTTACTGAATGCCGTTTAATAAAATTGTAATATCAAACTTTCCTATTTTAATTAGAACTATATCAGGGCTGTAAGTTTCCAAATAATACCTCATATTAAACACCCGAGCAATATGATACTGACACAACTCTTTGTTGCTTCTCTTTTTTTAATCAAACTAGAACATATTATTCTAACACTTCGTAAAGCTTTATTGCGCGATATAGATTTAAGCACTAGTTATGCGTGTAGAATCGACAGTTGTATTTAGATAACATGTTTATCGAGGGAAATGGTCAAGTGAGACTGGATCCAGCCACATGTTTCAGTAGGGAGTGTGGTTGCATATCTAATAATATGGATAGATGTTGTTTGTTGTTGTGTTACATCCTAGCAACATCTAAGGTTATATCAGGACGGATACCGACGTGTGACAGTGCGCATTCATGGCGATGTATAGTGCTGCCCCACTGGAAGACCAGGCCACCAGCACCATGACCTGATATCCCACACATTCACATTATCCTGACACTGAGCCAACCAGTCCTTGCCCTATCCTAATAATGCCAAGCGCCAGGTTAGGAAGCCACAAGTATCAATTTGTAAGTCATTGGTTTGACTCGACCAGGGTTCGACCCCACGACCCCACGATCTACCAACACGGGAGACGGACGCTCTAACTCATTCGGCCATCCCATCTGGAGCTTCTACCTTACCTAACAGTGACCGTGTTATGTACTACACTCGGTAGCGATTCTTTCCTCTTGATATGTTGGTATTAGTTAGTTGATTAATCAGTTCAAATGTAAGTCCTTTTCATATCGGCATTAGGCAGTGTCGGGAAGGGCTGATGTATCACAGAATCACTTCTGTGATTTAGAGGATGCATGCAAATTGGGCGTGGTATGCATCTATTTGATTCGGGCGTAGCATTTTTTTTTAAATTGTTGATGGGATGTTTATGCTGTCCATAGCATATAAGCTTGGATGATCGAGCTTGTTTTCAATGCTGGGCAGTTATTGGTCTGTGTGTCTTAAGATTATGGTTTGTGGTTAGTGATCTATATTAGTTTTGTTTTATTTTCTTGGTAAGAGTCTTCCTCTTTATATTTGTTCCTACGCTTAATTCTAGACTAGTCTACTCTATTTACATATTATAGGATTGTACGTAATAGGTAGTCGGTTTATGTTTCGATTCGATGTTATCTGGCTGTTTTCTGCCAGGGGGTTACCTCTCATGGGCTGTCCAGCTGGTGGGCCGTAACATATCACATGCTCCCTTGTGGAACATCTTAGAGGGGGTTTCCATATAATCGGTATGTAGATGAGTACTTAGAGGGTGGCCATTGTCTGTTTCATTACTTGGTGGGGTGCTAGCAGTGGCTGAAGTCCTCCAGGGATGGCCACCGACTTCTGGCAGGAAACACTCACAACGGCTGTATAGTCGGGCCCAACCGAGATACCGTGCCTCAGGGAGCCTTGGCGGTGAACTGGTTAGAACACCAGCCCGGAATGCAGGAGGTGCGGGTTCAATTCCCACTATAGGCACAATATTTCATATTTTCATCTCAGCCCCCCACGACAGTAGTTTGATACTGTCATAGGGGGTGATGAAAATGGGAAATATTGCGCCTAGAGCGGGACTTGAACCCACATCTCTTTGCATTCCGGGCCAGTGTGCTAACCATAGCACCACCTAGGCTCCCTGATATCAACACACTACCCATGCTTACCTGTCTATGTGGTTACTTGCCTGAGAGGTCAGTGCAGCCTACAACACTACCATCCTCAGCAACAATTATCAATTTTATAACTCATCGTTTTGACTCGGCTGGGATTCAAATTCCTGCCCTTCCGCAGGGGGATCCTGCGCTGTTCCGATTCGGCCACCACGTCCGGTCCTGCCCGACTATATAACGTGCCCCAGATTTTTCAGATTTTTCAGATTTTTCAGATTTTTATTAGAATCTGGGAGCTGCTGAAACCTATAGACTCAGTATGTGCATGTGCATGCCAAAAGCAATATGGTGTGTTTTCCACATGAAATATCTACAACATTAACCATTGATAATCAAAAATGTTTAAAAATAAAGTAAGGTCGATTATAACACTCAGCGTAATATTTACTAACACGCACCTAATTTTCTTTTTCTTAAGACAACAAAATTACAGAAATTCAAAGCCATCGGATTATGCAGTTTTAAGTGTTTTGGTTTTGAAAATGTTGCGTTGGTCGTAATGCTCATGATGCTGTCACATTACGACGCTTCTCGCCAACGCGCGTCGACGTATGTGATTTTTTGGCGCAATGTCGGGATACGTCAGGACGCATTACGCGTGCATTAGATGCACGTTGGTATTCATTGATGGACGGGGATGGTCAATGAGGGTCAGCGACATGCGACGACACTCGGGTGCCAACATTATGGTGACGTTAGGGGGACATAGAGATACGTTACACGTGTGGAATAACGTTATGCGAACGGTAGGCACACGCCGCGTGCACGTGAGGGTCGTTCCCGCCCGCTGCGCCGAACTGTTGCTTTGTTTGACTGTTGTTGTTTTACATCCTAGCAACATCTAAGGTTATATCAGGACGGTGCGCCAAACCTTTTCTTTTTTTTTCTCACAATGTCGACTGCATACGTTGCACTGTCTCCGAAAAGTTTGACGTGTCTCGACGATTAAAAGTGATTTTGCGCATTGGCGGCGCGCCGGCGAGAAGTGTCGTAATGTGACAGCACCATCACATTGCATTTGATTTGCGGTGGGGGAAGAGCCTGTCCCCACTCACGCTCTCCCTCCTAGGCTCCCCCTCCCCCGCTCCGCCCCACCCCCAGCGTCTCGGGCCTACGCCGGTGGCGCCCCGTCCCTTCCACTTCCTCGCCACCTCCGCTCCTCCCGAGAATCACTCCACTCCTCCTCCTGCTTCCATCCAGGTAACACCTCCAGCTTTTTCCACCCTCCCACCCTTACAACTATTTGTCTTTAATTTTTTCGCTGTTCTTTTCGTATTACTTGTAGGGTCGAAGGCTCTTCGGGATTCTCTTCCTCTTCACCACAATAAACTTCCCCTTTTAAATGCTGTCTTCTTCCTTCGCCGCGCGATCAGACGGGATGGTCGAATGAGTTGAGCGTCCGGTTCCTATTTTGGGAGATTGAGGGATCCAAACCATGGTTGAGTCAAATCACTGACTTAAAAATCGATACTTGTTGCTTCCTAGCCAGGCGCTCTGCATTATTAGGATAGGGCAAGGACTGGTTGGCTCAGTTTTAGGATAATGTGACTGAGTGGGATATCAGGTCATGATGCTGGCAGGCTTGTCTCACACTGGGGCAGCACTACAAAGTCGCCATGAGTGCGCACTGTCACAAGTCTGTACCCATCCTGATATGACGATAGATGTTGCTCGGATGTAAAACAACAACAAATAATCATAATTGGGCCCGTCTCAAGAGAGGACGGGTCTAAAAAAACTGGAAAGAATGTGAAAAACTCGGTCTTGCTTAACTTTAGTTTATTCCAGTTTGAATTTGATCTGCCTTAATTTAATTTTCCCATTACCCCAGTTACGACGGCATTAGGGTGTAAGGTGGCAGTTAACCCGATTAGATGGCACGGTTTCAACACGAACTGAGACCTAATGAGTTAACATGACTACTAATTAAACCCAGGTACATAACCAAACGTGATGGCTGAATGAGTTGGAGCATCTGTCTCCCGTGTTGGTAGACCATGTTGTAAATATAGTTTATTCATTGAATAAAGTCTTTTGTCAGCGCCGTGGCACTGGTCTTCCAGCCATGTGACAATACAGTTATTTACAACATATGTATATGTAGTCTGATATTGTCATCAGCAGCTAGCTCAAGTCAGCTGAAATAACAATATTAATCATTCCAAGACTTACATATGGTAGAGTTTGACAATTCACATATAAAATAGTAGTTATATGTTGTATACATACATACTTAAATACATACATCTGTATTGATTAGACCTTTACAGTACAGAGTGGTTAGGTGCATAGTTTCCCTTCACAGGTTTGTATGCCTACTGTGTTGTGAATTGCATAATTATCATGTTGTTGGAGTTGGGATTTTGAGATGGAGTGTTAGTAGAATGGTTTGTTTATTCTGTTAGATAGAGCATGGTTAGCTTCTAGGGTTATGCTTAAAAGGTTAATACCTCGGGTGTGTTTTTGAGTACATGAAGTAGTTTGAGTAAGTAGGTTGTTAGCAATGATGGGATAAACTCGTTCGAACCCACGACCCCAGGATCTACCAACACGGGAGACGGACGCTCTAACACATTCGGCCATCCCGTCTGGTCCTGGATTGACGTGATATCCACGTGTAATAAATAGTTAAATCTAAAATATTCACTGCAATAATCCCTGAGCAGTAATATTGTTTGTAATTATAAAATACAGTGTTTTTCCACTTTGGTACAGACTTAATAATTTGTGTTGTTTATTTACTATTTTACTCACGTCAAAAGTCAGTTTTTCCATGGAAAAAGAGTGAATTAATGGAACCATATGAGAGGGAGGGGGAAACATTTATTAAAATAATTAAAATATCACGTCCTTATTTAAACCGGGAACTGAAAGCGCAATTCCATGTTGACGCATGCGCATTGCAAAAAGGCCGATTTGAAACGGGGTCCCCTTTAAAACTGCAACACCGGGATACCAGGCGCTCTGGGTATGGCATGGTGATTGATTTATCAGTGGGTGTTTAATGGGGTATCAGCAACAAAGGCCATATTCATTGTGAGAAGTGTTCAACTTGTATTGTGTCATGTTAGTATTATTATTCAACCATCGCTGTTTTCTAGAATTTAAAAGCATACAATCAATTTATTGTCCACAACCACTTAGGAACATAAGAGCGCAGGAGCAGGAGGAAGAGGAGGAGGAAGAGGGACACGAGGACCAGGAGGAAGAGGAGGAGCAGGAGGAAGAGGAGGAGCAGGAGGGAGAGGAGGAGAAGGAGGAACAGGAGGAGCATGAGGAAGAGGAGGAGCGGGAGGAAGAGGAGGAGCAGAAGGAAGAGGAGGAGCAGGAGGGAGATGATGAGCAGGAGGAAGAGGAGGAACAGGGGGAAGAGGAGCAGGAGGAAGAGGAGGAGCAGAATGAAGAGGAGAGGCAGGAGGGAGAGGAGGAGCAGGAGGAAGAGGAGGATTAGCAGGAAGAGAAAGAGCAGGAGGGAGATGAGGAGCAGGAGGAGGAGGATGAGCAGGAGGAAGAGGAGCAGGAGAGGAAGACGAGGGGCAGGAAGAATAGGAGGAGAATGAGGGAGAGAAGGAGCAGGAAGAAGAGAAAGAGCAGGAGGGAGATGAGGAGCACGAGGAAGAGGATGAGTAGGAGGAAGAGGAGGAGCAGGAGGAAGTGGAGGAGGAGGAAGAAGAGGAGGAGCAGGAGGAAGTGGAGGAGCAGGAAGAAGAGGAGGAGCAGGAGGAAGAGGAGGAGCAGGAGGGAGATGAGGATTAGGAGGAAGAGGAGGAGCATGAGGAAGAGGAGGAGCAGGAGGAACAGGAGGAGCAGGAGGAACAGGAGGAAGTGGAGGAGCAGGAGGTAGAGGAGGAGCAGGAGGGAGAGGAGGAGCAGGGGGAAGAGGAGGAGCAGGAGGAAGTGGAGCAGCAGGAGAGAGAGGAGTAGCAGGGGGAAGAGGAGGAGCAGGAGGAAGTGGAGGAGCAGGAGGAAGAGGAGGAGCAGGAGGAAGAGGAGCAGCAGGAGGGAGAGGAGGAGCAGGAAGAAGAGAAAGAGCAGGAGGGAGATGAGGAGCAGGAGGAAGCGAAGGAGTAGGAGGAACAGGAGGAACAGGAGGAGCAGGAGGAACAGGAGCAGCAGGAGCGAGATGAGGAGCAGGATGAAGAGGGGGAACAGGAGGAACAGGAGGAGCAGGAGGGAGATGAGGAGCAGAATGGAGAGGAGGAGCAGGAGGAACAGGAGGAGCAGGAGGAAGAGGAGGAGCAGGAGGAACAGGAGGAGCAGGATGAAGAGGGGGAGCAGGAGGAAGAGGAGGAGCAGGAGGAAGAGGAGGAGCAGGAGGAAGAGGAGGAGCAGGAGGAAGAGGGGGAGCGGGAAGAAGAGGAGGAGCAGGAGGAAGAAGAGTAGGAGACAAAGAGGAGGAGCAGGAGGAAGAGGAGGAGCAGGAGGGAGATGAGGATGCTGAGGAGGCACAGGAGGCACAGCCGGCAAAGGAGGTACAGGATGCACAGGAGGCACAGGAGGCACAGGAGGCACAGGAGGCACAGGAGGCACATGAGGCAAGGGAGGCAGTGGAGGCACAGGAGGCACATGATGCACAGGAGGCACAGGAGGCACAGGAGGCACAGGAGGCACAGGAGGCACAGGAGGCATAGGAGGCACATGAGGCACGGGAGGTAGAGGAGACACAGGAGGCACAGGAGGCACCAAAGGAGGCTGAGGACTCAGAGGAGGCACAGGAGGCATAGGACACAAAGCAGCGATCTGATTGGATTGTTCAATTGCAGACAGGCACAAAGCCAACTGTAATGAGGAATACAAAAAAAGAAGATTTGGTGGGGTCCCTTCTATTCATACTGATCTAGTAGCTTGTTTTCAGAGATGTATGGGTGATATTTCAACCAGGCCCGGCTGAAGGTGCAGGTACCTCAGGCAGTCGCCCGGGGCGCCACTTGCAAGGGGGCACCAAATAGAATTCGCAGTTATCCATCCGCGTGAATTTTTTGTTTAATTATACTTCTAAGAATGCAGAAGTTCAGCTTGGCAATAATCCTAGGCCGTTCCTGAGTCCAGCGACTGTCCGGTGCTAAATTACGTGGCAGAAGAACAACAGTCGACAAAACATGAAAAAACATAAAGGTTCTATCTTGACAAAAAAATAGCATGAAGGCGAGGTGAAGAAGATAATGTGTGTGGCTGTCAGTTGGTACCCGCTCCTGGGCTGCTATGGGCAGTGGGTTTGGTGATTGTCAATAGTTGACTAACATGGGTCTTGGTGATTGTCAAGGGTATGGTGATATGTGTATTGCTGATTGGCCAAGTGTATGTAGCCCTGGACAATACACACATATCCAGCTTGTTCCAATTGGAAGCAATAACATGTCTTACAGATTCTAGTTCAGTTAGGTCAAACCAGCCCACTCCTGAGTGTGCCATCTGTTTTAATTAATGTGGCAAGTCGGGTTTAAAAAACAAAAGTACATCCTGGCAATATCTAAGGTCATATCAGGATGGGTACCAATTTGTGACAGTCCACACTCATGGTGACGTTTTGGTGCTGCCACACTGGGAAATCAGGCTGCCAGTGCCAATATCCCACTCAGGCACATTATCCTGACATCAATCCAACCAGTACTTGCCCTATTCTATTAATGCCGAGTGCCAGACTAGGAACCGAAAGTATCAATTGTATAAGTCATTGGTTTGACTCGACCGAGAACCGAACTCCCGACCTTCTGCACGCAAGGCCAGCGCTCTACCGATTTGGCCACAGCACCCGGTGAATATTACTGGTTATTATTAACAAAGCAATATTAAATTTAGTAAAAGGAAATGCCACTCTCAACACACATCATTTAACAAGGAAGCCTCCATTAACTTCGCAGCATCTAAATGGAATTATTCCGCCTCAGAAAATATCAATTTTTGTTAGAGTTAAAGTCAGGAAAGTGACTAAGGGAGGGAGACATTGGCTCTAATCCTCAGAGGAGAGTTAATGTGGGCTTCCAACAAACTCTCAGGGGAGTCCACATGACATGTTCCCGTGCTGGGCCAGAAGAAAGCCTGTCTGCTTCACTGTTTAATTCCGGATGCTATTTACAAATATATATAAGTATATATAAAGAGATAGAGTGATATATAGATGAGCAAATTGTGTTACGTTTCAATGGCAGTAGCATGGCATATATGGGGTTACATTTCAATAAGAATAGTAACATTTATACATATGTTATATGTGCTCTATAATCTATTATGGGAATATAAACAAGGACACTATCTATCTTCAGTTCCCTATGTAATAGTATATTCACTGTATGCTATCTAACTGACTCTGTGTAGTACAGTATGGGCCACACTGGCGCCACCTGTGAGGGACTCTAAGCACTGCATGCTACCTGCATCTGGCAGTTATCGCCTATAGACCCATATGTATTGTGCTCCATTTCAATAAAATAGTAATATATATATGTATATATTTATGGGACTGCTGTCGCGCCCACAATCTCGTGATAGTTTAGTTTTCTGACATCCTTTTTAGTTTTGAGGTAACGTTTCAGAGCCCACTTTCTTCACAATTTCCTTTCGGCGTTCGTACTGGAACTACTACTCGTTGAGCGCCGTCGCCTCCGACCATCTAGTGTCCGTCTCCGCGATCGTCCATATGTTGAATATACTGATTCCAGGGTAGTTTCCTGATGCTCTGTAACCGCTTCTTTTCCAGGGGCCGTATGCACGAATCGGGGTTAGGGCCGTAACCGCAGCTAGGCTAGCTCCACACGGCTAAATGTAAGAAATCGGTATGCACGAATCGGTGTAGCGCTAACCGCGAAATTTAGCCTAGGCTAAGCTAAACCACTTTCTGAGTTGGAGTTATGGGCTATCCGGTCTGGTTAGTGTGACGGCCGCCAATATATTACAGCCAAATTTACATACGCAATAAGTGAAATTGAATCAAAATAACCCTAAAAACGAAGCGATATTAACACTGCCGCCGCATTGGCGGTGATATTAATATTGTCGAATCGACGAATGTAAAGTAAACAAATCGCCGCCGTCGCAGCGACATCGATATCCATACTGTCCAACCTCAACTAAAAATGGCTGCCGCTGCCGAATCGATGGCAATATATTAGGCCCAAATCTATTCAATGCTGTCATATTTAACAGAATTACATACGCAATAAGTGAAATCTTATCAATTAAACCCTAAATTATAACCGATATTAACGGTGGCGCCGGATTAGCGGCGTTATTCATATTGTCGACTCGAGGGAATTCCCAAACCTATAAATATACTTACGGTTAGCTATCCGCGGCGGCTAAGACATTGGTGCATACCGATTCACACATTTCTCCAACCCCCCGCTATCCTGAGGTAGCTAACCGCGGCTAGTGTGTTAACTCCGGCTAAGCCTAACCCCGATTCGTGCATATGGCCCCAGAGTTCTAATAGCCGACTCCCACAGCACCGGTGTCCTGCTCCTAGGTCAGGTGATAATCCGCCATTTCTTTCCATTTTCCTAATTTCCTTTTCTCCCGTATCGATAGAAGCTTGTCGCGCTCTTCTCACAGGCGACTCACTTCCTCCTCTGGCTTTAGTTCCTTGATTTTGCAAAGCGTATCTCGTCGTAAGTCCGCAAGAGACATCTTATTTAAAGAGACCTCTATTTCCGTAGCTCATTCCGGCAATCCCGATTTAGCCATTTTCGCTGTAGAACTCCTTGTTGTTCTTAATTTTCCACAAATCCTCAGCCGTATCGTGGCTATCACCATACGCACCACATAAATATATTGCCATCCTCCACCAGACCAGAAAAAGGCTCGCAAACTATGCCTTGTCAGTTTAAAATATAGCGCTCTTGTGATGCCCACAGTGTGGAAAGGCGTGTGGCTGGGGTGATGGTGGTGCCAAACTCGCCTGGCGAGATCCGGCCCGCAGCAAATCGCCTGATCAGTCTGTATGGAATAATAATAAATAGCATGCATAATAAAAGCGGAATAAATATCACAAGAATGCTCCGCCCCTTTACATTCATATAATACGTCATATATCACATATATTTATGGGACGTTCGTAGGACTCAGCAAATTGTGTTACATTTCAATGACAGTAGCAACATATATATATATAGAATATATTGTGTTACATTTCAATGACAGCAAGGATTTGTTGAACATTTATATATCGTGTTACATTATTATTGTATTATTGTATTATTATATATATATTGTCGCTGCCAAACTCAGGTGGGATTCGATACATCCCCCTCACCTGCTGCGGATCTCGTCGACGGTGGCGACACATGCAGCAGTTATTGGTGCTAAGGCCGCCAACCGATTGTATTCATTCCTGATTCAAAATTGTCATTATGTACAGACCGGGCAGTATTCTGCGCCAGGGCTCAGAAATACAAGACTCAACCCAGGTCTGTGTTGTGTTGTTTATCCTGTAGTAACAATTTATATATATGCTGTTTAAGAATTATACGAGTATAATAACCCGGAATATCCCTCCTTTCCCTCATCACTCACTCAGCTGCATGGACTGATGGAGTCTGCCCTAGTCATCTACTGCTCCAGCCTTTCCCAACCCCAGCTTCGATGGTGGCGCCACCATATATATGTGCTATATAAATTATTATGTGTATATAAATCAAGAATAGTATCTAAAGTGTGTTGCTGTCCTTGCCCGGACACCTGTCCCTTCCCAACACCCCTTATTCTCTGCAGGCCGCTCCATAACCGGGCACTCTCTGCTTCCCCCCTCATGGGAACCGACTCGAATGGTCTCTCGCCACTCACTTCAAGCTTATATATAAATGGGAAAACCTATTTATTACACGAGGCTCTCTTTGGCTGAGCAATATAGCCCTATCTATAAATACATGTTCGAATGGATACTCAGTAGAGGTAGCACCACATGATCAGGCCGTGTGGTGGCGCCACCAATGGCCCAGCGAGCTGGCCCCGCCCCAGCAAAAAGACATAGCATGCATCAAATAGGCCTATCTCATTCGGTAATAATAAATAATAGTAAACATTAAATAATTAAATACACCAAAAGGGGTGTACCACCCATTTATATATCTATAGTACAGTTTATCTTACATATAATTATACTGTCACTCTCATTGAAATGCAACATATATATTGTATTACCTTTTAATGACAGTAGCGACTAACATATATACACATATATGCCAGTATTGTCATTAGAAAAAAAGCTTGTTTTATTTAACGACGCATCTAGGGCACATTGATTTTTTTATCATCAGCTATTGGATGTCAACCATATGGTCATCCTAACATATTTCTTTCGAGGAAACCCACTGCCACCACAAAGGCTACTCTTTTCGATAAGCAGCAAGAGGTATTTTATATGCGCTTTCCAACAGACAGGACAGCACATACCACAGCCTTTGAAGGACCAGTCGTGGACCACTGGTTGGTATTGTTGTTGAAATGTAACACAATTGGCTGAGTCTATCTAACCGCCTATAATTAATTACTTTGCTCTTCGCTGTGAAAGCATGTAGAGATAGCAAAAAGCCAGGTTTCATTATGGATGCTACTCAGTGTGTCCTTTACTTGGATATAGGAGTAGATAGTGTGCAGCAGTACATACTGTAATCACGCATGTTGCTACATTGATTGGTTGTTTGAGGTTCACGTCCTGGCAACATCTAAGGTCGTATCAGGACGGTACCGACTTGTGACAATGCACACTCATGGCGACTTCACAGTGCTTCCCCAGTGGGAATCCAGGCTGCTGGCACCATGACCCAATATCCCACTCAGTCACATTATCCTGCGACTGAGCTAACCAGTCATTGTCCTATCCTATTAATGCAGAGCGCCAAGCTAGGAAGTGTCAAATATCAATTCTGTACTAGGAAACTACAAGTATCAATTTTGTAAGTCATTGTTTTGACTCGACCGGGAACCAAACTCCCAACCTTCCACATGCCAAGCCCACGCTCTACCGATTAGGCCACCGCGCCCGGTTGTATGAGGCTAGAACGGGTCCTCTCGTTAATCAGTGGTTCCCAAGGACACACATGTGCATGTTGAGATTAACTAGAGAATAGATGACTGCTGATTTTAGCTCGCACTCATAAACATACTCCCTCACCCTTTTGTGTTGTTTGGTTAATGATCATTTTATTCAGCGAATAAAGGTATATTTTCAGGGCCGAGGCACTGGTCTTCTGGCCATATCATGTTATATTCATTCATGTTTATAATGTTCTTAATTATTATGCGCATATTATGATGCAATGTAATTATCCTGTATCTCTATATTGTCTTCCCCGACCGCCTGTGACCTTTCCTTGTAAGTTTGTTGTGTTGGGTAGGTGGTTGCTGGTGGTTGGTGTGTGGCCTGGATGGTACGCTGGCTGCTCCAAGCAGCCCTACTCCCTTCCTTCCCTCCAGGTGGCACCTCTGCCCCCCCTCCATCTGCCCACTCATTCATGTTTATGTGGCATGTACCTAGTTACGTGAATATTATTCAGCAAAGTGTAAGTTAGTTGTTGGTAACACAGGCTGGTGGGTCTCTGTAACCTAGCTGTGTATGCAGCAATGTGCTGCTTCGAAGTCGGGACAGCCCACACCCGGTGGCGGAAGCGCGCTGGGGCCGATGTGGGTGTGCACAAGATCCTATCTGCCTTCAGTCAGTGAGAAATTTGCTTCATAAATAAACGGACGGGCCTTTAGAGGCACCAGCCAGAGAAACTACTCATCCAACTATATATACTGAATGTCTTGTCTTGTTTAATTGTGGTACGGCGCGTCAAATAATAATAGAGTCTAAAAGCAACAAGAGTTTGATACAAAGACAAAGATAGAAGTCAAAAGAAGGATATTGATGTTATCCAAGAGCATTGAGAGATAACAGGGTGTAAAGTCGATGGCTGGCAGCTGTGGTTTGTGTAGGCAGGCTATATGAAATCGATGCAGGCAAGGCGAGAAAGGAAGAGTATAAAGAGTGAAAGTAGAGTGAGAGCTTGCATCCTCAGGTTTATTATTATATACTCACTCACTCATACTCATCCGCTTCTGATTTTGTTAGGCTTATAAGCCTGTATCAGGTCGATGCATGTCAAAATTTGATTTACGAGGATTAAATGCATCGAGTACCGGATGTGTGCAATATTGCAGCCCCCTCCAATGCTTATCCAGTCTGCCTTTGAAGGCATTGACGGAAGGCGCTTCTATGACATGTTCAGGCAGTGCGTTCCAGGCATTTACTATCCTGTTACTGAAGAATAGCTGTCTGACAGGTTTTATTGCTCTTTCCTTCTTCAGCTTGTATCGATGACCTCTAGTTTTACAGTTGGCCAGCTTCAGGTATCTAGCATCAACCGCATATCTTCCAGTGACGTGTTTCAATGCTTCTATTATGTCTCCCCTGGCCCTTCGGTAGCATACGCTGGGTAGGTTGAGAATCCTGAGACGTTCTTCGTATGGTAGTTCTCTTATGGTTGGTGATAACTTTGTAGCGCGTCTCTGTACACTCTCGATCATTGACATGTCCTTCTTGAACTTCGGTGTCCAAGCCGTATTGCCATACTCAAGGTGCGGCCAGATCAGTGACGTGTACAGTGTCTTCACCGTGTCATTGTCTAGATATGTGTACGAGCGGCGTATCATGCCTAGAAGCTTGTTCGCTTTGTTCACCTTTTGTTCACTGTGATATGAGAAGGTGAGTCCGATGTCCATGTATATGCCAAGATCTTTCTCTAGTTCTGTCACTTGGAGCTGGACTTCTTCTCCATCTTGGTGCATGTAGTAACTGAGATTTTCATTTCTGTTACACAGGTGCATGACCTTGCACTTCTGTGCATTGAAACGTAGTTGCCACAGGTTGGCCCAGTCTTCAAGTGCAGTTAGGTCTTTTTGTAGCGCCTGTTGATCTTCAGGGCTGTTAACCTCCATATACAGCTTTGTATCATCCGCAAACATCCGGATGAATGCATGGATGACCTCGGGCATGTCGTTAATGAAACATATGAAGAGTAGGGGTCCCAGAACACTTCCTTGCGGAATACCACTCAACACTAACGCTGCCAGGGATTTCACACCATTGATAACTACGTGCTGTATTCTTGCATGAAGGAAATCCTCGATCCAGGTCCATAGTTTTCCAGTAATACCGAACCTCTTCATATTCATGAGTAGGCGTTTGTGGGGCACACTGTCAAACGATTTGGCAAAATCTAAGTACACTGAATCTACGTTGCTGTCATTATCCAGTGGTACATGGATCTGATATGGCATCCCACCTGACTATTATCTCCAATCAGCAACAAGCCTTTCTAGTTCCACCAATGAACAGTAAGCATTCGTGTGTCACCATGGCTACTGTGATCTACTTTGATCTTAGTTGCTATATTATATGTATAAATGTATATATGAATGTGAAAGATGTGTGATGATGGCGATGCTGATGATGATGGGTATTTGTTCATAGCAATTTCATATTGATGTGTATTCATACTTACCTATCTCATGTATAATATAATTGTATGTGTTTACATGTGAAACACCAACCAGCAGCCGTCTGATCAAACCCACCATAAGGTGGCACTGCAAAATTTACATTACCATTGGAGAGATAGGGAGTGAGCCATCTTAGTATTATAGGGTCTTTGATAATACTGAGTCAATTGAATAGAAGCTGGTACTGCAGAATGCTGCGATTTCAGACTCTTGGCATGCTTGCCAAAATTAATATTTCATAGTTGCACTTCAAATATCACAAAAGTTAACCTTTTAAGATAAAAATTGATTTCAAACTAATGGTTATCATCATCATCATGCTGTCGGTCGCCATCCGACAAAGACTACTTTCATTACTTGACTGTCGCTCTCCATTTAGCTCTCTGCTGTGAGAGTGATGTCCATGAGTCGGTCTTAATGTCCCTCAGCTTCAGGGTTCTCTTGATGGTATCCTTGAACCAGAGACGAGGGTGCCCTCTCTTTCTGTTACCAGAAGACAGTTGAGAGTAGAGGCTCTGCTTTGGTAGCCTGTCTGATGACATCCTCATGAGGTGTCCAGTCCACCTGAGATTCTTTTTGATCAGAAGATCTTCCATAGAGGTCAGCCCTGTCCATTCCAGTATTTCCTTATTTGTAATTTCATGAAAGCTGCCTGCAAAAGTGTTGAAGTGCTGCTGGTTTTTTTCAAGTTACCAGCAGCACTCTCTCGGGGAGCAAATAGAGGTATCACCCTGGCAAGGACATGTCCAAACAGGCCCAATACTATTTGTCCCTGCAGTTAATAGTTAGCTTATATTAATCAACTGCATAGATTTATTATAGGAATTGGCGTAAACTGAAAACCCATTGGACTATGCAACTTTAACTTACGCCACCCGTATCGAAGTTACATATATAGTACCAAATCTAGGTAAATATATTTGATTCGGATAATGTTGTGTTTTTATCGGATGACGCAACTTAATTGCCAGGCTGCAAAACAACACCCTCCCAACGATCCACACACACACACGCCCTGGTCCATACCCTGACACCACACATTGTACTACACCACTGAAGGCAAAGGTGGCGGGACCTGACCGACCTACAAGACTTAATCACCCGGCTGGAGTCCACTCTGAGAGCCCCTCCCCCTCCTCCCACTCCCCTCTTCTCCCCTCCCCCACCCCTCCTCCCCTCTGCCATATTTTCTTCCTCCCCCTCCTTCCTGACCCCCTTCACTCACTCCCGCCCTCTCCTTCCTCCCCTCCCTCCTCCCTCCCCTGCCCTCCCTCCCGTCCCCATCCCTCCCTCCTCCCCTCCCGCCCCCATCCCTCCGAGCTCCCCTCCCTCCCATTTCCCTCCCTCCGGTACCCCCTCACTCATCCGCACTCCCTCCCCCTTCTTCCTTCCTCCCCTCCCCTCCCTCCCGCCCCCTCCCTCCTTCCTCCCCTCCCTCCCGCCCCATTCCCTCCCTCCTCCCCTCCCTCCCCTCCACCCCTCCCCGCAACCCTTCCTCTCTCCCCACCTCCCTCCATCCGTCCCCCTCCCATCCCCCTCCCTCCCCTCTCCCTCCCACCCTCTCCCTCTCTCACTCCATCCCTCCCTCCCACCCATCCCGTCTCCATCCCTCCCTCCCCTCCCTCGATCCTTCCCTCTCTCTTCCGATTCCTCCATCCTCACCCCCTCTCCCCTACCTCCAGCCCCCCCCTCCCCTCCCTGCCGTGCCCCCTCCCCACCCTCTCCCAGTCCTCCTCCATCCCCACCTCCTCCCTCCCTCTCTTCTCCGCTCCGTCCATCCTCCCCTCGCTGCCTCCCTCCGCCTCCCTCCCCCTCCCATTGTCCTTCCCTCGGTGCCTCTCTCCTCCCCTCCCCCTCCCTTCCTCCCTCAACTCCTCCCCCCCCCCCCGGCACTCCTGTCTTCTTGGTTTATTTATATTTACATAACTAATTATGCGTCATGTACATGTGCATAGCCAGCAATGAATAGTATATATTTGAATTGCATGCAAAACATGGAATACAAAAGTTCTCTAAAAACAACATTAGTTGTGCACGACTGGAAGACCAGCATCCTGATTCTAAAAAAAAAAAGAGTATAATTAAGAGGAAAAAAAGGAAAAAGTAAGTTGCCTAGTCCGATGGCTTTGACCTTCTGTCATTTTCTGAGATAAATACATTAGGTTGATCACTATAATCTACCTTACTTTAGTTTGAAGTAACGTTTCTTTTAAATGACTACCTTTATTTTATTTTTTATTTTTTTGGTCCATTAGTTGTTTAAGCAGGGGAAATTTCAGTCATAGACGACTGGTCTTCCTCATTCCACTGCTGGTCGATAGAAAGCCCAAGCCTACACTTTTACCGACCCAAGGGATTTTTAACCTCCCACACCACATAGACATGGTATGAGAGCAACCAGCCTTTGATGACGCTGTAAGTTATACACAGCGGTGGAAATCCAAATTGGCAGAGCTGGGGACACAGGGAATCAAACTGCCGACCCTCAGATTAGGGGTCTGACCTAGAAAAAAGTCAGACACTCTAACCACTCCGCCACAGAGAACGCCACAATGCAAACATGCTAAATTAATGTTGGCAAGCACACAACAACTTTGACACCACAGGCTTCTGTAGTAACAGGTTCTATAAAAGATCCTCATCGTTAAATTCTATGTGGCGGCAAATGCTTAATAATTGCACCTGTATCTAAGTCGGACATCTAGAATCAAATGTAGATAATTGCTTTGGTTTTTAAAATTTGATGTATCAATAGGACTATGTGGCTTTAAATATTGCGCACATCCAGAAGTATAAAGAAGAAGAAAAAAGAAGACCATCGTCCTACATATTGCTTCCTTAATATCCCACATGACAAAAATAAAGCTGTGGCACATTGTAATTAACCGGAAATAAATAAACGGCAGAAATAGTGCGTGGCTGAAGTTAATTAATGAAGCCCCGCCACCCCTCCCCCACCCGCCACCCGTTCCCCTCGTAAATTGGTCGCAATCAGTAGGGGGTCTAGTGTCGCTGGGGCTAACCAACCACATTTGTAACTGGTTCCAATGCCTTCAGGTCAGCATTGGCGAATTTACTCTTTATTTAAAGGTGCATAGATCAATGGTTTTGAATTTCTGAATTTGTATGAGATAAATATATTACATCGATCACTAGTATTTACTTTACACTAGTTCAAGGTTACTTTTATTTTAAATGGTAAACTTTTGAGATATTTTGAGTGCATACATGGAAAATTAGTTTTGGCAAGCTTGCCAAAACTCTGACACCATAGACTTCTGCAGTAACAGGTTCTGTTAAATTGAATCAGTATTGCCTTCTACGCAGAAACAAATGATTAATAAGTGCATCAGTATCTAAGTTAGATATGTACAATCAAATCTAGATGATTGGTTTGGTTTTGAAAATTTGATATTTCATTGGACTATGCAGCTTTAATTTCATTCACAGCAGGTCCCGATTCCAAGCACGTGACGTCGACCCTTTGTAAAAATATACGGATTTTCGGTGAAGAATTATATATGGACAGAGAGTATTATTATTCTTGGGCTTTGGAGTGGGGAGAAGGTTATGTAATCTAAAAGCAATGGTGCCCCCACTCACATGATGACATGATATAAACTATGTGAGATATATGTTCATGCATGATGCCTAAAGTTAATGAAGAGATGTTCTTATATATGAACCAGTTCAAGGTTGATGAAATGTTCCTCTATGTATTCATAAAGAATCCAATTGGAGAAAAAGGACATTTTTGGTATATATACATATATATATCTAATTGTAACTGTATACAACTACCTGCCCCTACCGGACCCAGGGCCCAGCACACCAGCCATACCACATTCCTTAGAGCCACACCCTGCAGGCTGGTTTGGGTGGCAACTCCCCCATATTAGGGCATTGCACTGACCAGTCTATAGGGGAGTGTCTGATTGGCTGGCTGTGGGAGATCCGGTCAACTGGCCCCCTTTAGCCTAACATGGCCACACAGGTCTCATTCTAACTAATTATTCAAGAAACTTCTCCAGACACTCTGGAGAGAGATCACTCTACTCCTGGCTCTTGAGTGAGACAGACCTACTCTTGAGCAGGAACCCCAGACACTCTGTCTGATGCTAGCCAAATTCACCTATTCAAATTGAGTGTATACACAGTCCTAGAACTCCTGTCCCATGGGCTGTAGGCACTGCTTTCAGTATACAGGCTAAGTTGATAATGAGACATAGTGTGGACAGTAGAAGGTGAGGGGCTAGGTTGATAGGTCACTGGTAGGTGAGGAGGAGTTGGTGTAATTAAAGCACAACACCCTCACTGTCTATCTGTGTGACTTGTCTTCCTTTCTTCCTTAGTATTGGTTAGTGTTGGTTGATAAGTTGGTACTATTGGTTTAGTATGACTGCATCACAGGTGATATGAAAGGGAAGAGTTTTGTAGTAGCATGGGGTGCTCAACGCGGCCGAGTAACCTCATGTTATTATACCTTGGAGAATCAATTGAATTTAATATAATTCAAATTGTATTGTATTATTTATTCAATTGGGCAATTCAGATCTGACAATAATTAAATCAAATATGCCTAGTAGATCAACCAACCTTTTACTGAGGCATTTTTCTGGTTAATCTTTATTATTATTATTGGCATTATTTCAGGCGACCTGCTCACTGCGAAGACATCATGTGCATAAGTATAATAAGCGCAGCAATCAGGAAGACCCAACCAGCAGGTGCTTAATTGAACCACCCTGGTTAGGTCGATCGAATGAATGCAACTTCTGGAAACAAAACCCAGTGAGCCCTTCTCAGTGTAAATCAGACGTAGCAGTAGCTATTTTGTATTCAGACATAATCACATATTTTATTTGTACATAACATAAATTAAGGTGTTTGACATATGTTTGAAATTGACTATGCTTCTGATTATGTTTAAATCACACCCTATCAGTAGTTTAATGAAAAATAGAATTACCGAGAAAATGCTTGCTCAGTGAAAGGCTTATTTAATGGCCTTATAAGCACTGCTTGAGTCTCCTCCTTTCATCACTGATTATCATTCGCGCCACATGACTAGTCCTATTATAGTACGTATACAACATGGAAGTGTATAGTACTAAATCGGAAATAAACATAGATACTGCGAATAAGCAGGGGGCAGCAGCTTTGTTGTTGTTCTTTTGTTGTTGTTTGTTGTTTGTGTACGTTAGTTCATTAAGCGGGGGAAATTTCAATCGCGGAAGATTGATCTTCCTTATTCCACTGCTCCTTGCCCTATCCTACTAATGCTGAGTCCCAGGCTAAGTAGCAAGAAATATAATTTGCTTAGGTCATTTCTTTGACTCGACCAGGGTTTGAACGGATTAACTTTGAATTATTTACCCAAAGAGCCAAAACCCAGCATGCAAATGTACTCTTTGTGTGCAGAAGTATAAATCTGTATCCAGACCAATGTTCTCCTCAGAGAGCAGGTGGTGTATAGTCGGAAGAAACAGTCAAATGAAACAAAGAACTGTTTGCGCATTAAAATATTGTCATACATTGTCGTACTATTTTCTTCTTTTTTTTTGTGACAAGGTTTTTATTCTGCCCATAATATGTAAGCTCCCGTGAGGGTGCTTGTTTTCAATGCTGGAGAGCTGTGATACTGGATTGGTCTGGTCCCACACTCAGGAGTGTTTACCTGATCTTTCTCGGGCCAACCTTTTACGGTTTTGGGCGTTAGTAGTTTCTATATTAGTTTTTTTTTAATTTTCAAAGTTTTTTCCTAACCTGTATATGATAACTTAGCCTACTATGTACATCTATGCAGATGACATACAGGCCTGCGGGAGAGGATCCCATCCCATTGTGGTTTGTTACAGCATCCTTCACCCATGCCCTGTCCTTAGATAGTACACCAGTGTGCCAGAATACCCCTGGACCCTTCAAGACTGTGACTCGGTGGGATGGTTGTGTTGTTTGGTTAGCCATTTTGTATTTCAGGGTGAATCGGATGCATGACCATGGCCTGTCCGGTTCTGCTTTGGTTTGTGCCAGAACACATACCCAGATGGACTGCGCCATATGGTGATAGCCATTTTGAATTCCTTAGTAGTTAGTAGGGCTAATTTCCGTATTTGTAATTTCTACCATCTTTTTTGGCCTGTCTTTTGCTTTTTGTGCCAGAACACAGCAAGCAGTGACTGCGCCCACGGTCAGGTGAGATATTGTTCCTTCAGTAGTACATGGCAAACCTTCACCTAGTTACTCCCCCTAGTGTTGTTTCATGGACAGGGCTGCTAAATAACCTAATTGAAAAAGTATCGGATGACTGGGATATGGACATTCCCAAAGCAGGTGGAGTGGAACGTAGCTCAGGTGGTAGAGTGTCCACACCTTTGAAGGTGTGGGTCATCCGATCGATCCTGCTCAGTGGACCCATTTCCAGTTTGGGCTATTTTCTGTTCCCACCAGGAGATCCATAACTGGTTCATCAAAGTGTGTGGTATGCGCTACCTGGTCTGTGTGAAAGTGCATATGAAAGACCCCTTGCTGTTTATTGGAAAGAGTAGCCTATGTGGCAGCAGCATGTTTCCTCCTAAGAAATATGTCAGAATGACTATATGTTTGAGTTCCCATAGCTGATGATAAAAATCAATATGTTCTAGAAGCATTGTTAAATTAAATAAACTTTCCTTTTTCCCTAAGCAATATGTATTGTTTGCATACTTATCTAGCATAGCCTGCTACTTTTTGAAGTGAGAAATTGGTGAAATCATGCAGAGGAATAGACTGTACAGTTGAATGCAGATGATTCAGTGGCTGCAATATAGGCACGGTGGCATTCTCTCCCAGTTCATCAACTCTACGCTAATATAGATAAATACTAGTCAGTGGAATCAGAACCTCCATTTGACCCTTGCTTAAGGTTTGGTTTGGTAGTTGGAGTTTTATGTCCTGGCACCATCTAAGGTCATATCAGGACGGGTACGGACTTGTGACAGTGTGCACTCATGGCAACTTTTTAGTGCTGCCTCACTCAGACACCACACTGCCAGTACCATGACCTGATATCCCACTCTGTCACATTTTCCTGGCATGGAGCTAACCAGTCCTTGCCCTAAATGAGCGCATGGCTACGAAGTGACAAGTATCAATGTTTAAGTCATTGGTTTGACTCGACCAGTATTCGAACCCGTCGTTCCGAATCCCAGGATCTACCAAAACAGGCCCTTGCTATAGGTGAATTTCGTCGAGGTCAGTGGTCACTGAAGACAGACACTACCTGCTGTGTCAAATGTATGCACTGCCCATTAACCCTTGAACCTAACACAATGCCATCACTTCAACATCCTGACTTGGCTTTCTTGAAGATGCATACTGCCTATCATGGATAAGTCTGAATAGTCTTGTTTTCACCATTAGACAGTTGGTGATAGAAAGCCCGAGCCCACACTTTTACTGACCCAAAGGATCTTTAGCCTCCCAAATCACATAGACATGATATGAGAGCAACTGGCCTTAGATGACGATGCAAGTTATACACAATGGTAAAAATCCAAACTTGCAGAGGTGATGACATGGGGAATCGAACCATTCAAACACATTTGCATCCGCAGTACGGATCTGGCTGCCACAGTAAGAGATAGTTGGTTTGGATATCAGCAATTTCTTCACCCAAAGCATTAG
The DNA here is from genome assembly GCA_030323885.1 of Branchipolynoe longqiensis. Lineage (NCBI taxonomy): Eukaryota > Metazoa > Annelida > Polychaeta > Phyllodocida > Polynoidae > Branchipolynoe > Branchipolynoe longqiensis. Next base: position 10,690,080 of record CM059194.1, on the reverse strand, counting down.
CATTCCTTCTAGCATTAATCCATCGCAATATTTATGCATCGAACCAGGACAATTTAAACTTGCATAGTCTGATGGTTTTGAGTTTCTACATTATGTTGATATAAATATTGTAGTGGTCTGTACATGAGCTCTACTACCATACGGTAGCAGCGGAGACTACGCCATACACCAGCGCAGTACCACTATACTGTGCCAGGTGGCGGCAAGGGTAGCCACTGGGCAGACCCCAACTGGGCTGCCCTCTACTGCGGGTGGCTGACCCCCCCCCCCCCCCACACACACACCTATTGAGTTGATGTGGGATCTGGCGAGTCAGGGGGCGGGTCAGACAACTACTGACGCCGCGGAGAGCAGATGGTTCAATAAACCAAGTTGAAGCGTACTCTGATTGAATCTAAGTGTTCTTCCGTGAGTGACCATGAGAGTGAGAGTCGGGGTTCCATGGGCCATTACAATATATTAGGTTGCGCATTGTGGTGAATGCGCATGTGCTCATTTGTGGTCATTGCAAGGCACGCGGGATGCGAGGCCCACCCCCCCGCCGGGCACAACCACCCTCCTGCCAATCACTCACACTGGCTCCTCCCTCCTCCCATCACTCGCTACCACCAGCCTCACACATTGCCCCCTCAGCCAATCACACCCCACACAGAGCTGACCATGATCAGCTCTCCCACACACATGGTCATTCCGCATCACCCATCCGGACTGACCACTACTCTCATTTTACCCACCCACACTACGATTTTTGACGCATATTATATTACTCATAAATTAATTTAATTATTTTAATTAAAGTTGCATAGTCTGATGGTTTTGAATTTCGGTATTTTTTCTGAGATAAATATATTAGATTGATCACTAGTATTTACCTTACATTAGTTCAAAGTTACGTTTATTTTAAATGGTAACCTTTTGAGATATTTTGAGTGCAAACATGGAAAATTAGTTTTGGCAAGCTTGCCAAAGCTTTGACACCATAGACTTGTGCAGTAACAGGTGCTGTTAAATTGACTCTGTATTGCCTTCTATGCAGAAACAAATGCTTAATAAGTGCATCAGTATCTAAGTAAAGGCCCTGTCACACTACAACGTTTCTCACCGGCGCACCGGCAACGCGCAAAATATTTGCAACCCATCGACACACGTCCAACTTTTCGGCCCTTTGGGAGAAAGTTTGAGATGGCGCAGCATGTTAGTAGCATGCTATGAGCGCGTGGCCAATGCGTTTCGACGCGCGGCGGAACAAGATCTCAACATCCCGCCAGCGGGTTCCCAGCGTTCCATCGGCGTGTTGTCGGCGCGCTGTCGGCCCGCTGTTGGCGCGTTGACGGCGCATTGGTGTCATGTTAGTACCGTGTCAACGCGTACATACCCGCCAGCAACACATTAGGACGCGCCCACAGCGCGTCCACACCACGCGGCCAACGCGTCCAGGCGCGCCGCCAACACATTCAACGTACCGAGAAACGCTGGAACAACGCGAAAATTGCGCCGACTACCCGTCGATCGGACGTGACGGACGCGCCGACGGAACGGTCGCATTTTGGGGGAAAAAAGGCCAACATTAACCGACATTGATCAACGTCCTGCCACCGTACCGCCGGCGCGCCGCCAATGGGTGTCGACGTGTTGCTAACGCATCTGTAACGCGCCCACCAACACGCTGACGCGCGTTGCAGCCCATCGAAAGTTTTGTGCAAGCACAAAACATCGACGCGGCCCGACGTGCGCTGACGTGTCCATTCACACGTTGCTATCCTTCAACGTGTACCGACGCGCCGGTAATGCGCAGGTAATGCGCCGGTAACGTGCCGGTAACGTACCGGATGTGTACCGACGGTTCACCCAAAAATGCAACACGTCGCCACGCGTCGAAGCGCGTTCGTGAGAAACGTTGTAGTGTGACAGGGCCTTTATGTAAAATCAAATCTAGATATTGGTTTTGTTTTGAAAATTTGACATTTCATCGGACTATGCAGCTTTAACTAAACTCAACTTTATTAATCAATTATGAATTTATTATTCCTCATTAAGTAACTATTGTTACCTGCTAGTTGCTCTATCTTCTAGCTCACCCCTCCTTGCTTAGATGTCGCACTTCACTCATACCACTCCCGTCTCCCTGACTGCGATCACCACATGACATTGTTCCCAGAATAAAGCCATGTTATCCCAACTCATGCCTCCTCGTCCTGTGTGCCCTGGCTACAATGATAATCTACCTTCCATTAGATTAAAATAACTTCTATTTCGGATGGGTAATGGCCCTGTCACATTACGACATATCTCGCCAGCGCGCCGCCAACACGGAAAATCACTTTTTTATGTCGAGAAGCATCAAACTTGTCGGCGTGGGGGGTAAAGTTGGACGTATACATACCGTATACACAGCGTATGGCCAACATATGACCAACATATGGCTAACGTCCTCACTCCTCTCCCTCAGGGTTGAAAAATAAAAAACCACTATAAACCACTACTGTCTCCGCCTTCGTGAATTAGTATATTTCCTTGCTAATTATGTTACATTCCTTCTCTTACTGCTCCCTAGCAGTGAGCTCCTCAATCCTTCCGCCGGGTTCTGGCTAGTCTTGATCAATGTTCAACTCACTACTGCTTGTTATCCAAGTCCCTAAGCGCCTTGGAGAGCGGCTCATTGCAGTAACAATGGATACTGAGGATGTGGGGTAAGTCACGTGTGCACACACATACCCGCTATCTCCATCACTCATACATATTTTTTACTTTTTTTATTAATAAACTGAGGGGCGGGGAGCGGGGCATTTGGGTCCAGTCAGCATTCGCTCAACCAACTTTGTATTGTCTATTAATTGCGATATAAGGAGTATAATAATATTATACATATATAAAGTGCCGGAGTAAAAGTCTAATAATAATATATTCTCTGAGAGCATATATATATTTTGTAGTATCTAATAATGTTCAATCGCTGACCGGTGCCTGCAAGCCCGGGACTACTCGATAGTGACACCAGCACTGGCTTCCACTGCCTGGAAGCCATATTTCCGCAGTGTTTACCCTGATTTTGAACTTTAACCAGTAAGCATATATTGCTAGCCAAGACGAGCAATAAAGATTGTCCATCCCATATCAAGTATGCTTCTCTCCTTTGTTGTTATATAGGCAAATTTATAATATAAATAATAGCCCGTATCACACGGCTATTCATAATAGTATCAATTGCAATAAAACTTACATGTCTAAGTTATTTGCTTGGTGAATATATAATGAATATGCATGGAATATAGGTTAAATTCAGGCGACAAGCTCTTTAAATCGGTGGGATGTTATGTACGGTTCCAGTATGGTCTGGTTTACATAATTATGGAGTCTGGAGTATCTTCAAGCAGTGTCTTGCAGCAGTTATTAAGGTTGAGATGAGGCACCCATGGATGAGATCTACCCATTGAGGGCAGTTTCCTGTAGACACAGATTTCCCAGGTGGCTGAGGAACCCTAGAGAGCCTGAGATGGTCAGTGCACCAATTCAATTTAGACGAATTTACTGACATTGGCCGGGTACCCCCCCCCCCTCCTCCTTCACCTCCCCTCCTGCCCCTTCCACCTTCTCTGTCCGTCCTCCCCCTCCCTACTCCCCTCCCCCTCAATACTCCTTCTTCATCCGCCTCCCTCCTCTCCCTCCCCCTCCATCCTCCTCCTTCATCCTCCTCCCTCCTTCCCCTCCTCTCCCTCTGCTCCCTCCTCTCCCTCCGCTTCCTCCTCTCCCTCTTCTCCCTCCCTCCTCCCCTTCTCTCCTCATTCATGATCCTCCCTTCTCTCCCTCCTCTCCCTCCTCTCCCTCCTCTCCCTCCTCTCCCTCCTCTCCCTCCTCTCCCTCCTCTCCCTCCTCTCCCTCCTCTCCCTCCTCTCCCTCATCTCCCTCCTCTCCCTCCTCTCCCTCCTCTCCCTCCTCTCCCTCCTCTCCCTGCTCTCCCTCTTCTGCCTCCCTCCTCCCCTTCTCTCCTCATTCATTATCCTCCCTTCTCTCCCTCCTCTCCCTCCTCTCCCTCCTCTCCCTCTTCTCCCTCCTCTCCCTCCTCTCCCTCTTCTCCCTCCCTCCTCCCCTTCTCTCCTCATTCACTATCCTCCCTCCTCTCCCTCCTCTCCCTCCTCTCCCTCCTCTCCCTCCTCTCCCTCCTCTCTCTCCTCTCCCTCCGCTCCCCCGCTTCTCCCTCCCCTCCCTCCTCTCCCTCCTCTCCCTCCTCTCCCTCCGCTCCCTCCTCCCCCTCCTCTCCCTCCTCTCCCTCCTCTCTATCCTCTCCCTCCGCTCCCTCCTCTCCCTCCGCTCCCTCCTCTCCTTCCTCTCCCTCCTCCCCTCCTCTCCCTCCTCTCCCTCCTCTCCCTCCTCTCCCTCTTCTCCATCCCTCCTCCTCTTCTCTCCTCATTCATTATCCTTCCTCCTCTCCCTGCTCTCCCTGCTCTCCCTCCTATCCCTGCTCTCCCTCGTCATCCTTCGCCCCCTTCCTCTCCTTTCCTCAGTTCTCCCCTTCCTTCCTCCCACTCCCTCTTCTATCTTCCTCCCCCTTCACTCATCCCCCTCCGTTCTAAATAAATCAAGTTTACCTGGCATGATTATAAAATATTAAATTTAATATTTCAGATCAAAGTCAGCCATTGAACAAAAAAGAGGTATTTCAATATAAACTAACGTAGATTATCACGAACGAGCTAATAAAAGCACCCAAAGACAATATGGCAGGAATTCAAAACCAAGAGATTGTGCAACATTATGGAGCAGACTACACTGGCAGTATTGAGGCACACACATCAGCTGAAGATAACCGGGTTCAGATAAATGGCGAGGACACACACGGCACCACTGTCACGAGGTTTGGCTTGCTTTATGTCGCTTTCATCTGAGATCCTACCAGGATGGATGTTGGAACTCATGGTGTATTTATAGTGCTGTTCCACTGGGAAACCGTGCCGCCAGCACCATAACCTTATGTCCTACTTGGTCACAATGTCCTGACGCGCAGCCAACTTGTAGGCGTACTTGCCGATGCTTATCTTGGAGACAGTCGATATTCGGTACAGATATACTAATATGCTAAATGGCAACCATGTCGTGTAATGATAATGATGACAATAATGAGGACGATAGTAATGGTTGTGGAGATGGCAGTGAAACGGGAGAGTTGTCATGGTGATGATTTTCATGATGATGCTGGTGGTGGTGATAGTGGTGATGGTTGTGATGGTGGTGGTGATGGATATGACGAGCAGAAGGATGAAGAAGAGAAGGATGGTGAGGATGATGGTGAGGATGATGGTGAGGAGGATGCTGAGGTTAAAGCTGAGGAGGATGCTGAATATGAGGCTAATGATAAACATGAGGATAAAGATAAGGGTGAGGATGAGCATGTGGATGAGATTGGGCATGAAGGATGAGGATAATAGTGATGCTGAGAATGAGAATGAGAATTAGACTGACGAGGAGGCCAAGGATGAGAGGGAGGATGAGGAAGATGAGAATGAAGGGGAGGATGAAGATGGTGATGATGATGGGGAGGCCTGATGGTGGGGATGATGCGGGTGATGATGGTGGAGATGGCGATGCCAGTAATGGGAGAGGGCCGTTTGAGGATGAGGATGAGGCTGATGATGATAATGATAATGATACTGATACTGATAATCATAATGGTGATGATAATAATGGAGATACTGATAAGGATGAGGACGAGGGCAGGGGAGAGGATACAATTATGGATGAGATTGAGGGTGATGATGACGAGGATGATGGGGAGGAGGATGAAGATGAGGATGAGGATGAGGATGAGGATGATGATGGTGGCAGGAGTGATGATGATGGCATTGCTGATAACTAAAATGATGACCATAACACTAATCATAGGGAGGAAGAATAATAGTTGCAACAGTAGTACTTCAAATCCTATGTAACCCTTCTTCGCCGAATCAGGCATAAGTAAGCCTTCATCTTGTTCTCGTAGTTATGCTATTGTCGTGGGGGTGATGAAAATGGGAAATACTGTGCCTAGGGTGGGACTCGAACCCACATCTCTTTGCATTCCGGGCCAGTGTGCTAACCATTACACCACCTAGGCTCCCTGATATCAATACACTCCCCACGCCTACCTGTCTATTGTGGTTACTTGCCTGAGAGGTCAGTGCAGACCACTACACTCGTCCCCCTGGAATTGTAAGTCTTGTAATGCTTACAATTACATACATACAGGCAATGCACTAACACATACATACACAGGGTAGGTTCAACAACCATACAGCGCAAAGCTTGTACAGGATCCTGATCACGGCAACCAGTGTCGTGGGGGTGATGAAAATGGGAAATATTGCGCCTAGAGCGGGACTCGAACCCACATCTCTTTGCATTCCGGGCCAGTGTGCTAACCATTACACCACCTAGGCTCCCTGATATCAATACACTCCCCACGCCTACCTGTCTATGTGGTTACTTGCCTGAGAGGTCAGTGCAGACCACTACACTATATTCAAAGGGCCTGGTGTAGCTTTAGTCCATCAGCAACTGCTTGCCATTAAATAGCAATAGAAAAGTGTGTGCAGTGTGAATAACATACTGTTGATTCTGTCTAGACGGCACACTGCCTGCAAGTATATCTAACCCAAAGAGGTCATACATAGCAAGGCCCGGAATGCCAGGCACCCTTCAATGTTGTTGTGGTTGTACGTCCTAGCAACAGCTAAGGTCATATCAAGAGAGGTACCTACTTATGACAGTGTGCACTCATGGTGTTATTTAGTGCTGTCCCACTGGGAGACCAGGTGGCCAGCACCATCAGGGGCGTAGCTAGGCGTACGTGTGTATGCCAAAACGTCCACATCGTTTTGTCAAAAAAAATGTAATAACAAAATAGTAAAGAGAGAGAGAGAGAGGAGGCATGTAGTAGTCCGGAGTGTCGAAAACTCAAGTCTAAAATGTGTAAAATACTCCAGCTTCAGCTTAAGCTTAAGCGGCCCCCTAAACCCCCTGCCAAAATTAGGAGGACACATCGTTAAAGGTCTAGCTATGCCCCTGACCATGAACCAATATCCCACACATTCACATTATCCTGGTACTGTGCTAAGCAGTCCTTGTAATATCCTATTAATGCCGAGCCCCAGGCTAGGTAGCCACAAGGATCAATTTGATATGTCCCTGGTTTGACGCGGCTGGGATTCTGAATCTTGACCTTCCATACGCGAAGCCTGCGCTGTAACCGATTCGCTCACCGTGTCCCGTGGCATTCTTCAATACAACACAATGGATCGCCCTGCCTGTGGGTGTGGGTGTGGGTGTGGGTGTGGGTGTGGGTGTGGGTGTGGGTGGGGGGAACCATATCATATACAAGGACAGCCAGTCACTGGAGACGCTGAATAGAATGCCATCGAATAAAAAGAAGGCAGAATTAAGTTGTCTAATCGCTATGAAGGTTTTTTTTCTTTTGTCTGAAGCAAGTGGGTGGCTGGAAGATTTATGTAATTTGAGCTGATCTTAATGTTAGGTTCACATTGCAATGCATCAGATGGGAAGCGGGACAGCGGGTTTATCCGCTAGGGGCTGTAGAGGGAGGGGGGTTTAGGGGGGAGGGGGGGGGGCTGTGGGGTAGGGCCGGGGAATATCTAGACGGATATTCTCAATGTCGGAGCAAGCAAAGACCCTATAATACTAAGACGGCTCACTCAGCCTGTACTGCATAATTAAAATGATCAAAGCCACCACTTGGTGCGCTGGGTTAAACGGGTGCTATATTATATGTATAAATGTATATATGAATGTGAAAGATGTGTGATGATGGCGATGCTGATGATGATGCTGATGATGATGTGTATTTGTTCATAGCAATTTCATATTGATGTATATTCATACTTACCTATCTCATGTATAATATAATTGTAGGTGTTTACATGTGAAACACCAACCAGCAGCTGGGCTGATCAAACCCACCACAAGGTGGCACTGCGAAATTTACATTACCATGGGAGAGAGAGGGATTGAGCGGTCTTAGTATTATAGGGTCTTTGGAGCAAGGGAGGGTATGGATTATTAACAGCACGTTACATCTATACACCTAAAGGTAATACCTCAGTATTAGTCCAACGATGGTCCTTAGTTTCTGTTTCATTTTAAAATAAATATATACGGTTGATTGCTCAAATCCACCATAATTTATTTTTCAAGTAAGGTTTATCGCGAATGACTAACTTCGAAGATATTTGATGTGGAAATTAATGTTGCTGTGTGCATTTCAAAATGTTGGACATTTAAGGCTGTAGCAATAACACAAACAGGTTAGCTTATATCAAATTGACTTAGTATTTATTCCCTTCTAAAAATAAACATTGTTTTATTTAATGACGCCTCTAAAGCACATGGATATTCTGAACATCGGCTATTGGACTTCAATTCAAATATACGGTCACTCTTACATATTTTGTTGGAGGAAACCTGCTACAGCCACATAGGCTACTCTCCCCAATAAGCACCTAGGGGTCTTTTATATGCACTTTAGCACAAACAACGAAAGCTTGTTTTATTTAATGACGCCTCTAGAGCTCATTCATTTTCATCATCGGCTATTGAACGTCAAACATAATGTCATTCTGACATATTTCTTTGGAGGAAACCTGCTGCCGCCACATAATCTATTCTTTCCGATAAGCAGCAAGGAGTCTTTTATGTGCACTTTCGCACAGATAGGACAGCACATACCACACGCTTTGATGAATAGTATTCCCTTCTATTCAGCAATAACTATCTTATGGGGCTGTCACACTACGACGTAACGATGTCAGCATAGGGAGAACGTGAAAAACGTTGAACTTCTCAGCGTAGTATGCAAATTTGGGCACAAGTTGAATGTGGATGCAGCGTAGTTGACGAGAGCGTAACGTCGGTAAAGCGTAATGATAGCGTGGTTCAACGAGAGAGGACAACGTAATTACGATGATGGTACATTATTAACGTTATTCGATCGCCAGAACTATGTCGCTTTACCTTACATGACGTTACATACATCATGAAACGGTGGCAAAACGCTAAATGTACGTTGGACGTACATTAGGTGTACGTTATCCCGACGGTTTCACTACGCGGACTGCACGTTTCCATCGGCTTTAATGTGGGTCAAAATAGTGCAACGTAGTGCAACGTAGTGCAATGTAGTGCACTGTAGTGCAACATAGTGACCAGCGTTTGACTAACGTCCGTTTAACGTCATTGACGTTCGCCGAACGTGTAAAGAACATATGGTGAACGTAAACCCTTATGTTCTAGTTACGTCAAAAGTTTTGAACAGGTTCAAAACTTTGTCGCGCCCCGACGTAACACGACGTAATGTGACATAGCTCGATGTCAGTCTACCATCATTCTGACGTTATCATAACGTAACCCAACGTACGTCAACGTAATGATGAAACGTGATCACGTCAGGCTTATGTTTGCTCATTACGTTGTAGTGTGACAGGGGTATAAAGTGGTGCGAAGTATTTAAGTTGGATATGAGGGCTTAAAAGTAAGTAATTGAAATGGTTTGGAAACTTGATGCTTTCATCGGACTATACAGAGTTAACTGTAGTCAACCGTCTGTTGAATGAATACAGACACTACCATAACTGCCAAATCTCCCGTTTTGGTCAGCAGCATCCCCGATTTTAAGTACCTCTCCTGACCTCCCGATCGGGTATTCAATTTAAGCCCAATCTCCCGCTTTTAGATAACTGATCAGCCTGTGCCATGAATTGTATTTGTTTCATTTATTCGACAAGTGATACATGAGATTATGCGCTTACCTTCAGGTTCTTTACAACTTTTTATTTAATTTGTTCATGTTTTATAGTGCAATAAAATGTTGGTCCTGATAAACTTGTGTTATGTGTTGTTGAATGCATGCGCGAATGGTGTAAAAACTGATTGTGCACAGTCGCTTCTCCATTAGAATGTTGACAGGTATGCAGTACCGTCATGTTTGCTTCTTCCTCCGCAACCACTGCACATGCGCAGTATGTTGTATGAGACTGACTTAGTGCGCGGTAAGGCTCAACAGTTACGTAAACAGTACTGGGACCATCGTACTAACACGTCGACCAGCATGATTAAAAAAGGCCAGCGGGATTAAACAATTTTTAAAAAAAAATTAAATGGGTAGGTTCCGCATTTGGTATTGGTGATTGGATCCACTGATTTGCATATTTACAATATAATATATATATATGTGTATTGGAGATATGGTATATCTTTTTTTTTTAAAGAGAGCAAAGGAACAAAGAAGTGTTTAAAGACAATTCTAGAGGCGTCTTGTACATTTATTGATGCATGCTCACCAAGTGCATAATACATATGTTGAACTGGAATTGCATGCAGTTACTATTACGACAAATAGTCAATTTATTTCATGCTTCTACTATCGAACAGGTTTTTCATGTGGTTATTATTGCAACTGATATTGTCATTTATGTACCAACAAATTGTAATGAACGGCCGGAAGACCAGTGCTCTGGCCCTGACAAAAGACATTATTCACTGAATAAAATACATTTAGTAAAAAATAAAAAAAGAATCAGTATGAATCATTAGTAATACAATGATGCATAGCCGCCGGCACATCACCCGATATCCCACTGAGTGATAGTATCCTGGTGATGGGCAGGTCAGTCCTTTCCCTATCCAAGTAATGATGCTGAATCCTAGGATATGTAGCGGGAAGAGTCATTTTTTTAATTCATTGGTTTGACCGGGCCAGGGTTCGAAGCCACGACCTTCCGTGCGGAAATCCAGCATGACGCTCTCACCGGTTAGGCCACCGTGTTCGGGGTATAATTATATGTATAATTATGGCATAAGTATGAAGATGTATGAATATAATAGAATACAATATGTATATATATATATATATATCATCATCATCATGAAAGCTGCCTGCAAAAGTGTTGAAGTGCTGCTGGCTTTTGCAAGTTACCAGCGGCACTCTCTCGGGGAGCAAATAGAGGTTTCACACCAGTAAGAACATGTCAAGACAGGCGCAAAACTATTTGTCCCTGCAGTGGCTGGTCGGGAGATGTTGGGAGTTCCATACATCAACCGCCCTTAATGCTGCCACAGTGACATGGTTTTCTGTTTAGGGTTTGCTCCCTTAGCCTTCGGTTCTGTCAAGAACCTGTACCACAAGGCAGTGGTTTAAAACTATGTAAGGCAGGGGCGTCAAACTCCCTGAGGTATTGCTATACCTGCATACCTGCAAATCATAGTTAATCACAAAACTAAATCCTATATATATATATATACTGTATATGTCCCAATAGAAGCACACTACCCAATAGAACCACAGCCCCCATTTCAAGATTGAAATCACGCACAAATGTACGATCATATTCAGACTGAATGCACATAAAATAAGACAATCCCACTTTATTTCAGAGGCACAACAAAAACAAATCCATGAAATTCTTTAACTTTGAATAGACGCGCATCTATGTGTCTGCACTTGCGCAGTGTGCATCTCTTGGGACATATACAGTATATATATATGCACATCTATTATTGTACATCTGTGACTTCATGAATAAGTAGAAACATATAGAAGATTAAACAGTATGTTTCAGTATATATATGAATATGGAGTATTGCTCATATTCAATGCCATTAATAAGTATGAACATACTTATTATATTAGCATGAAAAGATATCGTTTTGAGTATATATGCACAGAGTATTATTGTACACATGATTGTAATGTCATTTATATATCTCTGTAAATATATGATCATATACAAGAATAAATGGGTATACAGTAAAACCTCACTAATTCGACCGACCATGGGAATGACTTTAAGTGGTCCATTTAGGGAGGTGGTCGGTTTAGAGAGTTAGAATATCCTTACATGGGATTGTTGGGACCCAAATAAAGCGATCGATATAGGGGAGTGGTCGATGTGTGGAGGAGTCGGTATAGAGAGGTTCTACTGTATATGTATGTGTTGGTAAGTCTGAAATGTTAATAACATATGTAAATCGCAGATATAAGAAGTACATGTATATGCTGTATAAGCCATTATACGAGTATAATAAGGTTGGAAACTTCCATCGGATGATCAGTCCTTTCTCCTCCCTCAGTCATCGACTGGTGGAGCCTTGATCTAGTCATCTACTGTTCCAACCTGGTCAACCTCAGATCCGTTGGGGGGGGGGGGGGGGCGCGCTACTTGTCTGTTCACACGCCAACTGCCTCCCATTTGCCCTCACTGTACCGCTCAAATAAGTATGTGATATATAACGTATTACACGAGTATAAAGATATGTTAGTGGAATATTACTTATCATCATTATTGTGATACTCCGTAAGATGCAACAGTGTACCGGTGGAAGCATATCGTTCCACCTCGCCTCCCCTGTGTAAAAATATACGGATTTTTGGTTCAGAATGATATATTGGCAGAGAGCATTATTATTCTTGGATGATGGAGTGGGGACAATGTTATGTAAACTTAAAGCAATACTATCCCACTCCCATTGTGACATGATATAAGCTATGTGAAATATATGTTCATACATGATGCCTGACATTAAGGAAGAGATGTTTCTATATAAGAAGACAGTACATGATTATTGACATGTTTCTCTATGCATCCATAAAGAGTGCAATTGGAGAAAAGGTCATATTAACAGAGATCTAGTGTAACTGTCTGCAGCTACCTGTCCACCCATGACCACGGGGCGGGCCCACCAGCCTAATCTGCATATGCACCCAGAGCACCACCTACAGCTGGGGTGAGTGACAGCCACCACCACTGGGAGGTGGTGCCCAGCCCGACTGTGGGTGTGCCTGATTGGCTGACTGTGGGACTGCCCAGTCACATATGCCCTCTTGGCCCTCTGACCACACTATCCTCATTCTGAGATTCATTAATTATTCAAGACTCTGCTTCAGACACACTGAAGAGAGATCACTCTACTCCTGGCTCTTGAGTGAGCCACACCTACTCTAGAGCAGGAACCCCAGACACTCTGTCTGATGTTAGGCACATTCATATATCTAAATTGAGATGAGTGTAACACCCAAGGGACTCCGGTTCAATGGGCTGTAGGCACTGATTCTTATACAGGCTAAAGTAGTAATGAGATTATGTGTGGACAGAAGGTAAGGGTCAGGGGGATAGGTCACTAGTAGGTGGGCAGGAGTTGATGTCATTAAAGCACAACTTCTCCACTGTTTATCTGTGTGACTTGTCTTCCTTTTATTCCTTAAGAGTTTGTAGAAGCGTTGTTTAAGGGATGCATCAGGGAGTGAGATGAAGGGGAGAGTTTTGTAGTATTATCTGGTGTCCATACGGCCGGGCATCCAGTAATATTATATCTGGATGTTGACCAGTGTCAGTTGCACCAGAGGATTTATAGCCGACTTGCCTTTGAAATGTTGACCCAATTCAAGCTGCATAGTCTGATGAAGCATCAAGTTTTCAAATTCAAAACAATTATCTAGATTTGATTCTACATATCTAACTTAGATACTGATGCGCTTATTAAGTATTTGTTGCCACATAGAAGGGAATACTGAGTCAATTTAATAGAACCTGTTACCACAGAAGCCTATGGTATCAGACTTTTGGCGTGCTTGGGAAAAAATTATTTTCACATGTTTGAATTTCAAATATCTCAAAAGGTAGCCATTTCAAATAAAAGTTACTTCAAAAATAAAGTAAGGTAGATAATAATGATCCATTTAATATATTTATCTCAGAAAAATGTCAGAAACTGAAAACCATCATATGAAATCCTGTATTTGCGGGTCCCCGCATATCATATATGAGGGCGTTAGAATCTATTGATGGCAGATCCAGTTAGGTGGTACTCGAGGGCTATGGTTATGTATATTATGTTCTCTCATTTAGTAGCTGTACTGCTCGACCAGATTATACTGCCCGGGCATCCTGTATACTGCGTGTGGTTCATAAGGCATTATATCCTGCATAAGGCATACTATCCTGTATAAGACATACTATCCTGCATAAGGCATACTATCTGGAGCATCCCCCTTTTGATATCTTCTATCCGTATGAATTATATAGCAGAACTTACCCCATAGTAGCGACACACATGACGCAACACACGATTTGAGTCCAGCACCAGCAGAAGTGTAGATAGATAATGATCATGATGCTTAGTTTTATTCAGTCTTTACATGTTTTGGATACATGCAACAGTGGATGTTATAGACATTCTTATTGGCTGCTTTAAGGGCTCACCCCCCTCCCACCCAGCTTTGGCAACCACCTGGCTATCATGGGCTTACATAACATGTGGTGACTGTATGACTGGGCGAGATAAGGGGGGAGGATTGTGCTTAAAGGGGCATTGTTTCCCTCCCCCGGTGTAAGCCTTATAAAGGGAGTACTGTTTCATGTATAGCCATCTCGATATTCGATATACGCTTAATCGGAGAATTTTACAATCGGACTATGCAACTTTAATGTCACAAGATGGTGACTCAATGGGTAACCAATCACTTTTATAAGAAGGCCCAGTAGCGCTAAGTGGTCGAGCTAAAAGGTGTCGGTGACTTGTTCGTGAAGGGAGGCAGGGATCATGATAGTCCCGGTGTTTATGCGCTGTCCTTCTGTTCAGGATGCACCACCAGGTGGGTCTCATCACTCATCACTCTGTTTTCCTAGTGGAGAAGCAGGCGGAAGAGGAGGAGGAGGAGAGGGTGCCGGGAGCCGGTTGGGTCTTCACTGGAGGTGTTAGCAGCTATACTCAACACGGAAGTCTTGACCGAACCTGTAGAGCATAGGCCAACCGTGCGGGAGATCGGGAGTTCAATTCCTGGTCGAGTCAAACCAATGACTTACAAAATAGATACTTCCTGGCCATGCACTCAGCATTATTATTACTGGTTGGCTGATTTGCCAGTGAGGCAGCACTATAAAGTCACCATCAGTGCGCGCTGTCAGAAGTCGGTACCCATCCTGATGTTCCAAAAGGATGTAGAACTTCAATAACCAACAAAGTAACATTGAAGTATTATGCCGCAGTCACATACACGTTAGTGGACGTAGTTGAACGTAGTGGAGGCTAACATAGTCAAACGTAGTTGAACGTAGTTGAACATACCGGCATCCGTACTTGTCCGTGATGTTAACTTGGTAATAAAGTGGGTGAGCCGTGATGTCCGATTAAATTTGTGGACATCTTCAAAAGAGTGTGACATTAGAGGCTGAATTTGCATCCATGATGCTAACATACTCTAGGGTACTCCAGCATACTCTTGCATACTCTAACATACTCTAGCATACTCTAGCATGGACTAGGATACTCTATTGTACTCTACCATACTCTATGGTACTCTACCATACTATACCATACTCTACATTACTCTACCATACTCTACCATACTCTGCTGTGTTCTAGCTTGTTCTAGCGTACTTGGACGAAGCCATGGTCACATAGCCGTTAGTGGACCTAGTTGAACGTAGTGGAGGCTAACGTAGTTGAATGTAGTTGAACGTAGTTGAACATAGTTGAATGGAATTGAACGTAGTTGAACATAGTTGAACATACCGGCATCCATGCCATAGCGTATTTATCCATACCGTATTTATCCGTACCGTAAGGTATTCATGCGTACCCAAACCTGCCGTACCTTAACATATTTCAACATAGTTTAATGTACGTACACCACGTTTGACCCACGTTAGCCTCCACGACGTTCACCTATGTTCAACTACGTCCAATAACGTGCATGTGACCAGGGCATGAGACAGAGGAAAAATGGTCAGCATTGACTGCATAGTTACAACTCAGGTGGGATGACTATGTAGTCCGTATCGATAAAGATAGAATACTGTGTGGGGGGTTGATGAAAATGGGAAATATTGTGCCTAGATCGGGACTCGAATCCACAGCTCTTTGCATCCAGGGCTAGTGTGCTAACAATTACACCACCTAGGCTCCCTGATATCACCACACTACCCACACCTACCTGTATATGTGGTAGTTGCCTGAGAGGTCAGTGCAGACCACTCCGATGCCAAAAGCTCTTTTCTAGTGTGAACTTGTAAAAGGATACATAAATCAAGGTCGTCAGAAGAATAGGTTCAAGGACTGTCTTCAGTACAACCTGAAGAAATGTAATCTCAATATTGAAACCTGGGAAACAGTTGGTGTGGGGGGGGGGGGGTATCACTTGTTTACTGGTCATAGCCAAGTCAGCCGACGTTGGACCAGTGTGGGATTTTGGCGTCGGTTCGGGCTGGCTGTAACCTGGCTATGCATGTACATCTGATTTACGCCCCAGTCATGACTATGACTTGCGACTGCTTGCGACCGCTTGCGACCACTTTGCGACAACTTTGAACCAAAGACCCTACAGTCACCGGTGACTTCCTTGTGAACAAAGCAATGGTCGCCTACCTCCTTGCTACCAAAATGGTCGCAAGGAGGTTTTTAGTCCTGTACCTGCAACCTACTTGCGACTAAAATAGTCGCAAGGAGGTAACTGACCACTGACGACCATGTTGTGACCACTTTGCGACCACTTACGTCCATTTGGTTACCATTTTGAGACTAATAGACCTCGCCAGTAAAGCTTGAAAGTATGCCACTAGAGTGGTTCCAGATTCTGCCAATAGATGTCACTAGCTTAACTGGTGGGGAGTAGTACATATGAAGAGAGCGGTGGTGATATTTCAGAACAAAAATACAATATAGTTGTCTTTTTTATATATATTACATGGATAAAAGCTTGATACCTGTTGCGATATGAATAACTGAATGTAATCAAGTATTTTATTATTTGTCCAGGCATTATTTATGGAGATATAGCATGTGAAATCATAGGCAGTTGGGGAATGTACCCGACTAGAGTGGTTCCCGATTCTGCCGATAGATGTCACTAGCTTAACTAGCTGGGTCTATCGCAAGCTCTTTGCGACCAACCTTTAGCTGTAGTCGCAAAGTGTTTGCAAGCAGTAGTGTGACTGGGAAAGTAGTGTCTTGCGCAATTCTACTCAGCAACAGAGCAATGTATCTCGGACCTGCTGTGCTCGTTCTAACCAAGACCTGCCTTTGGCAGTTGTGACGTCACCATTTCCTGTGTACAGCTTTCCACATCTCAATATTGCCACTGCTTCTTTGCCCTGTTTCCATTAATTTCAGATTTGGAATTCCATTTGCCGGCTCAATTGCAAACACACACAAAACAATTAACCTAGATTGGTTCTGCAGAGCATGCCCATTAGTTCCTGCCAGTGCCGTCAGATGGCAGATCGGTGGTTGACATTCCGCCTAAAAAGGTTGTTCCACAGCGCACACTGCATACATTTGCTATCCAGATCGCTCTTCGTCCACACCTCTCTCTATCTCCTCTCCGCTGGCCTTGCTCCTGCTTGATATGTCTGAAAAGACTTCCAGGAGGGGGAGTTCACCAGCATTTCACTTTCTACTCTTACTCTGTCTGTTTCTTTAGCTCACTGGGTGGTCACGATAGAGCAAATAGACACGGTCCTTTGACTCAACTCTCCGCATTTCTCTTTCCTATAATCTACCCTTTTTATTTTCTCCCAGTCTTACTTCTCCCCCTGATCAAGGGAGTTGTTTGCTTGGATGGGGCCCTTTACCTTTACGTTTCTCTCACTTTGTTCTCGTTGCTGGAACCGCTGGACCCGTCTTTACCCGCCCTGCCTCGGAAATCCTTGCTGCTGTCTGCTGGATACAAGTGCTGTGCTACAGCCAGATCGGAGTGATTCTTGACCACCCCAACGACTCGCTGTTTAATTATTGTAAAGACATGCGCAAGCTTCTACAACCATCCCACCAGAAGATTATTCTTCAACCAAAGATTGCACCAATTTATCAGAGCCTCTCTATAATGTTGCAGTTCTGCAACCGGTAACCCTCGTAAGGTTACAAACACCCCAGTATATCACCACGCTGCACAGTGAGCTTCTAGCCACAGCAATGGTTATTCCACTCATGTCTCAGAGCAGGTTGGTGGTGGAAATCATCTATTGCGTCCATCTTCAGAACGGGGCTATTTAGTCAGAGCAAATAGCCGGAGGTATATTGCATGAAACTTGCATAAAACCATATACAAATTTATGTTCTTCGATCGTTGGGAATCAAGTAAAATTATCAGAGGTTTCTTTAATCCCGATATAATATTTATATGGTGAAAGTGTGTGATTTGGTGGGGGTTTTTAATATTTAAGGGTTTTGTTGGCGTTCTTTTGTAGGTGGAGGGGACTTTAGTGGGGGGTTGTGTTTTCTTTTGGCATTAGATGACCGGGCGTGATGGCCTAATCGGTAGAGCTTGGGCCTCGCGCACAGAATGTCGGGAGTTTGATCCCGGTCGAGTCAAAGCAATGACTTTAAAATTGATATGTGTTGTTTCCTAGCCTGGCGCTCGGTATTAATAGGATATGGAAAGGACTGGTTGCCTGAGTGTCAGGATAATGTGACTGAGTGGGATATTGGGTCATGGTGTCAGCGGCCTGATATCCCAATGGGGCAGCACTATAAAGTCGCCATGAGTGCGCACTGTCACAATCTGTACCCGTCCTAATATGACCTTAGATGTTACTAGGACGTAAAACAACAACCAAGAACTTGAGATTAGATCCGTAGGTGGGGGTTGTATTCTGTGCTATGTGAATAGCCTCTTCCCTGAACTAATTTCTTCTCTAATTATCCACTTCGTGAGCGGCTGGGTGCGCTGGCATAAGTTGACCCGCCACTTGAGCAGCTCCATTTGAGCAGGCCAAATTATCCACCAACCGGGGACCAGCTGCAAAGCTGTCGCGTGACATCGGTGCACAAACCTGCTGACTCATCTGCTGTGTTTTCTTGTTTGTCCTTCACATTATTTAGTGTCTGTATCGGTAAGAGGACATTCAAAGTTGTCAAGGTGCCCACGTGTGACCGTGACAATTAGACATTGATCGTTAAATAAAATTACAACTTTTTCAGCAGTCTTTGTTTTCACTTTTTGAATATTGCTTTTTGGGTTGTTTTGGGGGGGAGATAAATATGTTTATTCTGCTGAATAATTCTTTTGTCAGTGCTGAATAAGCAGAGGAATTTTCAATCATGGACATTTCAATTTCCAATTATTGGCCTTCTCAGTCTACTGCTCCTTTCCCTATGTAAATTATGCCGAACAACAGGCTAGGGAGAGACGAGTACAACTGTGTATGTCATTGGTTTTACCCGACAAGCATTCAAACCTGGGGGTTTGAATTCCATGACCTAGAAAAACAGGATTGGGGCACTCAACTCTATCGGCCACACTATCTGGGTCTTTAGTAAAATGTTGATGTGTAGTACTTTTGGGGGGTGGGTGGTATGAAAAATAATACTCTTTGTAGTACAGGGAAACCTCTCTAAATTAACCGACCATGGGACCGAGTTTAGATGGTCCATTTAGGGAGGTGGTCAGTTTATGGAGTTTTTTTAATCATTGCCTCATGTTGAAATCAACATGGATAATTCGGGGCACGAAAGCATATGCCCAACATGCTGTCGACGCTTTCCCCTGGCGCAACATTATGGGTAGAGACCGAACCCCGCCCTCCCATGCCACCTAGTGTAAATTCCAGGCACCACCACATGGAGCTGGCCCAAGCTGCTCACGTCTCCGCAGCATCCGAACCCACGTGGTGCGTGGAGCTGTCTCACCTTTTCTCAGCCACCCCACCCTCCCATCTGAAAGACCTAAGGGCTAGGGTTGAGCATCCTGGTAGCCGATACAATTATCCTGATTAGACTGAACAAGACAATATACCTATGAGATACTTTGATTCATTCAAACAATAAAAGCCCTTAATTACCACTTGGTCGTAATGCGAAGCATTACGGTTGATGCGAGGAGAGGAAGAGACCCTCCCCCCGCCCGCGCTGTCGCGCTGCTTTCTCACCTCGGCAGACGGCGCGGCGCGCCCCCCCCCCCCTCCCCCGCCCTCCGCGTCGCGCGGCGCTCACGCCTCGCCCGACGCCGCTGCTCGCCACCTGTCGCCCTCCCCCGGGCCGGCAGCTTTCACACTCACCTGCTGTCGCCCCTCCCTCTCCCCTTATAAGGCCGCCCCCTGGCCTCCCTCAGGCACTCACCTTCCTGCCGCCTCCCAGATCTCTCCTTTCTTCATTTGGCTCTCCACCTCGGACCTCTGCCCCACCACAGCTGCAGCATGCCTCAAGGGAAGGGACGTGGACGAAAGGGCTCCCGGGCCGCCCCCCGCACCCCGGGGCCCTCTCCAACTCCCAGGAGGGACGAGTCGCCGGCCTCCGCCTCGGCATCTCCCACGGCGACCTCGGGCCCCGCCTCGGGCGCCGAGATCGCCCTAGTCCTGGAGGCTCTCCAGCGCATCCAGCTGGAGCATCGCCAGGGCCGCCGCCGACCTCCACGCCCGGATCGACTCCCTGGGCACCGGGGAGGCCCCGACACCTCGGGCGCCCGCCAGCACCACGGCCCGGCCCCGGCCGCCACCTCAGGCGCCCCCACCGGGGGCCGCGCACCCGGAGTACGAGAGGTACCGCCACCTCTCCCAAGCCTCCCCCGTCACCTCGCCGCCCCACCAAGAGGAGCGGACCCGACACACCCCCGCCTCCGCGGCCGACGCCGTCCGGGACATCCTGGCATCCGCCGAGGCGCGGCACTGCACCAGGCGCCAAGGGATCCCGGCCAACTTCATCTTCCCCTCCGACCTGGTGAAGCGAGGGCCCGAGAGGAAGCCGGTGAAGAGGGGGGAGGCGACGAAGGACGAATATGCCCTCGCCCTCCTCACCCTCATCGACCACCCAGACTTCCCCGCCCACTCCGCCCAGGGACTCCACCACCACCACCTCACAGTCTGCCGGGACAACCTGATTTACCCCTGGGCAACCGTCCGCCGGTACTCCGAGACCGTGTTTACAGCGATCGCGGACGGAACCCTCCCCCAGGGGTGGCATGACCCGGTGGCCCTCAACCTCATGAGGCTAGACTGCCTGGCCATGCCCGAGGAGCAAGCCACCGCCGCCCCGGCCCGCCTACCCGACCATCTCCACCGAGGCGCCCACCTCCCCCGACCTCAGGCTGACGCCCGCGCCACCTACGACAGGGAGACCCACGGCGCCCCCTGCCCGGCCTGGAACCGCGCCCCCCGCCTCGTGCGATCGGGCCCGCCTCGGGGAGGCCCACGGTGAGGCGGGGGACACGCGCCGTCACGTCTGCGCATACTGCGCCAATGTGAGGCGCCTCTTCACCATGCACAGCGAGGCCGACTGCATCACGAAACAAACCCGTGAGCGCCAGACCCCCCCCCACCACCTCGGCGGATTTTTGATCCGCCGGCCTCCCCCCGGCCGGCCCGGGGGGACCCCTCCGGCGCCTCACCCCCACCACTGCCGACAGCCCCGCAAGCCCCGCCGACAACCTCCCAGCGACCATCGAACGCAGCGCCGCCAAGCCCCAGCCGAGGATCATCACCTCGGGCATCACACCTCGGACCGCATCCCAGCCCAGCCTCAGGAGGAACCCTCTGCCACCGACCCTCACGACACCGCCTTCAACACCGCCGCCCAGACCCCGACCACCACCCCATCCAGCCCCGAGGACTTCGCTGCCCCCCTGCTCGACCCTCGTCGGACCTCCTCACCGGATCCCGCCAAGGAGCGGGCCTCCCCCTTTTTTGGCCGCCCGCTCCCTGTCGACGCAGGCCCGGGACACTCCCCGCCCCCAGAGGGAGCCTGACCCCCGACACGGCCCATCTGCTCCGCCTCGGGCGCGCCGCCAGCCCTCCCCGCCCAGACCTTCACCTCCGGACCCCCGCCTCGGGCGCCCCGGCCCCCCGCCTCGGGCGCGCCTCGAGCCCTCCCCTACTTTTGGTGGAGGGCTCCTCGGCACCCCCTCACTCCACTGACTTTTGAACTCTGTTCCTATATGTTGACATTTGACCTCTGTTCCTATATTTTGACATTTGAACTCTGTTCCTACATTTTGACATTTGAACTCTGTTCCTATATTTACTCCGCTCCTCATTTATTTTATCCTTCATTATTTACTTCTTTCCTTTACCCTGTTTACCCTGTATGCCCTGTAAGCTTTCTGAGGCGAAAATAAAAACCTTTTATTTCCACCCCCGCCTCCTCTCTTCCTTTTCGCGCATCGGTCGTAATGCGAAGCATTACGGTTGATGCGAGGAGAGGAAGAGACCCTCCCCCCGCCCGCGCTGTCGCGCTGCTTTCTCACCTCGGCAGACGGCGCGGCGCGCCCCCCCCCCCTCCCCCGCCCTCCGCGTCGCGCGGCGCTCACGCCTCGCCCGACGCCGCTGCTCGCCACCTGTCGCCCTCCCCCGGGCCGGCAGCTTTCACACTCACCTGCTGTCGCCCCTCCCTCTCCCCTTATAAGGCCGCCCCCTGGCCTCCCTCAGGCACTCGCCTTCCTGCCGCCTCCCAGATCTCTCCTTTCTTCACCACCCACCCACCCTACACTCCTACCACCTTCTCTTCCTCCGGTGGAGGGCTCCTCGGCACCCCCTCACTCCACTGACTTTTGAACTCTGTTCCTATATGTTGACATTTGACCTCTGTTCCTATATTTTGACATTTGAACTCTGTTCCTACATTTTGACATTTGAACTCTGTTCCTATATTTACTCCGCTCCTCATTTATTTTATCCTTCATTATTTACTTCTTTCCTTTACCCTGTTTACCCTGTATGCCCTGTAAGCTTTCTGAGGCGAAAATAAAAACCTTTTATTTCCACCCCTGCCTCCTCTCTTCCTTTTCGCGCATCAATATACTGTGCTTTTGTGTTACTGAATTACAATGGTAATGTATGGACGATCGTGTGGGACCCAAATAAAGCGATCAATATAAGGGAGTGGTCCATCTGTGGAGGTGGTCGGTTAGAGAGGTTTTACTGTACTTTGAAAATGTTGAAAACGTTAGCTGACCTCTAAGGAGAGGTGAAATATATTGCAACTTAATGTTGGTTGGTTGTTGGAGCTTTACATCCTGACAACATATAAGGTCATATCAAAACAGGTTCTGACTTGTGACAGTGCACACCCACAGTGACTTTATAGTGCTGCCCCACTGGGGAATCAGGCCACCGGGACCAGGACCCGATATCCCACTCGGTCACATTATCCTGACACCGAACTAAGCAATACTTGCCCTATCCTATTAGTGCCAGGTACCTGGCTAGGAAGCAACAAGTATCAATTTTATAAGTCATTGGTTTGACTCGACCGGCAATTGAACTCCCGACCTTGCGAACGCAAGACCCGCGCTCTACCGATTAGACCATTGCACACAGTGCCGCTTAACAAGGCAGTAATGTGACTTATAACATTCTTAGACTTTTCTCAGTTATCATGATGGGATATGGATATTGTTAGTTTGGACCTCTTGAAACGACCTATTCGCTGGGTTAGAACTCAAATATCCCATGCTGATGCGCGAAAAGGAAGAAAGCAAGGCGGGGGTGGAAAGAAGGCATTTTTATTGACGCCTCAACAGAGTATACAGAGGAAGAGAAAGGCTCA